>CM035797.1:34336774-34457350 GCA_020466265.1 Siphamia tubifer
TGTTTTCGATATTTCCCTTTTCCAGCACACCTGATTCAATTAATGATCAGCTCATCATCCAGCTTTACAGAAGCCTGATAATGATATAATGGCTTCCAGGTGTGATGGAAGAGGGAAACATCCAAAACTTGCAGGATACCGGCCCTCGAGGCCTGGAGTTGCCCACCCCTATTTAAAGACTTTTTTTTTTAATTAATTCAATTACTCTTTTTTTTATTATTATTATTATTATTATTATTATTCCATACAACAAATACACAGACACATTATACAACCCTGCTTCAAAAAATGCTAAGTTTTTACACCCTTCTTCACATGTGCTTCATGTATATTTCTAACATAATCAAACCCCTTCATTAAAGGTTGCAAACTAGCATAGCACTCAACCCTGAGACTGTGAATGACATGAGTGTGAGCAGTTACATCAGACTTTAATTTCAACTCTGTACCTCAATCATTGCTCCCTTGGGAAGTTGGGCTGGTGTGTGCATAAATTCAAGGCTTAATAGCTGTTTTTGTATTTTAAATTGGCTTTCTGTACAAAATGCAATACTACTGTAGAATGATGAACAATGCATGTACAGGGTCTGTAATGCTTTTAAACAGACAATAGACAAATTGTGTTTCATGCTGTCTGGGAAACTCTAGACAAACAAGCATTTCATGGTTCTCAAGTATGTCCTTAAATATTTTATACTTTCATTTCACACTGTGAGTGTGACTGTGATGGACTGGTGATTATCTCTATGTCTTAGTCTGACAATGTGTGACCCAGATACTACTGATGGATCTGAGGGTAATGTAATGGGGGATGAAAGGGGTGGTTTAATTGGTAAAAAGAAATCACACAGTGCACAATCATTTAACAGATAGTCGGTAAAACTAGAATAAAAATAAATTGCATTTTGAAAATATATTTTCGGAATAGAATATTGTAATCATTGCTTCCTCTACATTACACTGTACAATTTTTTTTTTTAAATAGATTTACAGACAGATGTTGGTGTGGTTTTAGTCAATTCTAGTATGATATCTATTTTAAAATTCAACATGTGGATTAGTTTCCGACAAATCTATTTAGTTTTCACAAAAATATAATACAATACATATCTACTAAAATACAGTCTAGCACACAATAGCAAGTAATAAGTGGAAACAAACAGAATGTAATCTAATATTAGTTAAGTATTTAATTTGGCTGGATCTTCTATGGCTGGAAGTCTGTGAATCACAAACAAGGCTCTAGCAGTAGTTCAGCAAGTAGCGCTGATGTAATAATAATAATAATAATAATAATAAACTTTTATTTATATAGCACCTTTCATATAAAAACTGTAGTCCAAAGTGCTTCACATTGATTAAAAATTAAAATGCAATTTTAAGACAAGGGTGAAATAAGAAATACATTAAGATTTGATTACACACAAAATATAAAGAATAAAGAATAGGAATGTATCTCCCTTCAAAGGCTGATGAAAATAAAAAAAAATATATTTTAATTTGGTTTTAAATATACTAGTAAACTGATTGTTTTTTGGAATTGTATTCCATAACTTTGGTGCATAGTTAAAAGGTTTTCTTTGTCATATATCTGGGAGTCACTAGTAACCCTGTGTTAGATGACCTTAGTATTCTAGTTTGTACATAATTGAACAGTGACTTTGAAATGTAACTCAGTGCTTTTCCATTTAAAGCTTTATAAGTGAGGAGTAAGATTTTAAAATCACTTCTGTATGTTATAGGTAACCAGTGCAGGGAAACCAACACTGGACTAATGTTGACTTTCCTTTGCCTCCATTTCACTTACATCATGGTACAATCGTTACCATGTTCACACATCCCACACATCAGACATTTTTTGAGAGTCAAGGAAATTAACATTTCAGAATAAAATGCACCCAAGTTTCCATAAAATGCATAAACACAAATTCTAAATTGTCTCTACGTCTACTTGTATAAGACTAAATAATAACTGCATTTTTTAAATCCTCATCAAGTTGTGGTTCAGATACATGTGTCACATATATGTAAAAAAAAAACATATATATTTCTATTGGCAGCTATGACTCAGTCAGTCTGCCCCAGGGCAATATTGGCTATAAAAGTAGTCTACCACCACCAGAGCGAGCATGTGAGAGTGAATGAATAATGGGTCAATAATGTAAGGTGCTTTGGGTGCCTTGAAAAGTGTAATAGAAATGAAATCCATTTTTATGACTATGATTATGATTATTTTAGTCGTCTGGAATGGATTCTCTACGAACTCACTCCATCACGTCCGTTTATCAGGTAGTTCATCTGATTCAAAAGGAATGATTTGTCATTTTAACAAAGGAATCGTGGTAAAATACGCCAAAAATACACATTTTTTTTTTACTTTAAAGGTGAGTGTTTTGATAGGGATACGCTAATTGCATTACTATGAATATGTCCCATTTTCTACACACCCATTCACCAGTATGGTAATGGGAATCCTACAGTTGATGAGGTGATGAACAGATAGAAAGGACGAACTGGAGGTTAACAGGATAGACCATCAGCAACAACAGGTCAGTGGAAGAAATGTACTATTGATCCTGTCTCATCCACAGAAGACTCGCTGTTCTCTTCAGCTTGGCAAACACACACACACACACATTTCGGAGGGTGATGTAAAAGACCGATTTGCTACGAAAACACTGAGCTTTAAGCAAACCCCGGGCAAACTGCACACTCACACAGTGCGATGTAAGTTATATAAAGAGGCCATTTGACAAACACACAAACAAGACAGTGTTTTATCCACCAGTAGAATATCCTTAGTTTTTTGTTTTTTTTTTTCAAAAAAGCCATAATAACAACACCAAAAAAAAAAGAGGTAGCCACAAACCTTTCTGGCAATTCCACAATTTCTCAGTAGGTCTCTTTTTATTGCCTTGTCTATTTGTTGTAGTTTAAGAGAAAAGCCATAAAGTTTTAATAGCCCTATTTATTCTTTTTTCATGAACCCTGGGTCTGGGCAAGCTGATAAAAATGGATTGTGTCTCTGGAGTACAGGCTCTGTCTCTGGGGCAGGAACTCCTCTGGGCCAATTTAAGTCTCACAGGCAATGGGAATGGACTGTCGATATATAGGCAGAGAATTGCTCTAAAAACAGCAAGTAGCAATCTACAATATACACTTAATGAAGTTCTGCCTTTGCGTTGCCATAATCATTGCTCAGAAAATATTTCCCATGCAAGTGCATAGGTATTTCATTATTAGGTTTTAAAAGATTTCAACACTTGAGTAGTTTGGAAGTCGGCGTTGGAATTAGATCATTTAAAGCTGTGTTATCTCCGCAATGCAAGCTAGTGCTTGGGTTAGCATTAAGTGGAGTGTGTACTCCATGTGCTTTGTCATGGTTAAAAAACATCAAGCAAGGCCGAGTTTGGTTTTGGTGAAATGTGATTTACCACTGAGGCAGAACATGTCATGAAATAAGATTGCTGGAGGAGCTATTGTGTCTGCACTTAACACTAAGTGACTCACATGAAAGCCACCAATCATCAGAGAAAATACTGCAAGAATAAAAAATGCTATGGAACTTGTGGACATGGTATTTGATGCATCTGCCATTTCAACATTGTGACTTTTTTTTTCTGTAACAAAAAAAAAGTTTCCATCTTCACTCTTCGATTCATTATAGCGGTTGAATAAAGTACTTTATTGATTATTCCATCAAGTACAGGTAATTGCAGAGGTGGAAAATACTTCATTACTGCACTTAAGTAGATTTTTTTAGGTATCTGTACTTTTATTTGAGTATTTATTTTTCTGACAACTTTTTACTTTTACTTCCTACATTTTTGCATAAATATCTGTACTTGATATTCTTTACATTCTCAGAATAGATGCGTTAATTTTTCAAAATAAACAGATGTGACAGTATGAAAAATGTGTCACTTCAAAGGGAAAATGTGACTTTATATATTAGTTATATGACTATTATCGCACAATTTATCATTTTTATCTTGTAATTTTAACATTTTATCTTAAAATCATGCATTTTAAATCTCATATTTATAACTTTTTTAAAAAATGTCATGATGACTTTTTATCTCAATTGTGCCTTTTTTTTTTTCATTGTCCTGCCCATACCCACTGTGACCTGATCATAAACAATTTCAACATAGTAAGTCACTTTTAAAAGGTGTAATTTTGATACTTATTTTAATTATTGCATTCATACAATAAAAAAAAATGCAGTTTTACTTTTTACTTTCATACTTTATTAAAACTGAGAAATTGTACTTTTTTACTTAAGTAGAGGAGTTGAATCAGTACTTCTACTTTTACCAGATTATTTTTTCACATAAATAGCTGTACTTCTACTTCAGTATAGAATGTGAGTACTTTTAACACCTGTGGGTAATTGTGAGTAAAATGTTTTGTGGTTTTGACATGTACAAAAAGTAGAGCAGAATTCAGAATATATTGTACGACACCTTGTCCTGTAGTCAAGTTTCACTCTTGTTATATTTAGACAAATAGCCAACAGTTCAAAGCCTCATCTTTTCTATTGGTTATTGAAATGTTTAGTCTTTATTTTGAACATGTAAACAGTGAAATCAAGACAAAATCATCCAACAGAATATCAGTAATGATATATAAAAGGTTGACAAATAAACACAAGAAAAAAATAAACAACAAATAAAAGTAAGAATAGATTGAAATTAAATTGATTAAAGTAAAAATGTCGGAAAAAGAGTCAGAAGAAGAAAAAAAATTATATTCTCCTACATTTTGTGCCGTATTTTAGGGATTCTGAAAGTGCATGTAAAATGGTGACAATATTTTTCTTTAATGTATTAACCCATAAAAACCCAAACATCCACTGATGAGCAAAAACATCTGCAGATCTAAAATGTTTAATAGCTGTGTATCCATTAAATCCATCAATATATGGAAATAAATACTGTAAAATACAGCTAGTTATGGTTATCAGACCCATTTGGATGTTCAGAGGATCCACAGTTACTATGGAAACACCAGCTCTTCTTTCAATATTTGAATATCTTAAAATATAAAACACTGGACACCTACATTTCACTAATAATTTATAGACTTGTAAAAACATTCACTTACTGAACTTGGGGAAGTTCTTCTAATTGCCAGAGTGGATTTTCCACATGCTCCACCCCCTTCTCTTTTTTTCTCTAGGCTTATATCCTTTTCCAGTTGCTCTGATTGAATAATGTCCCAATGTGATTTTCCACATTTAACCCCCTAGCCTTAGAATGATAATAAAAAAAAAAAAACACCACATTTAAACAGCATTGACATCCAGTCTAACTCCATAAGGATTACAGCAGTGTTTTTCAACCTTGGGGTCAGGACTCCATATGAGGTCTCCTGACATTTCCAGTAATTGATTAAAAAAACAGAAAGCTGAACCAGAAACACTGTAGTAATGTTTATGAGATGCTGCAGCTCTTTCATAATTCATAGTTTGAGTTATTATTTGTTCAGTATTAATTGTCAGTATTTACCGACTGTAGATATAATGACCAAAGAAAATATAATTGACACTTGGTGCAGTAATTTACAACTGACTTTTCTGCTTCTATCATTAAAAATAAACATTATAGAGTATAAATGTAATCTAAATGTAATGTTCATTTCCAACATAGTATAGAAAAGTATTACATGATCAAAAGCTAATGAATTTTAGCCAAAAAAAAACAAAACAAACAATCTCAGTTTTGAATGGTGAAGGTTTCCATAATCATGTGATGTTAAAATAAGGCCACAAGGGAACAATAGGTGGGAACTAACCTTACTAACCTGATTTACGTCATCTGGCTGCATTACGCTCAACACACAACCATCTGAGTAGCACGGGGATCAAATCTATTTCCAAAGGAAGGAGCCAATCAGTGTTGCAGGGTGGGACTACCCGGAAGTGTTGTGGTTGGTGCGACGGCAGTGTAGTTTTTTCAGATACACAACAATGACAGCGTATGTTCAGTGTTAGAGTGTCCATATCCACTTGGGTTTGTCGACTCTACCGCATGTTCATTCATTAAAAGACGAACAGAAGACAGCTTTGGAAGTGTTTGTTAATGGAAATGATGTTTTCGCTCTTCTTCTGACCGGGTTTGGCAAGAGTTTGATCTATCAGATGGATCCACTGGTGGATACAGAAATAGTACCAGTGCAGAAGCCCATGGTTATTGTGGTACCCCTCTGGTTGTGTTGGTAGAGGACCCAGTCAAAGAGGCTGATAGTAAACTAGGGCTGACAGTAATGGAACTGGGAGGAAGAAATGACGACCACATCTGTAACAGATGTTAGCAATTGGTGTTTGTTAGCCCTGAGTCATGGCTAAAGGATAAATGTAGAACCATGCTTTCCTACGACGTTTACCAGAAGAACATGGTGGACATCGTAGTAGACGAGGTTATAAATAAACGTCACGTATAAATGTTAAGTTTAAACCCCTTCTGTTGATGTGTATATACCTGATGAAAACTATTTTCACCGGTTAAGTGGCTTGACCTCAATGTGAGTGGCTGAAGCGGCGCATCAGTCAAGAGACGGACAGATTTTTAATCTAATCACATGCAAGGATTTTAGATAAGGCCCGTGCTTTGAAAATGGAGCAGCTGCGGAAGAGTCCCAGATGGTATTATGAAATACTATCTGGAACAGTCAGGTTAATATATTACAGTGTTCTGGGGAAAACATACTGTGCGCGTGTATATATATATATATATATATATATACAAAGAGAAGATAAATGATGCTTTACATTGAGGGGGAATGTGTTTTGTTTTATGATGTCTCCAAATTTCTGATGATTTATATAATCTGTACTATGTGGGTATACGGATGTTAAGTGTTTAATTTCAAGAAATTTTAAATTGAAGTAAAATCCAATTAATTTTTTGTTACCTTTCTTAAGATAACCTGTATTTTAGTTGCGTGTTGTTTTAATGTGACTGACATGAAGGCCTGGAATGTAGGCAGCGACAAAGCCGATGCATCGTTCAGTCGTCACGCCCCAGATTTAGATCAGATTCACACAGCAGTGCTCACCAACTGCATCAGGGAGTATTTGGTCATGAAATCAGCTCCGATGAAGTCTGATGTTCTGAATTCAGTTGAGTCCTCAGGCTCTGCTGGGTGACTGGGCTCAACAGCAACCGGACGGAACCAATTTATCCATGGATTCTGCCCAGGTCTGATGCCTCCATGTGAATATGAGTGAAAGTGCCAATGTCTGACAGACACAAAGAGCATGAAAGTACTGTTCTCAGACAACAGTTGTGAACACACACACACACACACACACACACACACACACAGTGGTACAAAGTGGCTGGCCTGCTCCCCTGTCCAGCTGTAATGGGCCTCCTCAGCCCAGTTGAAACACTCAGTCATACTCTCAGCTGGGAAATTGATTCCCCTGAGGTTTCCATTACATCTGTGTATGGGTATACGGCCAAGCTTTTCTGTATTTCTGGGGTCTGAAAACTTTGGAGAACAAAAGCTGGGAAACTATAACATTTTACAGTGAAATTTAGTCCAAAAAGTCACTTAAACAGTGCAGTAAAAACCTTGTGTTACTTTTGGGGCAGTTCCCAAATGATTTTTATTTGTATTTAACATTTCATAAGCATTTGTACATAATCTAACTCGAGTATATTTAATGGATCCACAACTGATGGAAAGTGTTCAGCATGGCTTGTGATTCACTGTGTTTCCATCTATTCATCTTTAAACCATCTGGACATTTGGGGTGGGCCCATGTTTTGGAGCCAGAAATACAACATAATCGACATGAAGTCATGTTTTCACTTCCATTGCTCTGAGTTGAATAAGAGAAGATAGACTTTATTGATCCCACAACAGAGAAATTCACATGTTACAGTAGCCAGCGATATAGAGGGACAGCAAAGAGAAGAAACATATAGATAAATAATAATATATGTGCACAAACACAGATATTGAGAAAAAGAAAAAAAGACTATATGCTATGTACACTATACAAAATATACACGATTGAAAAAATATATACAGATGGGATAAAGCCATGTGAAGATGAGATAAATAAATAATAACAGTCTCTATATTAATTGCACATTCTATAATATGAGAGGTAGTATTGTTAAGTGTTGTCAATAGTATTTGTTGTTGTACTACTTGCGTACCAAAGGATAGTACTTGGTAATATAATCATACAATTGTACAACGAAATTTGTCTGCATTTAACCCATTGTTCTAAGCAGCAGTGGGCACCCATGGGTGGCACCTGGGGACCCTTCTCCAGATGTGTAACCAGGTTTTTTTCGTCTAACAAACATATTTTTGGGTGATGGAAACCCATCCAGACATGGGGAGGGAAACATGTAAAGTCCATACAGAAGAGCTAACACGGTCCAGGAATCAAACCCAGGTCTTCTTGCTGTGAGTTAAGAGCACTAACCACCCCTCCACTGTGCCGCCATAAAGAAAATAAATGAATAACTGAAAGACTGGGCATAGTAAGATATGGTAAAAAGCAAATTCAGACCGAAGAGTCATCATCACAAGGCCAGAATGTTCCAGAATGTTGCAGAGGTGTTGAGTCGAATCAGTTCATTCGACTCTTGTCAAGTCGTCGGTGGCTGGTTTTAAAAGGCAGAGTTATATAACGCATGCTTTTGTCAATATTTATAGGAGCTAGTTCACCTGTCTATGAGCAGCAGCAGCATCGGTTCAGGTTCTTACATTTCCTCGTCTTATTAGAAAGAACAAATGACAGAAAAACTCAACTCTTTTTACCATTTCTTCAGTCGCAGAAACACATCTGTAGCACTTTCAGTTTCCTCATTCATATAATATGCTACAGATAATATCTGGTTATAAAAGCAGTTGCTATAGAAATCTAGAGACGCATCAATCTACAGGATGGAGAAGATAACTTTGTAACATCATTAAGAGCTGATTTTACCCGATAAGGGTAATGTATATATGGAGCCTTGGGTCACGCTACACGCTTTAAATGGTCGTGTTAATGTCTTACAGGGAAAAGAGTTTCTGAAAGGAAAGAATGGAATGGAAAAATTCTTCATTTTTGTCCCGTCCCCAGAAGGGGAGGAGGATACTAAGTTTGAGTCGGTTCATTTGTTGGTGGGTTTGTTTGTTTGTTTGTAAGCAGGTTTACGCAAAAAAAACTACTTGACCAATTTCCATGAAATATTCAGGAAAGGTGCTAGATAGTCCAGAATAGAACCCATTACATTTTTGTGAATTTAGGTTAAAGGTCAAGGTCACTGTAACTAAAAATGTGTTCTTGCAATGATAAGACATAAAGCAAATTAGGTCAAATGTGTGCCCTTGTTTAGTTTTTTCTTTTACATAAATATAAGTCATATACATGATGTAAAGATGCTGAGTAGATAATGGTGCCTGAAAATACTAACCAAAAAAAGTGTGTTGATGCTACATGCAGGTTTTCACAGTCAAACATAGTAGGTGCTACTGTATGCTAAAGTTTCATCAAAATCCCTTCAGAACTTTTTGCGTAATCCTGCTGACAGACAGACGGATCTGAATTTACTACCTCCTTGGCAGACGTAATAAAGCATAATGATAATGTCACTGGACTCACTTTTGTGGGTATGGGCAGGGAATTTAGGAAAAATTGGGGGAAAAAAAGTCACAATTGAGATAAAAACTTATCATGAGATATTTTAAAAATTACAAATGAGATTTTAAAAAATGCATAATTTTAAGAGGAAAAGTCAAAATTGTGAGATCAAATGTTAAAATTGTGAGATAATGTTAAAATTGTGAAATTAAAAAGTCAAAATTATCAGATAAGATCTCGAAATTGTGAGACAAAAAGTCAAAATTGTGAGATAATAGTCATATAACTATAATATATAAAGTCACAGTTTCTCTCCTCCCTGATTTTTCCACTGGTGACTTATTTTTCATCCTGTCACATCTGTTTAGTTTGAAAAAGTAATGAGTATTCAGAGAATCTGAGCATAAAGTACACATATTTATGCAAAAATGTAGGGAGTAAAAGAAAAAAAATCAAACTCATGTAAAGTACCTAAAAAAAATCTACTTAAGTACAGTAACAAAGTAGTTTTCCTTAGTTACTTTCCACCTCTGCCTGTGACACCTCTGCTCTGAATGCTGCTACAATCCACCACTAGTGTTGAGTACGTTGTGATGCAGAGTGGGTTGCCTCTATAAATACAGCCCTGTCTTATATTCACACTGCCTGCATGGCTCTTCTCATTCATCATCTATTGTTCTTCAACCCCCACATAAGATGCAAATGAAAGAGGAGCAAAGGATTGTCTGAAAAAAGGAGAAAAGACAGGCTTAGAGAGAATGAAACAAATATGTATATGCATCCCAGTGTGTATAATGTGTAATGAGGGACAGAGTGGTGTGTGGAGTATAGTGATGGCTGTCCATGGTGACTGTGTTTGAGGAAAATACAACCACCACAAGCAGCGTCGCTTTGTGTAACATAAGGGTGGATGTTTTAATGCTTCGATGACTATATCAGTGTACTTGATGTAATAACAAGAGCAACCACTGAATAACATACAGATAAGAAGACATACAGAATCCCACCACGTATGGCTTATTTATTATTTTATTCTGTCAAAGCAGTTATTTATTTCTATCCTTCTTGCACATATGTTCATTTTGCAAGTGCCTGTGTCTTTCTGAGTTGCGTGTTGTGTGAAAGAGGAGAAAAGCAAGATGGGAGTATGAGGAACAGACCAGGAACCACTGAGAATTAGTGAAGACCATTCCACCTCATGCTGAGGTGACAGACGGTAACCACAGCAACCTTGTACTGCACAAGTGTCTGCTCAACCAATGGGAAGCCTGTTGGTGTGTTTTTGTGTCATCACTGGATCTCACTAGCTGCTGATGTATGTATTTCCAAGACTTATAGTATCATCAACATATGGTGGGTTTCCAAACTTCTTCCTTGTGCTGAAACATTTTTGTTCAGCAGAATGTTCAGTTCTGGTCAATGTGGTGCCCAAGGCGAACACCCCTCTTTTGTGGAATTAGAAATGAGCATCTATAAACGTAGTGATCGAGTATGTACTGAGTGTCCATGAATAATCACTGTCAATGTTAGCTTTGGTGTTTTATTTACCCTATTTTCCACACTATAAGGTACACTGGATTATAAGGTGCATTGCTAAACAGCCACAATAACTCTCAACCTTGTTGAGTTGCAACACGGAACAAAACACACTCTGATTCTGATGAATAAAACTTTCAAAGAGTCCAAATTCTGAGATAAAAAGTCGAATTATAAGATGAAAAGCCAAGATTATGACATAAAAAGTCAAAATTATGCAATAAAAAGTCTAAATTATACAATAAAAACTCCAAATTATGACCTAAAAAGCCAAAATTCTGCCATAAAATGCCAAAATGATGAGATCAAAAGTCTTAATTCCCAGTCACTAAGCACAACCAGAATTAATCCATCTACTGTATAAAGTGCACTTTAAGTGTCTTTTAAGTGCACCTTGTAGTCCAGAAAATACAGTAGCTTAATATTCTAATTCTGTGTGACTTGGCCACCCTAAGACATCTGGTGCCCTAGGCGACCGCCTAGTCTGCCTGTGCCTAACGCCAGCCCTGGGTGGACACAAAAGTATGAGACGACTTCAGTTTAATCCTTTGAAGATGCAAAAACTAATGGTTGAAAATGTATACAGTGTGGAAGTGTTGTTTAGTGTACCAATGATAGAAAATCTGTAGTATTACATTTGGAAGTTCCAAAAGAAATTAGCTTCAACTGAGTCTGTTTTTAAATTAAATTGGGGGAAAAAATTAATAACTGAAATACTGGGTCCATTATGTCTCCCATAATAGTTGAGAAATAACCATAAAAAGCCTGTCACAGTATTTTTATTATGCAAATGTTTCATGAAATGAAGTTATGTCTGTCGGCATAACTTATCTAAATGTGTTCATTAATTCAGCATTGCATTATATGATGTGTGAGGTAGCACTAATTAGAGTTTTTATATATTGAAATAATTTTTCAGTTCAATTCAAAACTTTAATTCAAAGCTTAACATTTAACAAGTGTGTGAAGTTACTGTATCTGAAGTTATTTATGTAAGCTTACATTGTTTACACTGGTATATTGGCATATATTTGTACTGTTTAAAAATTTACCATTCATCGACACAATGCATTCAATAACAATGGAGAACACAGTAATATTAATGAAATAACAAGGGAATCACTCCTTTAAGAAATGCATACAGGGATGAGTGCTTGGAATTGGATTGGATATGCATGTCATGCTGCTAGATGGTGCTGTGATAGAAAGCTGCCTTGTCAACGCACATGTGTAACAGCAATATTTTTGCATTTCCACTCTGGAATGCGTCTTCAGATTTTTGCGTTTTCAACCTGTAAAAACTCTGTTTTCGTGTAAATGAAAGGCACTTGCGATAAAATATTTTGTCATTTTTAGCCTGAATCGTCCTCGCCTCGACAGGCCCTAAATATAACATGAAGAATAAAATTCCCTTAGCAGTATCCTCATCAACTCATAACAAGCTTCCACCAGTTTGTACATGAATCTGTTTTATGTAGCTGTGCCACAAGTGTGCAGTATATAGTATATCTCTAAAGTGCACATGACTGCACACTATTTTATATTTAAACATTTTGTTGCATAATTGATGTAATGACAATAAAACGTATCATATTCTATTCTATTGTTTTCTATTCTATTACAGGATACCACTCTTTAGGTCATTGGTTATTTTTTTTATCCATGACCCAGAGGGACTATGAAGAAAAATGTCAGAATGGTGCCTATTAATGGATAGTCTGAGAGCATATATTATGGATAATTGACCGAAGACGCAGGAGAGTAAATGGAAAACTCGAGGAAAAAAAAACATTGAGAGTGTAAAGGCATGATAAAGCTCTGGTTTACTGTCAATCACCAAGGGGAAGGTTGTTGAAGGGCTGATGCATTTTTATTGAAGCTGTATGGCAACAAGTGCAGCAGATCTGACTGAAGGCCACACATACCTTTGAGCTGTTTGGCCCCGGTAGCTGTTACAGAGGACAGCTGTCTTCAGGTTCGATGTTGTTCAGGTGAAACCTTGGATATACTGAATTATCTGTCTTTGATCTGTTTTGCTGCCTGAGTGAGTTCAAACCCCTTATGTGTTTTTCCAGTGTGAAGGTCGATAGTTAAGAAGTCTGAGGTAGTCCACTGGGTCAAACCGAGACCACAGGTAGACAGTCGATGTCTGCCTAAACTCTAAACCCTGACAAAAAGAAATAAAAGTGACTTGCAGGAAAAATGTTTCACTCGCAAGATCCTTTGAAATGATTTAGTGTAGGGAAGCTTCAAGATAAAAAGAAGGATCTTCAACCCTGTGGGAGCTGGAGACATTTATATCTGCAGACCTAAAACGACTAGATACGACCGTACCTATGTTCTCAGGTACCTATGTTCCCTGGTACCTATGTTCTCAAGTACCTATGTTCTCAAGTACCTATGTTCTCAAGTACCTATGTTCTCAAGTACCTATGTTCTCAGGGACCCATGTTCCCTGGTACCTGTGTTCTCAGGTACCTATGTTCTTTGGTACCTATGTTCCCTGTTACCCATGTTCTCAAGTACCTATATTCTCAGGTACCTATGTTCACGAGTACCTATAGCCGTGTTTCTACCTGATTCTACTCACTTTGTTGCGTTTCCACTATGAATAAGGAACTGGTCCCATGATACCCAGTCCTAGAGTTTTGGTATCTACTCCGCTGAGGTTCCATGTGGTCCTGTAACATGACGTATCAGCAGCGTAAACACTGATTGGTGGAGTTTTTTCTGCCTCAATACGTTATTGATGTGTGACCCGCAAATTCAGAGTTACAGTAAACAGCGGTCAGTTAAATTCAGTCCGCAACGCAATGATGTCATTCCACAAAACTACACCATGGTCAGTCGTGGAGGTTGTCTTTGATGATTGATGAAAAAAATCCTGTATAGTTCTAAGAACTATTTAGAACTACTCTGTGGGAAAGCACCTTATGTCTGTCAGTACCTAGGGGAGTGTACCTATGTTCCCTGGTACCTATGTTCCCCAGTGCCTACAGGCTCCTAGGTACTCATAGGTACTGGGATACTTAGTTGTGACATAGCAACTGTGACGTCATTTGTCTTGTAAAGCACCATTCTGAAGCCTGTAGTTGTTGCTATGTTGGCTTTTTGGATCCAGATGTGACCATATACTGAGAAGATGGTGATGGTGCAGCAGAGGGAAACTCACCAAAAAAATGCTAACCAAAAAAAAAACATAAAAAAAACCCTGACCTGAGACCACACTAAGGACATATTTGTGTCCAATAAGATTTATACTAACTTTAAGCAGTAAAAGTTCACTAACCAGAGGACTATCTGACAGACAATGGGGGAATTAATGCTAAAATATTAGTGATATAATGCAAATAGTAAAGATATTGTTACTACACACCCTGAAAGAGTCATATAATAACATCTTTTGATCATATACACCAGATCTGTTCATCCTTAAAAATATAATCCGTGAAAAATAATGTAAAAAAGCACTAAGTCTTAATTTACTGGAGCAAGCGACTGAAAAGCAAAAATATGATTGACTCAGTCCAAGGTATAAGTATAAGTAGAAATAGAATCAAATGGAACAGGAATTTTATTGTTTTATTTATTTTTAAAGTCAGCACCAGCAGTGGTCTGTGGCAGGAATTATACATTAAAATATTCAGTTCACGCTGTGGTTGTTGTCATATCCATATATAACGCTTCATTATCACATGTATGTCTGCAATCCATGTTATAAAAGTCAGCATTGAAAAAGTTAACAGTTTAAAGAAATAAATCATTCGAAAAAAAAAAAGTATCCCCAAAACACACTGATGAAATAAAAGAATAAATTATCAAATCCCAAATTCTCAGCAGTGACTTATTTTGCTTAGAGGGAGGTCAGGGTGCAGAGAATAGCCTGTCAGAAGCTTGTAGATACAGTGTGAAGGCATGACCCATCTACTGACCCTGTCACTGAGTATATTGCATCCATCACAGGGCCATGAACTCTGGTGTCCCTCTACACCCTCCTGCCGTTGGATATGACATAGGCCTACATTTGAAGTCCTGCAGAGTGTGAAATGTTCTTAACTGCAGTCTGGGTTTCATTCTGAAGATACACAATAGCCCTGTTTACATGGGAGTTTTTATTCTCATTTAATTCCAAATAAAAGTTAACTCTGCCTTAAGATGACCATGTAAACCCCGACTGTAATTCCAGTTGAAAATGATAATTCTGAATTCAACTTAATTCCAAATAAAGTCACTAGTTTAATTCAGAATATCATCATTCCTCTGCCATGTAAATAGTTAATTCTGCTTTAACATTCTGCGCATCTTCCTGGTCTCATCCCAATGACGCACATAATTCATGTTAACGATGCACATATCCCGCACTGCCGACATTAGAACATTGATTCCTATGGTTGATTCAGTCGAGCTGCTGTTTTGTAATTATCACAATCATAAATGCAACAGGAGGATTAAGTGTTACAATTTTAGTTTTCTAATTGTACTGTAAATGAAGAGGATTTTCTGACATTTATCATTTGCACGGTTCTCGCCAGCCGTAATATGATATGATTAGCAATGTTACGCTGTCAGTTTAAAATATAACGCTGTGATTAGGGCTGCTACACTGCCTTTCAAGTTGTGGGATTGTGTTTTGAGCACTTTTGCTTGCGTAATATTTCCATATTTATGTGAGAAAATGTCTTTATTGGAGCAGTTGTCGCTGTGAAAGAGAGTTATTTTGACAGATAATGCCATGTGCGTTTGCTTTTATCGACTGGGTGCCTATCTAGGTTTATTTATATCTCCCCACCTCAGCTGTCCTTTCCTGTCTATTGACTCATTCCCATCTAAAATTAAGAGTCGCTTCCAATCTCAGGGTTACATTAGGATGTCTGGGTTGTTTCCGTGATGCCATGTATGGTGAATAGTAGTGACCTAAATCACGATTATTGGGAGTACCTATGTGGACCGACTGCTCACAAGATTTAATAAAGGCTATTGCACCAGCGCATAGTGTCGGACCGTCCCAGTTAACGTTACGCTGTACAACATTCCTGGTGAGAACCCTGATTTGACAGAAAAGACAGAGTAGGTATTGGCTCCAAATACCAGCGGCCTGTATTGGGTTAATGTTAAATATAAAAAAAATAAATAAACAAATAAATAAAAAATCGGTATTAGCCCCAAAAAATGTATATCAGTTGATCACTAGAAGATACTAGACCTAAAATGGTACACTTGAGGCTTGTGTGTTTGTGTGATGAACCGGATGAACCCTATATGTAGATATAGTCATGGGTCACATGTCGTGTCTTTGCCTTCAGGTATGTGTGTCATTAGCCTTTGCCCTGGTTAAGCTCCTGAGTCGTGTCTGATGGAGGAGACAGCTCAATCATTAGGACGATTATTAATGCGACCTTTTCATTCTAGTGAGATTTGCATCAATCATGCAACAGTCAATTGAACATCTCTGTGTGACTTGCATTAATTTCACACCAAAAAAAGAAGTTCCCTTACTATACACAGAAAGTCAGAGATGAGGAAGAAAACCAAAAAATATTGTACTGGGCCTGTTTCGATTAATGGATCCAGAGGTAATGTATGCAGTCAGTAAAAAACAAACAAAAAACAAACAAATTCTGTCAGAAATATGAGTAATATAACCCTGCATGGGACTATGTCAATTATATATGATGCTTCAAAATAAGTGGTTTAAAGCCTCAAACCAATTATATCATACCATACATTTTAAAGAATAACTACCTGCACAGCTTTTGATTTTCATGGGGGACGACTACACATTTAATTTGTAGTCGTCCATTCAACCTTATGTTCATCAACTTTTCAGAATTCATAACTAACATGAATATTTTTTGTATTTTTCATGATTTTAGAATCATTCTGAAATTAAATGTTCCAAATGTTTTTCAGTCAAATATGTTCATGGGTCATGAAGTCATTATTTTATCAATTGTTTTTTACGTTAAGAATTCCTGAAAACATACATCCCTTAATGGGAGAACGTCATTTACAACTGAAGGTACCCCAAAATAAGAGTCAATTTTTTTAAGTGAAAACAGGAAATGTACTTTAGGACGTAATACATTTAAAGTCAAAGGTCATTCATTTGTTTTAAATGAATTTTCTTAATAATTCCCATAGAGCAGACATGTCCAAACTATTCCACAAAGGGCCAGTGTGGCTGCAGGTTTTTAGTCTAGCCAAGTAGCAGCAGCACACCAGGTCTGACTACATTAATCAACTGATTTCAGTCTTCAGAGTTGATTGGTCAAACTGTGAACTCTTGGTTGGTTGGAACATAAACCTGCAGCTTCACTGGCCATTTGTGGAATAGTTTGGACATGCTTGCCATAGAGGGTCAAAAAGGATAAGATTAGATAAAATGATAAGACAAAAAGGAAAACATTGTATATTAGAGCCTTAAATAACTGACTTTGCAAAGAGTTAACCTTCCTAAATTTGGTGTTAAACATTTAACAGTTTACTTGTCACAATAGAAAAATCATATACCTCAAGGCAAGGTTTGGTGGAACATTAATGGAGCTAAAAGCTCAGACAGGAAGCTATTAAATCACTGAACCCTAGTGTCCTACACCGTAATTGATCTGCTGGTACCTTCGTGACTGTAGTCCAGTGGCCTCCTGTTGTTTCAGTAATTGCATGTGTTCTGGACAACATTTCCCACTGTTGAGACCTCTGTCTGTGAAATGGGTGTGACTTTGGTGTGTTTTCTACAGTTCTTTAATTCCCTGTTTAGTACATATTGTTGCTGTCTTTCCTCCAGTGAAGCAAAAAACAGTAAAACATGGATCCTTTTGTACATCAGACAGTACTTAGGCAGCTTCCTGCTTAGAGCTGGGGAACAGAGATGAGATATGGAAAAGAAGAGGAGGAGAACTTTAAATGGCTCATAGCAAGTGCAGTTACAGTCAGTACCTTTACATGCACTTAGAAAAATTGGACTCATTGCCTTATTCCAGCTAATATTGATGTTTTAAAAGCCATATATATATACACCTTAGTTGGACTGTAATCAAACCGAACTAGAGGTTTTGTAATTGGACTATTCATGCTGGATAATGTGGTTCTTCCATCATATATCCGACTATTGATTATCCTGATCCGCTGCATGATTATCTTCCATATCTTTGCTTGATGTCATTGTCTTCCTTCTACATTTCCTCCAAATTTGTTTCCTAATTGTTCTTCATGCATGATTCCAACCAGAAGATGCCAACACGAAAGGGTGTGTAGCGCCACCTAGTGTTCCGGAGTCTAATGTACCTCTCTCGGTAATTTGAATCTCAAGTTGCACATGTGATTTCTCAGAAACTCCAGTTAAATCCTCAGCTCAGTTATTGCCAATAACTCGGTAAAATGTGTACATAAACACACACAGCTCATTTTATGGATCCAAACTCTGACTGTGGATCATTCCCATAAAAACAGTCTATAGAAATGGAACTTTTTGTAATGATTTAATCTGACTAATGATTATTTTAGGCCTTTTCGCAGACATGGATTTTCATGTCATTGTGCCTTAACGATGAAGAAACCAAATTTGCACTTTGGCTGAGGCAGTTCTTGTTAAGTGGATTAATGATGCAGTAGTCACAGGCGACGACTGGCTGTTTTTATTGGCCATATTATCCAAAAGAACCTAAGCTATACAGCTATGATAGTGACATATGTTGCATTCAAGTCACAACAGCTGAAGCCGATATAGTTGGAAAAACCTGTGCCACTTTTAATTTTCAAGATATTAATTTCTCACTGTTACAACATTTGTTTGTTAACGCAGTAGTTATGAAAATATGTATTTAGAAAGCTCTTATCAAACATTCAATTTAGGTACACCCTGTGAAACCAAGTGTTAGATTGACAGATGTCTGACAAATAAAAGATGAGGTCATATTAATCATTCACTAACAGGAAATCAATTAGACCTTAACTGATATCATCCCAATCAGCTGTTACTACTTTGCAAATAACTTTGATGCATCATTAAATACAGAAACCAACAGGCTGCTGTTCCTTTGACAGTATCAGCTCAACTCATCTTCATACCATGTTTTAGCGACTCCTGTACTTTAGAGCAGGGCTCTAAGTGGGGGTGGTGGGATGATTTTTAGAATCCACTTGTTGTGACCTCTAAAAAGATTGTGACAGATTAACAACACTATTATTACACTTATAGATTGAAGGTAAGACATTTAGCCTAGTACAGCTGAGAACAAAAGTATTAGCTCCCCTATGAAATTTGAAGACTGAGCCTGACATAATAACTGCCAATGACGTAATAACTGTCAATAACGTAATAACTGCCAATAACGTAATAACTGTCAATATCGTAATAACTGCCAATAACGTAATAACTGTCAATATTGTAATAACTTCCAATGATGTAATAACTGTCAATAACGTAATAACTGCCAATGACGTAATAACTGTCAATAACGTAATAACTGCCAATAACATAATAAATGTCAATGACGTAATAACTGCCAATAACGTAATAACTGCCAATGACGTAATAACTGTCAATAACGTAATAACTGCCAATAACGTAATAAATGTCAATATCGTAATAACTGCCAATGACGTAATAACTGTCAATATCGTAATAACTTCCAATGATGTAATAACTGTCAATAACGTAATAACTGTCAATAATGTAATAATATAATAACTGCCAGTAATGTAATAATTTGGGCCCGTTTGAAATGTAATACAACCAATAAAGTTATAACATTTTGCCAAGACAGGCTTTACACTAAAAAAAAGATAATGTAATAACTATGTCAATAATGTAACCCATTGTGTTTTACTTCCTTTTATTTTTACATTCATGCTAGAAAGTGTCTAAATTCTACCTTTTAAAAAGAGGGTTGACTAAATCTGCTGTCTACCTACATTATTAGCTGGTTATTGGGTGGGATATGTAGCACAGATGATATCAATAGAGTAGTATTTGTAATGTACTTTACTCTTTTACCGTTCATATTTGTTCTCACCTCTGTCCAGTAATGTAGCAACACATAACAATGACTGGATATATTTTAATCTGTTAACATCTGCATTTACAGCATGACCTACATTGGCAAAATTTTCTTCCATCATTGGTATTGAAATCTTATTACATTATTGACAGTTATTATATTTTTTGGTTGTAACAGCCATGGTCCCCACGATGCTTCTTTTGTCTTTTTTGAGACCACAAGCTGTGACTGATCTGCTAACAGGGAACGTAGGGATGGATCAGGTCAGACAAGAGGGCCCGAGGCCTTTCAAACATTCAAAAGTAAATAGAAGAATTTTAAAATCAACTCTGAAATGCACTGGCAACCAATGGAGTGAAGCTAAAATGCTCATGTTTCCATCTCTCTGTTAAAAGCTGAGCTGTGGCATTTAGAACAAGCTGTAGTCAAGAAAGTGCATTTTATATAAAGCCCATTACAACAGTCAAGTCTAGCAGTTACACAAGCATGTATCACTGTTTCAAAAACATGCCAAGACAAAAATGACTTTACTTTTGCAACTTATCCTCAATGAAAGAAACGAGATTTGACCACACCACTAATTTGTCTGTCAAGGTTAAGATGTTTATTGTTTTATATCCCAAAGGTCTGTTGGACAATAACTACCTAAATCTAATGTCTCCAAATATTTGTGTCCATTATGCTAAGAATGCTAAAGTTATATTTATTACATATAACACAGCACTTAACTATAAATATTGTTACAAATACAGAAATACATTTCTGATTGGTATATTAATGTTATTGGATTGATATTTTCAGATGTTACATAGTGGTTATGTTCGACACCATTACAATTGTGCAACCATGACCAGTAAAAACACATTAGCATAGTTGTTAATAATCAATAATAAATGTCTTAGAATGACTGTTTTCATTCCATATTTAGACTGAGGTGATTTCATCAATATTTTCCCCATTGTTATTTTATTTTTTTTACCACAGCAAGGCATTTTCAACAAGTTATCATTAGAAGACAAAAATGATTTATATTTGCATACCTAAACAGAATGATTTAACAAAACACTAAAATGACCAGGAACATTATTGTGAGCCCTCTTTAAGAAATTTCCATTTATTAAGTCATTGCACAAACCACTCCTGAGCAATGATGTGCTGTTTTTTCATGGTGCAGAGTGGCCCCACTAAAGTGTCATTTCATTGTAACTTGTGTGCAATGACAAAGTCTATTCTATTCTCGTCTCGTCATCTGACCCACTTTATCCTCACTAGGGTCACAGGGATCACTGGGGGCCTAATCCAGTTACAATGGGTGAAGGCAGGGTACACCCTGTATGAGTCTCCAGTTCATCTCAGGGCTGAACATATATAGACAAACAATTACTCTCACATTCACACCTATGGACAATTTAGATTAACCAATTAACCTATCAGTGCATGTGTTTGGATGGTGGGGGGAAACTGGAGTACCTGGAGAAAACCCACGCAGACACGAGGAGAACATGCAAACTCCACACAGAAAGGTCTGGTGTGGGAATCGAACCAGGGACCTTCTATCTGTGAGGCAAGAACCATGTCGCCCCATTCTATTCTATTCTGTTCTATTCTATTCTGTTCTGTTCTGTTCTAGATTACCCCTTCTACCACAGCCACCTCATTAGATTTAGTTTTTTAAAACTGATAAAAGTTTTAAGTGTCATCCCCTTCTATTGCTGTTGTGCTTCTAGCTGCAGCGGAAGTTGTCGTCACTATAGTTACTGCCACTAACGACGTTATGGTTTTGCCGACGTTGGTTTGTGTGTTTCTCGAAAACGTATTCATGGATTTTGATGACATTTTCAGGGTATGGTGGTAATGGGGAGATCAATGAATGATTAGATTTTGGAGGTGGGAGGGGTCTGCCTTAGAGTGCTAGTTAATACTACATTGCTATGTTGACCAGCCATGCTAAGGCAGTCCTTTTTACTTGCAGTGGAAATGCACCATGCTGTGGACCAAACCATAAGAATTTGACTTGACCTGTGCTGACATGTGCAGAGGAAAAGCAGCATGATATATGACTCTTTGTGCATCTCCAATTTCGAAAACATACAGACTAAATTAAATATAATAAACATCTTATATAAATGGAGGTACATCACAGAAACAGTTCTGCAACTAAATGTGACAGGGTTCTCACGCAGTGTTACCTCCTGTTGAGTAAAAGATCCACATTAGTTCTTCTCACCTTCCACTTCTTAGACATGATGCATTTTAGAGAGGGAGTGGGTTGACTCGATTCAACAAAATGTGAAGGAGTTCAGCTAAACATATTATCTATATGTTACACGCCTGACTGGTTTTTCCAATTTATGTCTTCTCATATATACAATACATGCACATAATACCATAAATGATCCTCCATTTGTTATCCTATAATGCTGGACTGCTTGTGTTTCTGTTTACACGATAACAGTGTCAAAGTATACAGCATATTTAATCCTGTTTGATCCTCTGTTATCTGTTGGTTGAAGCAACATCTTGTTCTGCCTCCATCTGATGCTAAACTTAAGGTACATGTTACAATTGCAGATGTTATTTTGGTTCTATTAAAGCAGGAATGTCAATTTAATTTTTGCTCAGGGTACATATATAGCCTAATAATGATCTTAATAAGTTGGCTAAACAAGTAAAATAATGTATAAATAATATTAACTTTTATCTGTTTTACGGTGAAAAAGTTTAATTTCAAACTAACCATACAATGTGAATAAAAACATGCAATTTTATTCATATGTTGTGAAATTTTCAATCACTACGAGGAGAGAAAATCGTCAAATTAATATAATCATTTATTGATCGGACAAATGGAAATCTCTGAGATTGTTACTGTAGCAGTGAGAACAACACACAGAGTGAGCTGTTATCAGAGGTTCTAAATGTGAAGTGAGGAAACAGTGGTTTTATATCTGACTGGAAACCTTTCACTGAGGCTACATTCATACGGAGACGATGAAAACAGAAGACGCAAAAGTGGCGTCTCGTCTTTAGTTTTTCATCTGTGTTTAGCTGAGTGTATTCAGGAGGAAATCCTTGTTTATACAATGACGCAACAGTAGCCGAAATACGATTGGATAGTCATTCCAGGCCGGCTATGGAGAGCTGAAGTCTCCGCCCCTTCCAGGAGGCTCATGGGGCTGGAGATCAGAAAATGAATAAATGGTATTCAATGGGAAATAAAATGTTAAAATGGTATCTGGTTTGTCATGTGCCCTGAATCACACACGTGTTGTACCTCATAATAAATGCTAATTATTGATGTGCATTTCTGATTCATTTGTTAGTAAAACCCGTTAATAATTTGGACTACACACTTGGTGCGTATGTGCTCACCACAGCTGAGCTCGAGTGTGACGTCATATACACGATGCATTGTAGTCTCTTACTAAGCCCACATAAAACCTATCCCAAAAGCTATTCTAAAAAAATAGCATTTCATAACTTTATGTTCTTTTTTTACCATGTTCAATATGGAATTTTTGTAGAAAAAGAATGCAAAAATAATATCTAATATATCTTATCTTATCTAAAAAAAAAAAAGGTTATTTTTTTATCTCGCTGAATATGTTTTTAAAGTGACCCAAACTCGCTATCATTAGTCTCTGTCATGTTTGAATTTTTAGTCCATTTGCTCTGTTTTTAGAAACCAGTTTCATAGAAGCACCCAGTTGTCATTGTTTCTAGGTTACTGTTGTATTACTTTATATGAGACGGAAATGGGCTTTTCGTGACCCATGAAACTAAGTGAGTTTCACACCTGTGGTCTATAGTTAAATGAAAAAATTAAATATGCATAGAGTTAAAAACTAAGAAATAAAACTGCTTCTACTTAACATTGCTATCTGGAAACCATCAAGTTGATATACTATTTTATCTTGTGTTTGTCTTCAGTGTCATTTTTACATTTTACAAATTCTTCACTTGGCCAAATTGGAACCTTTGGTGGTCTGGTTTTGACCCACAGGCCTTATGTTTAACACCTCCATATTAAACTAGGGCGGTCTCCTTATTCACTATAGTAAGTTAGTATAGTAGTATAGTAAGTTGCTCATCTTAATCAAATCCATTTTTAATCATGGAAGTTCTAATCTCTGCTCGATGAATAGTTTGTTCCAATGATTAAAAACTGAAATCTTTTAAGTTTTTATCCCCTTATGCCTGGAACATGCTTCAGCCTGAGCTTCATCTACAAACTCTGATTCCATTCAATGGTTTTAAAAATCCTTGGAATCTAATGTTGTTGGGTGTTGTTGTTGGATTGATTTCTTTATGTGTGTGTATTTGCAAATGCATTCATTATATTATATAATGATGTGACTGTATCACTGCTGTTTGACCAGGTCTCCTTTGAAAAAGAATCTCAATGGCACTAACCTGGATAAATAATTGTTAAATAAAAAACATAAAAACAAAACATCACCTGGCAACTAATACTGTTCAGTAACTTTATTTTGGGGTGTGAATCGCATCTGTAAATCTGTCCTAACAAAGACAATATTAAGGGAAGTGAAGTGACGAGGCGACCGATACTATCAATCAATCAGTTTAATGAATCATGAATAATGACATTGTTATGTTAATGATCCCCAAACAGCTTGTTTCATTAGAGGCACATTTGTTTTTCCAGTAATGAATGAAGTTAAAAAAAAATGAGACATTTCTATTAATGTCTCAATGCAAACATTTCCTTCTATAGAAAAATGCTGATTTTTGTTGATTTTTGTGGCTGGGAATGATTGGAGATGGGCCATGAAAATGCTTTAAAGGAGTCATTCCATGGTTATTTTATTAATAGCACTGTATTCTCCATTGTTATTGAATACAACGTCTGGATTGTTTTGTTTCCAGCGTTTTTTTCACTGTAGAGAAATTACTTGAATGACTTCTTCATACAAGTCCATGACGCGGTGACGAGGTGTCTCTGATTGGCTCAAAATGCGTGAAGGAACACTCCCCCCTCCCCTTTCGCTCTCCGTCTGTGTTAACCTTTACCAGAGTAGCATCCAGCTAGGTTTCGTGCCGTTGCTTGTTCTGAAAATGTGCAGGGAAAAAAACAGGCTTTATTTCCAGTTTGAGCCGCCATTTTTTTCCAGTTTGTGCAGCAGCTACTGTTGACGTCTTTTCGTGTAGATGCTAATGCTAATGCTACTTCAGATTTGCTGCAAAAGGGGACAGGCTTAACTCCACATGGGTGGCGCTAAAGTCCATCTGACGTCAGATGGAACGGCATTTTTCTGGGTCCCTGGTTCCTCTTGTTGTTTTCTGTGAATGCAGTATGCAGCCAGTGGAGGTGACGAACCACTGTCAAAGGCAGCATGTGTCGGTAACTCGGGGTGACCCATCAGATTCCAAAAGGAGCATGGAAAAGTGGTTTTCAGCGGAATGATACCTTTAATGTTATTTTTTTCATGTTGAAATGTGAACTTTTGGCTCCATTTAAAAGCTTCTAGCTATATTTGTGTTTACTTGCTGTAATGTGTTGTATGTTGTGGGGGTGTTTACTGTAAGAGCTGCAGCTTCTACTGTAGGCTCATTCTCATAAGAGTCTATCGTGTGGGTACAGCTGTGTACACAGATCGCCTCTCCTTAAATTGATGAACTACACTTGTTCCGCGGAGTCAAATCATTGTGTTGTGAGTACATGTTCATGCTCGGTCAACACTAACTGTGCATGACTCATTAATACTGTGTTGATAGAACTCATATGTGTTCAAGAGAACAGACAGCCTCCTGCTGAAGGTACAGGGTGTTAACGCCCACTTTTACACATTTAATTACAAAACAAAAAATATAACACTGACGAGATTCACTGTTTAAATAAAAAAAAAAAAAAGAACATCAAATCAAATGTAATTAGAAAAGCACTCTGAGAGCGCAAACCTCCGCCAAGGCAGTTGTACTTCGGTCCAATTGTGAGGGTTTTTTTTAGTTTCCTAACAGTGCTGCATCATTTCTCATCACGATATACTAAAGAAACAGGATGTCTATAGGTAATTGTGTTCTGTGACTAAGGATATGACAGATAAAGAAGTTGGTATGTGCAGATGACTCGATTTAAAAAGGTTGCAACAGCTGTAGAGGGAGTGAGACATTCTGAAGTAAAGCTATAAAAGCAGAGTTTAGTCATATGGGATGTTTTAAGTATAATCCCGAATCACTTAGTGTTTACTGATGAACAGCTTCTATGATTATAGTTTGTTTATGCCTGGGAAACACTGGCATCGTGAAAGTCACTAACAATGATGTTCAGAATGAAAGCTGCATTGTTAAATGTCAAATGTTGCTTAAATGTGTGTAGGCCCTTAACAGTGTCACACTCCTGTGCCTCTGCCACTACAAAAAAAAAGGTTGCTTACAAATAAGAATGTCTTTTTATTTTTACTCTTCTGAGCACAGTCACTGTCGAAGAAATTTGAATAATGCATCTAGTGTTGTTTGTGTGAAAGTAGGAGAGTGTGTAGAAAGATTGTGTAAGGAGCTGGTTAATAGGATTGAAGGCCATCTGCCTCCGTGTACTGCCCACAGACTGTCTACTGTCCCCAATAGGCTCCCAGCAGCACTGGCAACCAGCAGCACTGGCAACCAACTTTCCTTGGAAAAGTTGGATGTGAACTGAAATGAACTGGATAGAGTCTCTATTGAAAAGGATGCAACAGAAAAAGATTTAACTGCATACAGTAAGCCATATCCTTATAAAAAACATATGAAATAAATATAAAAAATGCCCCAAAAAAACACATGTAAGGTGAATATTTTACAGTTGAACATTATTGCTGATACACACACCCCTGTCCACATCCACATGATCATTTGGATATCATTCTTTACATTAGTACCATTACTTCATGGCACCAAACAAAGTAGGTCCACTCACTGTTCATGCAGAGGTGGACCTTACAGACCCTCTAGACCACATTGGACCTGAGACTGATGACTCACCGTCCTCAATGGAATTGTTTTGGAATGTATGTGGACTTGCCAGATAAAAGGTTAAAGAAAGTTTTTAGGTGAATGCTTCTGTAAAACTGATCCTAAAAACAGGTCAGAGGAGCTGAAAATTCTAATCAGGTGTAGACTAATGTTATGAAACAAGTTTGAGTCTATTTAGAAAATAAATACTTACTGAGATAAAAGGGAGACAATTTTTCAGATAACACATGAAACAGTAAAAAGGACAATATATATATATATATATATATATATATATATATATATATATATATATATATATATATATATATATATATATATATATGGACGGCCCTATATCTAGGATTGCGAAAAACATATACGATTGCAAAATTTAACACTATTGTTGTTGTTTTTATTTTATAATGCGATACTGTATAGAACCATTTCAAGCCATGTGTTCCAGATTAAATGCACTGACACCAACTGTACAGCTTTTAAATGTCCCAATTTGGTCCTATTTATGGCCCCAGTATTTTATATATTTTTTAAAAATGTATTAATTTTGGGATGGCTCAGAACAAGAGAATATATATCTTTTTTTTTTTTCGTCTAAAAAGATGGTAAAGTGCCAAATACCAAAATAAACCCAGTTTCATACAAGCATCATGTGATGTTACGTAAATTAAATGTTTTCTCTGATATTATTGTCCTGGTCTGACCATACTTTATGTGACCCCCTGACCTAAAATGACTTTGAATCCCTGCTGTACACGTTAGCTTCATTTGTAGGCGGGATCACACACATATGGAAATTACATGTAGAAATGCAACCTGAATGTGACCCCTTGATCTACATACATACAGTGTAAAAGAAATCCCACTATGGCTGTAAGCTTTTCTACATCCATATACGCAATCCTGGCTTTGTAAAGATATTCTTACTGGGGAAAGACTCCCTGCTGCCAAGCTCTATGGCAATTAAGTTTATCACATCTTAATCCGACAGCAAAGTCCACCTGAAAAAAAGATAAATTCTCTCCAGGTTTCCAAGAAATACGCATATGCCTGTTAGCAGCTCTCCCAGCATATGGGTTACACAATTCCCTGATATTTCTTTATAACAGCGACACTGAAGTTAATCTTCAAAGCCCAGGAGGAGTGGGTTTATATATTGTGACTAACTTGTTCATATTCTACAGGATGATGACAATGAGGGCTTTAAAAGTTACTATTCACTAGAGGTGCTCAAAGTACTCACATTATGTACTTAAGTAGAAGTACAGCTACTCTGGTAAAAGTAGAAGTACTGATTCAACTCCTTTACTGAAGTAAAAGTAAAAAAGTACAACTTCTCAATTGTAATAAGTTACAGAAGTAAAACTGCTTTTTTTGTCATGGATGCAATACTTCAGAAAATAAAATAAGATAAGTTTCAAAATAGAGCCTTTAAAAGTGAGTTACTGTGTAGATAACGAAAATAAAACAGAAGAAGAAGATGGTGAATGAAGATGAAGTTTATTAATTTAAGAAATTAGCATATCCCTTCGTCTTTTTTAAACACTTGACCATAACCTGCTACAATATAATAGAAGAGCAGCAAAATTAGCTCCATACCTCTGCTGCTCTACACCTTTTCACACTAATCTCTTAAATTAATAAACTTCATCTTCATCCATCTTCTTCTTCTACCGTTTTATTTTTGGTGAACTTCCATTTTGTTGTGGAGTGAATTTGGAGCGTTTCTCTCTCGCAGTTGTTTTGGGAGTTTCCATGTTTTGGTATTTGCAGCATTTTTCTTTTGCATTTGTTTTGGGGGTTTGTACATTTTTTTTGCTTCGGCTTCATTTCTGTCATGGCACCATCTTTCTCTTGCAGGACACTTGCGTTGCATTTGTTTAAAGTGTTTGTGTTTTTGGCTGTGCATGTTTCTTGCCGTCAGCCACCTTAAGTTTGACTATTCCTATTAACATAATTTATCTTATCTTGGTAACACTTTATAACACCTACACACAATTCACTATGTATTAACCATTTATTACTCATTTGTTAATTATGTATTAACCATTTGTTATTGGTTTATTCACACACAATTCATCATGAACAAAGCATTTGTAGCCCTGTCAACAACTGCTTTATGATTAATTGTGTATAAACAATACATTAATAAACATTAATATATAGGTAACAAATGGTTAATACATCATGAACAAAGAATTTCCACATGGGTAACAAATAGTTAATACATGGTGGAATGTGTGTAGGTATTATAAAGTGTTATCTTTTGTAAGTTTGGTGATGGATAGCTATACAGTAGATTCCAGTTCCCATGAGCCTTAGCTGATATTACTGTGAAAAGGAAGCCAACCGGAGGCACCGAAGAAAGCTGGAACATATTCAAAACAACTCCTTTTTGCAACAAAACAAAATTAATGATGATTCAAGTGTGAGTGTTTGATGCCCATCCAAGCTTTAAGTCTATACTAGTGTCTCAGCTGAAGATGAATTGGACCTACTTAGAACTAAAACCCTGGATGGTTGAAGTAACTGTTGTTCACGCTTTGCTCAGCATTCACACACCTGTCACATCCACTTGACTTGACTGACATTTTTCTTATGACGACAGACAACATGACATTTTACCATCAAGGAGCAAAGAACTGACTTTACCTTAAAAACTAAAGTGTTCTTTCGTCAAATCATCTACCCTTTATATCAAGGCTGTCAAAGTCATATTAGTTCCGGGGCCACGTTCAGCCTAATATGGTATAAAGTGGGCCGACCCAGTAAAAAAAAAAAAAAAAAAATAATAATAATAATGTCAACTCCAAACATTTCCCTCTGTTTCAGAGCAAAAACAGTAAAATTACATTATGAAAGCCAACAATATTTGGCTTTTGTTTATCATTTACACACATACATTCTAACTTATAGACCACAGTGGATCTACAGATACCCAAAATATTTAGTAATTATTAAAATTTTACGTACTTCTCTTAAGACATTTTCAATTTTTCATATTTGTTCTCATTATTGTGATTTTTTGTGAAATTATACTTTAAGCGTCACTAAATGAAAAAAAAAATTACAAAGACAATTGTTTTACTATATTTATATTTATAGATTATTATGAGACTAAATTGGTCTGGACCAGGAACTAAAATTATTTATATTTTAGTGTCATTTTTGTGTTTTATAAATTCATCCAAAGGGCCAGATTGGACCCTTAGACGGACTGGATTTGGTCCCCGGGCCTTATGTTTGACACCTGTGCTCTATATGGTTTGGGGATGCAAAGAAAATGAGTTACATGTTATTATTAACTCTTTGAGTTTGAAAAGATGAGTTTTAAGACAGGATTTTATTGTGGATAGTGGGAGAAAGTTCCAGAGTTGTGGGGCGGCGGCTGCGAAGCCTCGGATTTGATTAATAGATTTACATTATATTTCAATAAATAGACTTTTTGTGAGATGTTTCTTTGGTAGTGTGCCTTATGATGTTTCTAAAAAAGGTTGGGAAACACTGTGCTAAGCCATATGTTGCGTTGGTCGTCTGATGCAGTGATGTATAATATTCACAGACTTTTATTTTTTCCTCTTAGCCACATTGAATCATAACTTCTCAAACTGAGAAAAGCCATTTGGCTCCCCAAAAATAGTCCTGCAGTGCTGTGAATGTATAATCAGGACCTCAAAGGCAACGGGGTGGGTGATCGTCGGACAAAAAAAAAAAAAATAAAAAAAATCCCTCCCACCACAACAGTATTTCCCTCCAGATCCATAATAGATGACAGCCACAACCAAACCATCACTCATCACTGGTTCACAGAGGGTCAGAGCCCTTACTCTCATATGATCAGATTGAGCTAAGTGGAGCCGAATGAATCTAATCTGTCACATCCAATCAGTTGATGCCCTCCCACATGAAGGAAGAGTGGGGTGGGGTTAAAAAATAAAAAATAAAAAAAGTAAGTGAAATGGAGAGCAAAGAGATCAGACCTACAGAGAGAGAGAGAGAGAGAGAGAGAGAGAGAGAGAGAGAGAGAGAGAGAAGGGGAGGAGTGATGGAAAATGAAAGATGGAAAGTCAACTGCAGAGACAGAGAGAACTTCAATCAAAACCTTCACTTGAATAAGTCATGTCTTTCTAATAGACCCCAGGAAATAGTCATGAATATATAAAGAGGAAGTGTGCATTAATCAGATCCTCTTACGTCCTCTTTGTGGCGCACTGGAAATTGTACCTTTTCATTCACTAATCTGGTGCAGTGACAAAGCTGGAATGAAATGGATAGAGATGAAGTGATAAAAGAGCAGAAAGGGAATAGTTACTTCCAAAAAATCTCTGCAGGCACTGAGAGATGTATCAAAAGTATTAAAACACACACACACACACACACACACATACATATATATATATTCTATTGACAATTCAGGCTCAAAATCCTTTTATCTCATTTTTTTTTCTCCATTTCTTTCAACACGTTACCTAGCGGGCCTCTGACCATGTCGTAAATCCATACAGGCAAACACAATAAATAACTCAAAAGGAAATGAAGCGTGATGGCTGTAACCTTTGGCAGACCAGAGAAAAAAGAGAAAGTACAACCCACTGTACATTTATGACCCATAAAATTCAAATACACAAATGCACAAAACTAAGCTTTTGAACAAAAACGTCAGCTTTATATTAATGTAACGTGAGGGTTTGTCGACAGTTTAGGGTGAACTATTTATAAAATAAGCCTTACTGTTATATTAGCACACATGTAGCTAATGTTTTACACTTCCTGACAACAACTACTCACATGACTCAAACAGCCAATCAGGGGCCAGCAACATCTAGATTAGCAAATGTGACCCAGAAAGGTAGCTTCAACAAATAAGAATAATTAAATGTCTAAATCAGGGTGAGGCCCCCGTAACCCTCCAGGCTGGGTACATAAGGTCTTGCTCTTGTTGTTCATAAAGGGTCTTTGAACCATGCTTAGTCCAGCCCTTCACCTAGGGCCAATCCGTCATTGGGGGACCCCACCAGACCACATTGCCCCCAGGATCACTCGGTCCCTCAAACCCCTCCACCACGATAAGGCGGCGGTGTGGGGAGGGGGCTGGAGGGATTATATTGCTTGGCTGGCCTGGGAATGCCTAGGGATTCCCCTGGAGGAGCTGGCTGAGGTAGTTGGGGTGAGGGAAGTCTGGGTTTCTCTGCTGGGGCTGCTGCCCCCGTGACCCAGACCCACATAAGCGGGAGACAACAGCAACGATGATGACGATGGAAACAATGACTAAAAAGCTTTTTTTCTGCTGAACCAAAACAAGTTGCACAGACCTGGATGTAAATAAGCATCACATCATCCTGGGTTTTCAGATGTGCAGTCCACCACACCCACCTGCTGCCAGTGGGGGAAAAAAAAGTAGCTGAACTCTTATCGACAAATTTTGTTGACATTATATGTACCCGTGCTCTGCAGAAATACATAAAAGCAAAATTTTTATTTCTTTTTATATATTTTTTTTTTCATGGCAAAGGGAAGTTGGTTGGCAAGGTAGCGAGGCTCTGACAGATTAAAGTTCCATTTCACTTTGCCACAGAAACAGCTGTGATGCTTTCTCTTCACTCGGCTGGTGGTGAGACAGTGTGTGTTGCTGCTGGCTACGGGTTGTCACCTGCATTGCAGCGGGAGCTAAATTTAGAGTTGACTCTGACAGAAGTATGACTGCTTACATCCATACTACAGATAGATAGATAGATAGATAGATAGATAGATAGATAGATAGATAGATAGATAGATAGATAGATAGATAGATAGATAGATAGATAGATAGATAGATAGATAGATAGATAGATAGATAGATAGATAGATAGATAGATAGATAGATAGATAGATAGATAGATAGATAGATAGATAGATAGGAGAAAAATCAGACAGCAGGAGGTTTGTGGGAAGGACCAGCTGCCCTCCCCTTTTCTTCTTCCATTTTGGCTCTCTCTCTCTCTCTCTCTCTCTCTCTCTCTCTCTCTTCTCTCTCTCTCTCTCTCTCGCTCTTTCTTTTTTTCTCCTCCTCTTACAGTAATTCAGCATTTCAGTCACGATAGGAACACTGTGCTTCATGGCTCAGGTCCTGGTCCTAGCATGTACGTATGTATGACTATGTGTGCATGCGTGGCTGCGCGTGGGATGATAATCAGTGTGCTAATGCTAGTGCTGCCTGTTGGGTTAGCGTCTGCCCTTTTGTTCCAGCTCGGCCCAGATGTAAAGCGAACAAGGCTCAGGCGGCAAAGCTGAGCCGGGTACATCCAGCCAACACACAAAAAACCCCTTAGAGTTTCACATAATAAACACACTGGCCTCATTTACTATTGGCTTCTAACGGGTTTCTCTCCACCACAGCTGTAGAAGAATTAGAATTTTAACGCTAATCAGTTCTGTAGGGTCCTCCAGGATGTCACCAGAGGCAGAAATTGAGCCAACTGTGGTGTGACATCTGTATATTTCATATATCATTATTTCTTGTTTGTTTCCCAGATAGCTCTGCTGTGACTCAGATAAATGCATTTTCCTGGAATCACAGCATAAATGGCAGGAATCTTCAATTAAAAAACAATAAAAAAAAAAATCCACAAACCCCACCCATATGGTAGGACTTACCTCCAATATGTAGTATACACAGTAAAAGACCAAATGCTAGTAACAGATTGAGGTCTAATTGTACATTCCTGTCGTGTTGCGTTTACTGTAAAATGCTGGTGATGGGGGAAAACATGCTAGGCTGCTATTAGTAATTGGAAAAAAATGACATATGGGACATTTTGTAGACTCTATCTTCTTCTCAGCTTCATAAAATCACTAAAAAACACGTCATTGATAACAAAATTACCAGTTAACATGCTGCACGTACTGTGAGGTTTGAGATATCAGCTGTTGTGATTTCTTCCTCAGAGGTGGGGGTCACCAACCAAATGAAATAACAAGCAGGTTGTGACAGTTTTCTTCCACCTATATACTACATTAGTGGCAAAAATGTTCACTTGAACCAATCTGTTGGTACTCGCGTAATTTACGAACATGCCCATGCACTGGAGCATCGTAAAGGGAGGGTAAACATAACAAATTCATGGGGCCCACCTTTTGTGTGTCCAGTGGATACATGTCAGAAGTTGTGTAAATACCATGTAAGATCTGCTGTATAATAGATGAATAGAACCTCCATTAGTTGGACATTGAAAACATCTGACTTCATTTTGGTGTCATGCCAGTGTTCGTTATATTTGTTATGGACTAAACACCATGTGTATAACCAGTGCCAGTTCTGGTCAATTTAAGTAATTTGATAAAGTTGATGTGATAAAAAGTCACAATTCTGAGATAAAAAGTCAAAATGATGCGATAACAAGTCAAAATTATCATATAAAAGGTCAAAATTACGTGATAAAAAGTCAAAATTATCTGATAAAAAGTGAAAATTTCAAGTCACTAAGCACATCCAGAATGAACCTATACACTGTGAGAAAATGTAAGTGCGCCTTATAGTCCAGAAAATACAGTATCGTAATATTCTAATTCTGTGTGACTTGGCGCCCTCAAGACATCTGGTGCCATAGGTGACCGCCTAGTCTGACTATGACTAATGCAGCCCTGTGTATAACTGCTCTCCCCTATTTTTTTTTTTACAAATAATAATAATAATAAGTTGTATTGGTTTAATTCATATTAAATTGGGTTTATAGATTTCCAGTGACTCAGAATAGATATGGTTAAATTGTCTAATGTAAAAAAATTGAAATCTTTTATCTTCTCTCAGTTACTTCTAAAGGGTGACATTTTAAATGTCTGTAAAAAACATCAATTTCAAACTTGGCCCATATATAAATATAGAAACAATTGATAAGCTGACATGAGCACATGCATAGACATGATGGCATCAGCTGGATCCATACCAAAACAAGGCAGCAGGAGACAGCAGGCCTCCACCAAGGCTTGATTTTTCTGTCATTTTTGATGAAACTCAACATTATATTATATTATTATAATACGTGACATGATGGAGCCATAGTTGTTGACCCATCTGATGTCTGAAGGTGATATGTGAATGCAAAAAAAACCCAGATTCTATATTGTCTGAATCCTCAGATATTACCACTGATGTGTTTTAGCTGTTGACCTTTAGTGTGACTTTGACCTTTGACCTCCATTGCTCAAAATGTAATGGGTTCTTCTTTGATCCATTATGTATCATTCCTGAAAGTTTTAATCAAAATCTGTTCAGAACTTTTTGCGTAATCCTGCTGACAGACAGACAGAGAGACAAACAAACAGACTCAAATTGAACACCTCGTTGGTGGAGGTAATAAGCTGCTACATGATATGTGAGGGGTGGGGTTTGTTGTGCCTGGCAATGCTTGCTCTATTTACGAGATATAATACAGGAAGAGAATACCAATGAAAGTGAAATGATATAAGTTGTACGAGCACTCTCAGTAAATTCATCAGGGTTTATTAATAAAGACACTGCAGCAGCAGAAGACAGATCTCACCCTTCATCAGCATCATCCATTTATGACTTCTGTAATTGCAAGTTTACTGAACCCTGCACTCAAATGAAGAGGCGCTCTGCACATCGAGTGTGTGCTGCTTCCCAGGTCTGACTGTGTTCTCAAGATGGATGCTCTTTTAGAAATGTACATTTATTATTTATTTTAATTACTGTCAGTCAATAACTTAATTGCATTCCCCATTTTTTTTGTCTGTTTGTGTTAGTTTGCCTTCCTTAAAGCAGTCATTCCATGGTTATTTCATTCATATTACTATGTTATTGAATACATTATGTTCTATTTTAAAAAAAAAAAACGTCTGGATTGCTTTGTTTCCAGCTGTTTTTGTACGGTAGAAAAATGTCCATGGTGATGAGGCGTCTCTGATTGGCTCAGAATGCGTGAAGGAACACTCCCCCCTCCCATCTCGCTCTCTGTATGTGTTTACCTTTGCCAGAGTAACATCCAGATAGGTTTCATACCGTTGCTTGGGGGAAAAAAAACAAGGGGAGCACCAGATTAGTGAATGAAAAGAGAGCATATTAACAAGTTTGATCCGCCATTTTTTTTAAGTTTGTGCAGCAGCTACTGTGGTGCCGTCTTCTCTCGTACATGCTAATGCTAATGCTACTTCAGATTTGCTGCGATGGGGGACGGGTTTAACCCCATGTGGGTGATGCTAAAGTCCATCTGACATCAGATGGACCGGCTTTTTCTGGGTCCCTCGTTCCTCTCGTTGTTTTCTGTGAATGTGGTATGCAGCCAGTGAAGGTGACAAACCACTTTCTTTTTTCTTTTGAACTTTTTTTTTTATTGAACATAGCACACCACTTTCAAAGGCAGCATATGTTGGTAACTCGGGGTGACCCATCAGATTCCAAAAGGAGCATGGAAAAGTGCTTTTGAGCAGATTGGAAGTTTATATGTACATATATATATATATATATATATATATATATATATATATATATATATATATATATATATGTGTATAAACACAGACCTACTGGGGCTTAAGTTCTCCTAACAAAAGTTTCACACCAGGGATAATGTGGTTAATGAAAGGAGTGGGTTTAATCTGAATATAGTATTCATGTTTTTTTCTTATACTTCTATATTTATATTCATTCTTTATATTTTTTGTGCTATGCTGGGTGGTGAGATTTGCAATATTCGCACATATTACCAGTTTAATGGAGAATTGAATGATAAAAATGACATAAAAGAAATGAAATGTTAAAATGATCATCTTTTCAGTGATAATTGCTGATATTATGAAAACCATAAACCAGTATTAGATTCAAGTGTCGACTGATTATTAAGCTTCAGCAGAACAGCACCAGCACTCGATACATACACTATTTCCACTTTACTCAGATGCAAATTGTTGTGCTACTGCAACAAATCCAGGGTTCTGTGTACATCACTAATAGATAGGTGGTATGTTGACCGTGAGGTTGGATCTGCTCATTAAGGTTGTACGAAAACACGTGAATTGTGCATGAGAACATGATCCACCAGATTCACTCCAAAACCCATGCGAGGATCACAAACCCTGTTCTTGGCAGACAGGGAAAAGGAGAGGCTGCTGAACGTGTCACACATTTTTATTTATCTAATTATCATTTTCTCCATCTCTATCACAGTGTTTCTCTAGGAACCCTACTGGAAAAATAATTATAAATTGCCCTCTCACAGCAACACATTTTTCATATCTTTGCTATCACAAAGACAAACTGCCAAATGATGCAGGCATAAATTCTCTCCTCAGATAGTGCTCGTTCATTGGATGAATACATAGCAGACACGCTGAGGAGAGACACAATTTCAAATCACTTGAATCCAACAGTGACCAGAAAAACAAATAAATAAATAATATTGGTGTTATAATAATATTAATGGATTTGATTTATATAGTACTTTTTGGGACACTCAAAGCGCTTCACATTAGTGAGCCATTATTCATTCACTCTCACATGCACATTCTGATGGTGAAGTGTCTTGCCCAAGGACACAAGACATTGACTAGGACAGAGCAGGATTCAAACCACCAACCCTTCAGTTACTGGATGACCCACTCTACCAACTCCACCATGGCCGCCTCCTACAATAATACCCCTCTCCCCTTCATGGAGGGTGGAGTAACCCCCCCCTGGGTTTTGGGACAAATCACACCTTGGGTAGAGTCACATCACAGGACAGTTATACTGTATACACACACACACACACACACACACACACACACACACACACACACAACTGTTCACTCTCACATTCACATCTACAGGTGATTTACAGTAGATAGACCCATTAATCTATTAAGTACTTGTCTTTGGATGATGGGAAGAAGCTGTAGTACCTGAACTAAACCCACGCAGAGGGGTCTCCACTGGGTCCAATGAATTCACATCCAGGCCTTTATTGTTTTACTGCACCAATGAACCACTGCAGTAAAATGTATTAAATAACACAAATCATACAGAAATGTCTTAAAAATGTATAGTTTTCTTTGGAAACACTTGTTCTAAGGTCAGTGCTCATTTACAATGGTAAACTTTAGGGAGACTTAGTAATGAGATGTCATTGCATCAGTCATGAGTTGTTTAAGGGTCACTAAACAACATGAAAAACATTTTTAAAAAAGAAAGAAAGAAAGTTGTAAAGACGAATCAGGACTAAAGACAATCTGGTGACGTTAATATGCTGGTGCATTCTTGAAGTCTGGAAAATAAATACTAAATGTGCCCTCGTCTCATGGTACAAAAAGAGACAAACTCTGACTTATCATTCACACAAAGAAGAGAAAACAGACTGGAGGAGCTGAGCATGAAGCTATGGTTAGTCATAAAAAAAAAAAAAAACACATGATGCTAAAATAGTTCTAAACAAAGATAAGCAAACACTGAGTCTGTGGCAGGATGAGATAAAAGTAGATCATATGAGACACAGACGGGACCGAAGATGCCAGACAATCTTGAGCAAAAACTGCGGAGGAGAGAAGACTTAATGATAAAATACACAGTTTAGTGATGACAAATGCTGACTGGACCTTTGCACCTGTCCTGGCGAATGATTCTAGGAGAGTCTGTTTAAAGCAGCCGTTTACTAAGACTAACACATTTGACACCATATTTCAGTATTTTCACACTTAAAGAAAAAAAAAATACAAATCTGCATCACAAGTAGTACTTTCAGAATTTGTAAGATGGTCCACAGTTCATATTTTGCCGTGTTTGCTTTAAATGCTGCAGCTCTGCTTCCACACACTGATTAATATAATTTATTTTACTTACCTGTTGATGGTACAATGGAAACCGTATATAATAATCACGTTGGTCCAGAGCCAATTTGAACACTATAAGCGGTTGATTACTGAAACCGAATTTAGAGGTATTTCACTTATTTTTTTCTGCAGACTATCATCTAAATGTCATTTATATTGTTTTTCAATGCGAAAAATTAAATGAAATGAATGCTTCGACATTTAGTGCATTTTATTACAGTACTGTATCATACAAGTGGCATGTTAGTAGTGTGCAGACATAACTCAAATGGTAACTTATTCTGTACGTCAACTCTGCTGTGCCGCTGGTGCATTCTTTAGCATGTCTGAAAATAACATTTGAAACAAACTGTTTAACAGAAGAACAACATAGAAGATAACGGCATCAAGAAAATTAAAGCTACCTCTGTTTTGTGTTGCGGTTTTCCGTATGAAGAAAATTATTTCATTTTTCCAGCCATGATTTGCGAGCTTAGTTGCTGCCCGGTGTCAACTCGTTATGTTAGCTAGCTAGCTAGCTAGCCAGGCAGAAGCAGACGTCCAGAAAAGAATCATGGGAGTAAAAAAGAAAATAGCTACTGTACACGTAATTTTAAAATTATTTTTGCATGTTTACATTCATAAAATTACCAAAAAAATTATTAAATTATTTAAACAGCATTTGTATTGTATTGTATTTGAAATTATTCTGTCCCAAGCCTTTTGGTCTATATAGGCGATTGATTACTACGTATATCAATGACCATTATAAGCTGTTTCCACTGTTATGATATGGAAGGTTATATGTTTACACCATATTGGCTTATATATTCAACTTAAATTACAATGTATTTTTATGCAACTTGAAATGAACAATAAATGTACAAATTTCACAAGCTTTACATCAAAATCTTCAAGTAATGTTCAATACTAGGGAACACCAATGCAACCTTTCCACTCACATATGTAATTAAAACTTTCCTTTTTATAAATAAGTGAAATTTGGTGACAAAAAAAGCCTCCCTTCTAACACATATCCAGGGTTGTATATACTTTGCATAAGATAAGTAGGAATAATTCCATTTGTGCCTTTACTTATGGAAAAGGGATGAAACCAATTTCAAAAGTGCAATGAAAAAAGGCTATACTATGAATCAAAATAATAACTGTATCTAAAAAACAAAAAAGAACGAGTTGTGCTGCATTGCAACCTGCAATCTTCTCCAAATCAGGACTTTTCCATAAAAGATTTTGTGTTAATGATATATCGGTGCAAACACATCCATGTAATTTTGTATCTCAATGCAATTAGTGTTTTTGCATCTAAGCTGTGGAGCTATTTCTAGTGTCTCAGGCAATCACACATAGCTTTGCATATTTGCAAACCAATTATCCTGTATTTTGCTTCTTTTGTTTTTCAAATCTGTAATGAAATCTATTGAAATCATCACTGAAAAAAGGCTTTTACCATTAATGTGACTTAATCATGACCAAAGCGTGTTCCATTAATGTCTGAAAGTTGAAATGATGTTGTTCAGGTGTCATGGATTTTACATTGGTAATGAAATTATCTGCAATTATCACTGACAGTATCAAACAGCAGCTCAAACGTAAATGCATTCCCAGTTGGGATGTGAACTGTTTTACATGACACAGCAGCAATGTCTTCCTGAACACAACAACACTTATGATCTGACAGCCATTAATGTTGTGTGTTTACCCACAGCTACACTCAGATTAGGGCAAGGACAACTAATAATAAAAATGTAATAATGCAGCATGATCTGTGAGGTTTATTTTTATTAAGTTGCTATTGCCACAGTGCGGTAGAGCTAACATTCTCATTTATCTGTTATTGTACCGCAGAGCCAATCGACTCCTTCGTAGACTAGTAACCTGTTACCCTGCTGCCACGGTACTGTGGCAATGACACATGCTATGTGTACAGGAAAAGGCTAGGTGACAATTTACCAGAGACTATGTCCAGATGACAATGCTTGTGTTATTTTTCTTTTGTAGATTCTAAAAGTTCCATGTCCATACATGTACAATTTTACTAAATACATGTGTCAAGGTAGAAATAGGAAAATTGAGTTAAAATTTTATAATACACTGCCTGTCCAAAAAAAAAACAAAAACATTTGGTTTTAACCCATTGACTGCCAAAGACGTGTATATATACATCTTTTGCGTTTGTTCATGGGGCAGTGGATCAAAGTCTTGTTCATCATATGTGTGAATTTCAGACTTGTGGGCAATATATTTCTGTCATGCACAGAAGTTGTATTTTCCAATAAAAGGCAGCCATAGATTTGTACCTCGAACAAAACGGAGGTCGGCGAGTTGAAAGAGTGAGAAAGAAAATGCCGAAGCAGAAGATAAAATTGAGCGGATCAAAAAAATACAAGCACCTTCCACTGGCACAGAGTTTGTCTGCCAGTGGATCTGCAGGTAAAAGTGTTGCGACTGCAACTGATAAAGGTGAGGTGACAGATTCATCCCCACATCTCTGGGAATCCAGCAGAGACCGTCACTCTGGGAGTGCAGGTAAACGTGTTATAACACCATATTACTGTTGGTGTGTGTGTATGTGTGCTAGTTTGGTACATACTAAAAGTTGTGAACATCTCGCGTGAACACCTGTGAACGAGGCAATACAAGGTGTTGGGACACCTTTTTTTTTTTTTTTTTTTTTTTTTTTGGTTTTGAAAGTTCAGTAAAAATGGCCAAAAACTCTGAACATAGCTGGCAGTCAATGAGTTAATTACAGGAGACTGACACTCAATTTAACTAAGCTTAGTCCAGATCTTTCCACAGGTAAATATTTCAGGGGCTAATAATGTTTCAGATGGAGCAAGATATTTAATCTAACTGATGTCCTCTCATGTCTGTAATGTTTAACAGATTGGACACCACCAGGCAGAGTCATCAGACTAGTGAGAGACAACTTCAGGGACCATGAGACATCATTTTCACACAAAAATTAGCCTTCAAAAAGTCCAGACTGTAATTTGGGATGATGAACACTTTACATATGCAATATGTGGCAAAAAAAAGTCATAAGTAAATGTCTTCCGAAATCAAAACCAAAAGTGGTGCAGTCAAATACTACATGTGCGACTTTTTTTTGGACGGGTAGTGTACATATGCCACACCTATATGTAAACACACAGATAGGTCGGCACAAACTGGATCCACCAAAATCACATGGGATCTGGTGTTTGTGTGTCTATACGGCAACACGAGGGCAGTATTATCAGATTTTTCTGCCTGTTCTTGAAAAATACTGTTTCAGAGCATCAACGATCGCTGGTGTCATGTGGAAAAAAGGCTGAAATTATATGAAGCTTTTGCAGATTTTTGTTGTATTATGGCAACAAGAGGCTAATGAATCCATGGAACAATATTCATGATTGCTCTGTGGCAACAAAATGTCCTTTCTGTTTGTTGTCACTATGGCAAAAGACAAAGTGATATTTTGACTGTAGCCATCACCTTAATTTTAAGTAACTGAAAATCAGAGTTCAGCCCAGGATATGAGCTTAACAATGTCTGACTGAACATGTCACTCATCATACTGTAATATTAGATTTGGGTCATTCATTTGCATTATTATTATTCAAATTCTATTTTATTTACTATATATTAGTCATTTACGTTTCGTCTTTCCTTGCTTATTCTATTCCAAATATTGGTTCCTACCTGTTTAAGGTACGACACATTTAAGTGTGACACAGAATAAGAGAGGCATGTGTGTCTGTTAGCCATGAGCCTCGTGTGTATTTTTGTGGAGGGAACTGCTAATAAAACCCGCTGTACTGTCCTACCATTTTGGGTCATTGATTAGCACGTAAGGTAGCGAAATATCATCATCCTCGGAACTCGGATTGTAACCCGCCTTACCCACAAGCCCCAGTGAGCCGAACAATATTTTAAAGGGTTACAATACTACGGGGCCGTTTACACGAGGACAATTGTGGCTAGAACAACTAAAATATTTTATGGGTTGAAAACGCAAAAATCTGAAGACGCCTGCCAGAGTGCAAATCTTGAAAATTGTTGCGTTTCCAACTCACGGCTCTTTTTCTTTTGCCATCATAGTAGCAATGGGTTTCTATCCAAAATATTTTTTAAGTATTCATCAAACTAACTTTTTTTGCACAATAGGTTTTCGTCCAACCAACCATCTATCCACAGTTCAACAGTACGGTACAGTACCATCATTTCCTTAATGTTTAAATAAATGTGGCAGCGAGTTCATGTGAGAATAAGTCGGAGCTATTATCTAAATGAGGTCCATCTCCATGGAAGAGGAGGTTTAACACTGACCACCTCATTGCAGTGATGGTAAAGGCAGGTCCTTTGATTCCCCTGCCTTTAACTCATTGCCTCGTTTCTAGTGTGCATGTAAGGGCAGGAATGACTTCATCCATCAAATGCCAACAGCCCTTATACAACCTCAACTCCGTTTGGAGGACGAGAAAATAAGGGGAAAAAAAGCCAACATCAAGACAAATGATGTGTAGCTTTGAATGAGAGGTGCCCTTAATGGATCAGCAGGGGTACAGGACAGAGGCGACCTGGCTGAACCACAGTAAGAAGCAGATGAAAACACTTTTCTTTAAAGACCAATTTGGTCTTTATCTCTACTAGTCCACAACAAGAATGGTAAAATGTGACGACCAGCTACAGATTGAATTTATGTCTCTTTTGAATCAAAAGAACAAGTTGAAAAAGACAAACTGGAAATAAAAAGAAATGTCTTATATTTTATTGATCCAAACAATATATTGCATCTGCAATATGAAATATTCATGTTGATCTGTTGTTTGTCAAGGTGTGTGAGCAGATAAATAATACAAAATGTGAACAACTGTTAGGGCGTTGATAATAAACAGTAGAGGGCAGCAAGTTGCTAGTGAAAGGGTTAGTCTGTTTAATGCATGAAGAAGAAAAATGGGTGGATCCAGTATTTCTATGTATTTTTTTTTGTGATAACAGTAATCTAGAAGTAAAATGTAATGAAAAATAAAATTAAAAATGAAATTAATCCAATGAAAGTTTACCATATGTCTGTTAGTGATGAAGAAAACTCAAGTCTTAAATACTGGTTGGCTCAAGTTTCCAAGATAAGTCTTGAGCCTAAATGTAAAATTCTTAGAATTAACATGAGGTTTTACTCAAAAGGAATATTGGTTTCAGATCTACGTCAAAACACTGTCTGCACATTATGATCCATTCACTTTACAGGTTCTTTCTAGTGGAATATTTACAAATCCATTGTATAACACAAAATCATATGTATTAAAACATGAGCTCACTAGCATAAAAGTAATTTGTTTTCTGATTCATGTTATTAAAGTATGTAAGATTTAACACTTGTAATGTCTGAAGCAGTGTAATCAGTAAAATGACTCTAAAAGGCCATTTCCCTTCAAAATATATCAGTAATATATAAAAGTCAAAAGCAAAAACAGCTATTGATCCTGTTTAATAAAAATGTTCTGGATCCTAAAACATCAAATTAAACCCATTAAAACTTTGTACTTTATTCCAGTATAAAACACTGTGTTTCAAGTTTCAAGTGTGTCTGTTGCGTTTCCATCTTAAACCCACTATAAAAGTGGAGCCCATCAAGTCCAGAACCCGTTTGTTGCATCAGTTAAGTTTCTCTCCACATCAGTGTCCACAGCGTGTGCCCCAGGTGGCCATTGGTGAGAGTGTTACTGCTGTGGTCTGAGCCCAGCAGTAGGTCTCTGCACAAGGCTGAAGCCAGCAAGATAATTCCCTGTGGGTCACCACTGAAGGCTGCCTCATCTCTCAGACCCAGCCACAGATTAATGGCCTGGTGGCTGGATTCAGACGCTCCGTCTTCTCTGATAATCAAAGGCAGAGCTGAGCACTGTTGGGAGAGATTTTTCTTTCTTTTTAACACAAAGAAAAAACAAAAGCAGAACACATAAAAACTGATGGCTGCACAAGGAAAACACATCCAATCAAATGCATGCGTTAACTAACTTCTACTTTCAGATTAAACACATAAACTGAAAACTTTTTCATTAACCCTTCATAAGGTACTCGTTGAAATACTCGAAAATTTAAACATTTCAACCGATGTGTGTGTTTGGATATTGCCATCTACCTCCTCATCAGATACCTCTTGCCATAAAAATCTAAACAGCACTTATTATAATGTAAACAAATGCCAAATAATAACTGTTAAAAGGTCATAAAGTAACAAAAATCACCAGGACCGCATCTAGTTTTATGGGGGCCCTGAGCAAGATGCTGATTGGGGCCCCTAGTTTGTCAAACTATGATGGAGTGATTCTTAAAGCCTTTAGATGTTCTACTAAGAAACCTAATAAATATCTTAAGTTGAGTGTCACGCAAGTTAAATGTATATACAAATACATACATAGGTACATACATATACATATATATATGGTACACATACATACAAGAATCATGGGACAGTGAGACTGAAATTAAAACTAATTGGATGCACTGTTTTCAAATGGTTTGGACGAAACCCAGTTTAATCCTATAGAAAATACGTATATGTACCTGTAACAGAACTGTAAATGGGGCTGTGGGTGGTGTGCACCAGTCAGTTTTTCAGGGGTTTTTTTCCCCCTTTTTTTCTTTCTTTGCTTTATTTTTGCAATTCAAAAGTTACATAAAAATTTCACAAATTTAACCCAAAAAACACAGTCAGGGAGAGGGGGAAGAGGGAGAATAACTAAATTAAAATAAGACAAGCTGGGTAGATAAGACTAGCTCTAAAGTAAAGAGTAACATGGGACATTAACATTAACAGGGTCATGTTGGAATGGCAGGGAACTGGGCCGAGGCTCGCATGTGGCTGATTGGAGAGTGAGCGAGCAGGCGAGAGAGCCAAGAAAAGACTACCTCCATCTTTAAGAGCTCACGCTATTGGATTCAGCCAATCAGAACCTGAAGAGACAAAATAATGAATGACAGTCTGAGTGGTGCACACTATCCAAAGTCATATGTGTATAGGTTAATCGGTTGATGTCAATTGCTCATAGGTGTGAATGTGACAGTGAGTGGCTGTTTGTTGCTATATATCATCCCTAAAATTATCTTGCGATCCATCTAGGGCACAGGTGTCAAACATGTGGCCCCCCAAAGGGTCCAGTCTGGCCCCTGGGATGAATTTGTAAAATCCATACATGACACTGGAGACATACATCATTTTAGTTCAGGTTCCACATACAGACCAATTTAATCTCAAATAGGTCATAATAACGTATATTTACTCACTATTCCAAATGTTTGGCTTTGTAAATGTAAAAATGTTCATGTCATTTTATTGTATTTACACTATAATGATCATTTCACAAAAATACAAGTAACCTGAACAAATATGTATATATTTTTGAAATGTCTGAATGGCAAGTTTACCAATATGCTGCTATTAAATGTTATTAAATGTTTTATTTATTAGTTCATCTATTGTGATCTGTAAATTGAAATTGATATGTGTAAATGATAAACTGAGACATAATATTGTTAAAACTGCACATAGTTTTCTTCAGAAATGTTATTTTATTCACATTGTTTTAAATAGATGTAAACATTTCTATCATGTAGCTTTACTTTTTTCACTCTAAAACATGGAGGAAAGTTTGGAGTTGACATTATTTGTATATTATTATGTTATTATTTCACTGGTCCGGCCCTCTGCAGATCAAACTTGGCTTAATGTGGCCCCTGAACTGAAATTAATTTGACATCCCTGATCTAGTGTGTACCCCGCCTTTGCCCATAGGCCATATATAGTCTCTGAGTGTGATTTTAACATGGTTGCAGGTTTTCAATGTGCAATCATATGCCTCAGTGTGACAACACCATGAGTTTTTCAAGGAATGAGGAGCTGAGAGAGGAACAGCGAAATATACTCCCTTTCTGTTGTTCTATTTTCATCTCCACAAAGTCACGAGCCCTACTGTCATCTCAGGCTCACAGTGAAAGAAAAAACAAAACAAAACTGGAATTTCACAGTATTAATATAGGCACTAAGTTAAAATTAAATTGCGGTTCTTCCATGACACTTTCTGTTTGAATGGAAAGAGGGTTTCAATCCGGCAAGAAGTGTGAAGCAAGACAAATGGGAAAATCCTACATCGGTTACAAATCCCTAGAGGTACGATACTTGAGTCGGAGACATTTCCTACTGAGGACAATATGAATACCAGATCTTAAACTCTTTTTTTGGTTTGTTTTTTATTTACATTGTATGTTTCTGTGTAGAGGTCTGCATTTGGATGGAGCCTATCCTTTGTGGAAATGTTCCTAATGTTGACTCATGTGGTCTGGACAACTCTTCAAGACAGTTGGTGGCATTTGTCACAACTCATTTACTCTCACGTTTTAATCAGTGATTCATGTGAAACAAGTGATAAAAGCCAGAAGGTCACAGATTTTCATATTTGCTGGACAGTGATAGCATTTATATTTGCTGCTTATAAAAAGGAGTTAGGTTTGGTAAAAAGATACCTCCATATCAAAGATACCCATGAGTCAAATTTCAGCCAAATCGGTGTTCGTATGTCTGAGCTGAAGCAATATATGTAGTGGTAATTTTGCCCATAAATGTCACAACGTTATAGCACAAATACGACGCAACTTTTCCAAAAAACTTTTAGGTAACTTTTGATGTCCCACTTGTCGAGATCGTGTTCACCGATTTTGAGCTCATTTGGCCCAACGGACAAGGAGGAGTTTGTTAAATTACGAAGACAGCGAAAACCATGACTCAGATTTTTAAAAATTTCAATCCAAGATGGCGGACTTCCTGTTGGTTTATGGGCATGGCCATCATAAGGTTTTTTGTTCATCATCTTATGATGAACATGTGTACCGATTTTCATCGCTCTAACTTCACTTGGGCGTGATCTGGGCTAATACAATATATTTGACTATTCAAGGGGGCGCTGTAGACACATTTCTTTACAAACTTTTCTGAAACTATAAATGCTCACAATTTTTCACACTTCTGAAGTGTGCGCAAAATTTGGTGAGTTTTCGTGCATGGTCAGATTAGACCCTTGCAAACACAGGGAACTCAATAGGCCTTGAGCTGACGTGGTCTGCGGCGAAGTCCTAAGAAACATTCACCCTGGATTTGTCACTAGTTTATCACAAAGTCTTTCTTAGTGTTAGATTAGATAGATTTGACTGTGAGCTGCCTTCAAAGACCCTAGGAGTGTGATATATTTGATCTTTGATTACATGTCAGAGACTGTGAAGATTGACAGTCTACCTCAATCAGTGAATGAATTTTATGAATTTTGAATTAATTTTATTAACTCCAACGACCCCTATTGGGGTAAGAGAGTACAATGATAATTGTTTTCACATTATTACAAAATTGACAGATGGTGCATAACATTGGCCAGTAGATAAAAATAGACAATTTATAACAGTATTCCAAAAAAGATAACTATTTACACTTTCAATAGCATCTCAGATAATTTGAGACATTTTGGTTATCATGAGTACATTTATTTATTGATGGATTGATTTATTCTTTTGAGCCAAATTACTGCAATAGCATAAACCAACAAAAGTAGCAATAGACCTTCTACTACCATTTTGTTTGAGCTACTGTTTCCAGCTCCAGGAAGTCCATTGTGGCTGCTCTGCCCCATGAAAAAGTCTTGTTTGACGACCTAGTAAAGCCTACAGGATACAAAGTGGAAACAAACAATGTAGTTTAGTGGTAAAATCTTGTCCCCATCCACTAATAGTAAGAGTTAATTCTTCAACTTCGGTCCTTAATTTTAGACATTATACCTTCTGACAAAGCTACAATTCTGTTTTATTGTGTGTGGGATTTTTTTATTTTTTAAAAATTTTTAATACTGTATTGAGACTCCTGTTGCTGTTATTATTAGATGCTGTTTGTAATATATGCGTCAAACAAATGTAGAGTGATTCCATGAATATAGAAATTATTTGAAGTAATTGATAACAAGACACTTCATCTGTTTAAGCATGATTAACACAGAACCAGTATATTATCACTTCACCTTTGACGCAATGGTTTTTGACTTTTGACATTTCCTAATACTGTTCCGTTTATTTAGGAAAATGGCAAAAACTTGCACCAAGAAACGATCCATCTCTGTAAATATTGGACCGACACAGTCTGAAAGACAACATGTCTACAGAGAAAGATCAGTTATACCAGGTGACCCATGGATCCATCCTTAAAGACAGTTTCTGCTGCATCACTCAATCAAGTTAAGATGTTTTATTGAGTGAAAACAATCAGAACGTATTTAGGAAATGTTATTCTCCAGACACTGATTGCATACAGTGAGTGTTTGTGACGAGTCAATACGTAAAATAATGCAGCACAATCACCTGCTGGGATGTTCTGAAGCCGCCCATCACTTCATCTCGGTAATGAGTTGACCCATTAGTATTTTTTTTTTTTTTTCATTTTTAATTTAGATCACAAGTGGTCTTTTCCTTCAGTCTGGAATCAGAAAAGCACAGTGAGGCCTGAAGACACTGAGACACTGATGAGAGAAAGGCAGGACAGACACCCTTTGAGTTTTCCCCCATGGTGACTAATTAACCTTTCAGGTTCTTCAAGGCCCTTCATCACTGCAATGCACAAGTGTGTGTGTCTGCACATGTGTATAGGATCATACTGAGAGCATACGTCTGCCTCAGCGGGAGCTGCTGACATTTCCCCCGGACTTCTACCCTTCTTTTACCAAACCTCCTCTTTCCCTTTTTACCAACTCTCCCTTCAGCAACCCATCTTTAGTCATAGGTAGTCTTCATGAAAGTCATTATTTAATTACACTCAGAATATTGGCCTCTTTCTTGTAGTCTTACCCTAGGCATGGAGTATTAATGACTCGCCACTGTTTGATTTAAGGAAGCAGTTTTAAAGAACCACAAGGGAATTTTTACTTCCCCAAAACTCCTTTATTTGCCCTCGTTTTTGCCCAGTCGCCTGTTCATAAGGACTTTTTTTCATTCAATCATTTTCTGAACCATTTACCACCTGGGCATTTCACCAGGCCTGACATATACAAACAAATAACTGATCTCTTTCAAATTTTAGTCCAATCAGCCTGTTAACATATATGTCTTAGGGAGGTGGACTGTCTGAAGAGAAGCCACTCAGAAATGAGGAAGAACCCAGACCCTTTACTGCCATTTTTGTTCATTTTGTTGCTCATTTTAATTCTTTTTACTATGGAACTGCTAAAGTTTCAGGAGTTAAAGGGTTAAACTGAATCACCTGGAAGAGGGAAATATCTAAAACATGTAGGACACTGGCCCTCGAGGACTGGATTTGGACACCCGTGCTTTACTGTGAGGCATCAATGCTAAGCACTGCACCATGCAGTCAACATCCCCTGACATCAGACATGAACATGACTCTAGTAATGGCTTTAAAGCCTTAGGTTCCTACAGTAAATCTACATGGTACTAGTGATATTTCAATGAAACCATTTTACAAAAACATTTTTTATCACATATAGACATGAATAGAAAAGCTTTAACAACTTCTTATACTGGTTTGATTTTCAAAACAGACTCAATGCATTGAGTAGGAGGTAGAACATCTTTTCTCAGTGACTTCAAAGAAATACTATTTAATCATGTGACCGATCAGCTGTTTTGAACTCTAAAGAAGAAGAACAGGCATTTTCAGCGTCTCCCTGAACAACATTCAGATTTGACAGCTTTCTTGTTTTGTGCTTTCTGATCTTTTGAAAGGTTTTTTTGGTGGTTGACAAGTGATTTTGTTCTTATGTCAAGATATTAATCTTGTGGCAACTGTGTTAGTTGAAAGCCCCAAGCCATGCTGCTATGCTCAGCTGTCTAATTAATGTCCTACAAAGTAGTTGACGGAAATGGACAATGACAAATTCACATATTTCTTCACTTCAAATCAACTTCACAGTTCCGGGTACTGGGTACCATACGTGGGTAATGATGTTCTTCAGTCTCAGCTGTAATGAACTTGATGTATTCTTGCTGGAAATGGCAAGATCTGAGCTTCAATATGGTACAACTATAGCTGAGTATAGGCTGTGCTTGGTTTGTGTCTTGTATTTCTTTAATGAACTATATTTGACTTGCTAGTTATTCTTAAACCAAACTCGGAGGAAACCATAAGTTGCCTGGAGACAGATGACTCCAGGCAACACTTCCTCTCAGTTGTTCATACCCTCCACAGTGACTGACTGGGTAATCGTAATAGACAGGGTCTGCCAAAGGACAAGCCTGGAAGACAAAGTCATAGAAATACAGTTGATCTGAAGAAGAAAGTTACAAAAAAGACATATTTAAAATGGCAATGAACCAAAGCATGTCTTGTCACTGTAGCACTGACAGCTGTGATTGTTCTTTGTTGCAGATGTTTTCAAGTGTTTTCTCTGTGCACAGTAGGACATTTTACACTTTGTGGCCTGAAACTAAAAATCTGAAACAAAGGGGGAAAGATGTGATCAGTAGACAACGGGGTACCTGCTTAGTGTCTGTCCTCGCTCCCTGCCTTTCAATCCATCAAGTCATCCCTCCAGACATCTTTGTCTCAGTGCTGTATTGTGTCTTTTCACACCCTGTGCGTTTTCACTATCCTCAGTGATGATTTTTTTTTTTTTTTTTTTTATCTTACGTCCCTTGCAGAAATAAAGATCGAAAGGGAAAGAGGGACATGGGGAGTGTTAAGAGACTTAGGGAAATGTAGTGTTTTTTGTGAGATAGAACACTCCAGAGATACATACACACACACACATATATATATATACATATATATATATATATATATATACCCTGTGGAAATCTTTTTTCCAGTGTCTTAGATGTCTTGGTATAAAGGAAATGCTGGTGCAGCAGAGGTGCTGCACTTGAAGATCAGTGTCTTCCCTTGTGTGCATGAAGCTGCAAGAGAATAAAAACCACCTTCATCTGTCAAACAGTGATTGAAACGGGGTCTACACCGGGGGTCCTGGGATCATCTTTAGACCTGTAGTGCTGTGGAGAGGTCGGCGAGAGTCTATGTTGAACATTAGCTAATTGGTTATAAATATTGAACTTGATGTGAAAAGTTCCACGGTTCAGCCATAGACCTGTGAGTTTTTACAGGTTCTTTACAGACCTTTGGGGAGACATTATGGCTCCCAAGGTTTATATCATTTCCACTGATGTCAGAAATGCAAAACTTTTTAATGACCTCTAAATGCATAGTAAGTCAGTTTTTAACTAGCTCCAACTTCTTTTTCCTAGACATTACATAAGCAAAGCTGAGTTACTGGGAAACATTGTGATTTAAGCTCAGGTGCAGCGTCAGGGGGCGTCGGTAAAGTTGCCATGGAACAGTTCTCTGTATTTAGAACACACTATTGTATATTTACAGTTACAGTGTAAATATGGGGATAATCAGACAGTACAAATACAATACTGTATATAACATTCCCATGTGCTGTTAGAGACTGTGTTGTGTCATCTGTTGACAATTACCCGAATATATTTCCAAGTCAACTGTAGCCTGTATTCTACCCTGTTGACACTGGAGACGAGCAGAAAATGAGACAATTGGATGCAAGCGTAAGGATTTCTGTGGAAAAATGTAAGTATGTAGTCGACCAAGACAGTAAGAGAATACAATCTGGGTACATTGTTCCAGTGCTGGGAATAACTAACGCAGCCACATTTCTAGTAACGGAGTAATTACTTAATTACTTTATCCATAACTGTATCGTAGTTACAGTTACTCTGGAAATAATGTGGCGCGGGAAAATTGGGGCATGAGTGTTGGCCTTACTTTTAACAACACCGTTGGTGCCGCATATGTCTGCACCAAGCTGCTCAATGTAGAACTACACAGCATAATCAATCATGACTTGCTAAGATGTTGGAGGCGGGGTCTCAACTGACCTATTCTCACACACTCAAATACACACAGAGATGATGGAAGCACCAAGTCACAAGGTCCCATTTGAGCTCTGTTTGTTAAAAATAGCAATTGCACTATTAATATTTGATTTTTTTCTTTTCTAATTTATTTTCTAAGCAAGTTTCTGTGCCTTATTATAAAGGGTGTAAACACTTCAAATGATTGTAACATAAGTTGTTTTCATCTTTGACGGTGTTTTTAAGGAACCATCTTAAATCATATTCAAAGTAACATCACAGAACAAAGATGGACACACTGTTTAACTGCTTTTTTTTTTTAACTTTCATTGGCATTTTTAAGCCAAACAAAAAGTAACGCAAAAATATTTTTACTAGTAACTAATTACTTTGCTAGTTAGTAACTCAAATAATTTTTTGGAGAAGTAACTAATATATGTAATTAATTACTTTTTCAAAGTAACTTACCTAGCACTGATTGCTTCGCATATTTAAAAAGATTGAATCACTGCATTTTTGGCTGTGAAAATTTAATGGCCTCACTAATTTTATGAAAGCAAAGGCCAAACGCATACCTGCGCCACAGTCAGCTATTCACACAGTGTGGCATCATTTCACATTCATAGAGGGCAAAGGAGACTGCAGTGTTTTTCTGCAGATCAAACTCTACTTCCCAGGAAAAAGAGCTGCTTATTGCATTTAATATCTCTGCTTGTCAGTCGAAGAAAGTCGATGAGGTTCAAATATTCGAGTGGCTGTGACTCAGGAGTGAAGAGTGGGTTAGTAACCAAAAGGCCGACTGTCTGAATCCCAGCTTCCGTCAAGAGACTGAACCCCGAGTTGCCCCCAGTGGATGATTCACTAGTGTGTGTGTGTGTGTGTGTGTGCAAATGGGTGAACACGACACATTGTAAAACACTTCAGATATCATTAAAGTAGAAATGCGCCATATAAATGCAGCCCATTTATCAAATTGCCCACCAAGCAATCGACCTACTCAGCCTGTTGGCAGTGTTGTCAAGACATTGAGTCTTCATCTCTTTCTTTTAATCTCCAGACAAAGCATCACATGTTCTTTCTCCTTCCAGAAACATGCAGTAGAGCATAGGTGTCAAACTCCGGTCCTAGAGGGCCGGTGTGCTGCATGTTTTAGCTATTTCCTTGTTCCACTTGATTCACTTTAAGCCTTTAACTCCTGGGACTTTAGCAGTTCCACAGTAAAAAAAAAATTAAAAAAAAAATGCAACAAAATGAACAAAAACAGCCAAAGTCCTAAATAAAATGAACAATAAACTAACAAAATAAGTCGTAATATGGAACATGGAACACAAATGGAACAAAACTAAAGAAGAAATGGTAACATAAACCAAAAAAAATGGAGAAAAATAAAGAGAATGAGCAAAAACTTAATAGATATTTACAAAATTTTATATAACATGGAAAATTTTGCCAAAAAAAATACAAAAAAGGGCATTAATATTGATATTTGATCCCAGCAGTTTTAATTTTGCCATTTTCTCAATTAGTTGCCTTTTGACACCTGTTCCATTAACAAAACTCATTAAAAACACACTTAAAAAAAAAAGAAAACTGTTGAATTTTTAATATTTATATTTATCCATTCTGAACTTGTCAGCGCTGAGATTTAAGAGTTAATAATCAGCTCAGTTCTGCATAAGCCTAATAATGATGTAATAGCTTCGAGGTTTGATGGAAGAGGGAAATATCTAAACATATAGGACACCGGCCCTTGAGGACTGGACTTTGACACCCCTGCAGTAGAGTTGACATATGCTTTTCATTCAGACTGACTACTGGGTTCACTCCACCTTGTAAATACCAAAGACAACATCCAGATAATTCAAGGCTTCCTAAAATATAAGCATAACTATAATTAATCTGATGGAAAATATTAAAACATATGCTCATAATCTGTAAAAAGAACCACCCCAACACTGTGATTTAGACATCACTGCAACTGAACTGTCTTTACTTGGATATAACCGACTGATTAACTGCATGTTTGATGAAAAAATACCTCACAAATCAATTGCAAAACAAGGTACCAAAGCAACGCTGTGTTTCCCCCATATATTTTTATGAGCAATATGGAGGCCCTTTAATGGGTTAGATTAAATGGGTCATATTTTTTACTAAACTCAATTTTATATTTTATATTATTATTTATTTGGGAACCTTAATAGTTCAAAAAGAAAATTGAGTGGACTTCTACAACCCATTTTAATTCTGCTGCAATTTCTTATGTCTATGACTAGTTATATCATAGCACAGATACGGTTTAGACTTCTAATGAACATAATCGTTTACCAGCAGCAGTGATTTTAGTAACAAAATATGTCCAAAGGTCTAGCCAATTACCTAAAATGTGTTGTTTGTCCCATTATTGGTTGAACAGGACAGAGCAGGAGGGGGTGGAGTGTGATGTGGTTAATGTGCATTTAAAGGGCCAGTGCTTAAAAGTAGCATTGAAGATGGACTTGTGGAGTTGAATTAATGAAGAATTCAGACCCAAACAGCATTTACAGGTCATGTAGACTAGGGTGGAGTATCAGAAAGTGTTCTGTTTGATAATTCAATTTCCAAATTAATACTTTCAAATTGATACCAGTTCCTAAACAGTATTTAAAGTGGCAAAAAACTCAGGCCCATTTTAAATTATAATTAGAGACATATGCAGTTGAACCATTTAACACTTAGGCTACTTACACATTAACATGTAACTGACAATTTACCTATAGGGCTCATGAAAATTGGACCAGTAGTTCAGAAATTGTTGCAGTTTGAATAATGGCGGCCACGGCAAAAATTGCTAAAATCGGCAGAATGTTGGCAGCCATATCTCGGAAACGGTTGGTCCGATTAACATAAAAATTGGAGAATCATCTTTTCCTGCCAGACTTAACCCTAGGACAACATTTCAGCAAAATCAGAGGGGGTAAGATTAAATTTGTCAAAAAACAATGGGTGATTTGACATGGAATGACCCTATAAAAATAAACACCAAAACACATAAGACATACTTTGAATGCAGTTGTGCAGTAGTAATACACTCTAATATTGCCTCCACATGAAACCGACAAAATACAAATATAGAAGCGAAGTGACTATGATTATGAAATTTGCCAGCGCTGTTCAGGAATACAACATAACAACACAAGCCTGGATGATTTTACAGCTCGTTGTTATTGTCTTTTCCAGCCTCTAATCCAAATATTCTCTAACAGAAAAAGAAAGGGAGACAAACACACACAAATACACTTAGACACACAACCAAACACACAGTGACACACAATCTCATATGTGCACAGCGGGTGCTTTACAAGAGAGAGTGGGAAAGCTCTATTACTCTTCCTCCTCTCACAATTTCTCAGGGGGTCTTAAAAAGTAATGTGTTTTCAAATGCAGGGCTCTGGCTTGTCGCGAGGCCTGGCTGCCTGTGATATATGAGCTGAGAAACAAGTGAAAGGGCAGCCATAGCCGTATAGTGCAGGAGCTGAACATAGTCTCCAGCTTTACAAGAGTGTGTTATTGGAATGTGCTGTACACAGGTTACAAAAGAGAAAAGGAGAGACAGAAGAAAACATAACAAGCTCTAGAGCCTAGAGGGATGGGAACTGTACCAAAAAACTTATTGAAGCAGAAAGGCTTATTTTTTTTTTTATTTTTTTTTTGGGGGGGGGCTTCTGGTGATGGTGGTGGGGACCTAATTTTATTGTTTAAATCCACTGTAATTCTTTATCTTTGCATTATTTTTGAACATGTGACACAAAAATGTTAAAAAGTCATTTAAAAAAAAAGTCAACAGTTTAACATTTTAAAGATATAGTTTGAAGGGCGGCATGGTGGTGCAGTGGTTAGCACTGGCAGGGGCATCACAGTCATTTAAAATGTGGGGATGTTTTAGGTTGTGGCACATGAGCAAAATTTTCTGAATCTATCATCGAGAAAATTAACCAATCCATTAATGGTTAAATGTTTACATATTTTTTTTAAAAAGTAACATATGGCTAAAACATTGTTTTTCCTCAATTAATCATTTATTCCAAGAAGAACAAAACTTTTGACAGAAATACAATAAGAATGAAAATCTGCCCCTCCCCACCCCTACTCAAAACATCCCAAAGTGCTCCTCCTACTGTCAGCAAATTAGCTTAGGGTATATGTCACAAAGCAAGACATAGGTTGGTTAACTTAGTTTAACAATGGCAAAATTTCTCATTCCTGACTGGTTGATGACTGTTTGCTAACACCACAAAGAAGAGCTGTTTACATTTCACCCAGGAACTGAGGTGCGCTTCATTTCCTTATGCTGGTGTACCGTGAGGGCAGGTAAACGGACCCTAGTGAGGATAAAACTATCCGCTATTGCGCTTCCATCTTACGGTCGAAAATGCAATGATATTGCTGCTAGTGATTTATAGCTGTGACAAAACAATTTTACAGTGAACTTTACATCCTAAAATTGCTAAAATAACTCGCCAAACTGCTCCAGCCACTGAGAATGAGCAATTCATGTAGGTGGGGGTCATGGTACAGTTTACCATGACACAAATAGCAGTTTAATTTGATGGTGTTTTTGTTTCAGTTCACTTTTAAACATGGCTCAGTTGGTAGACCAGGTTGCCCAATGACTGAAGGGTTGGTAGTTCAAATCCTTGCTCCAACTTTCCCTACATGACACCAGTAGACCCTGGTGACTTTGTAAAGTACTTTGGACACCATGACTGTGTATAAACTGTACCATACAAGTGCAATCCATTTATTATTGAAATACAATATAAAAAACACATATTTAAAATGTTAAATCTACATGTTACTCTGTGAATATGTTTACATTTTGTTGCATTGTTTACAGTATTGTTCTGTTTTTAATGTAATTAATTCATTTATTTATTTATTTTAAGTATTGTATTCTAGAGTATTGTTCTGATAACCATGGCTGCCATTTTTCTTCTGTAAAAACCAAACCGGAAAAACAGGATGTTTTTTTTTTTTTACAGTGAAGAATTTTCTAACATTACTCCCCAGTTCTAGGAAGTTTCACCTTTTACAGAAAACTTCTCCTCACTGCAGCTGTCATACATCATTTTTTTCAGATGTCACTCTTCTGAAACTCATAAGATGAATGTCCCTGCTATTGTGTGACATGGGTTCCCTGCATTTCTACCAAAACCACTGTGAAAACTTCTATCACCCTCAAACAGAAAATATATTGAGTAAATGTGTGGAAGAAACCAAAAAAAAAAGTTGCATATTCCACCAAATTAGAGATATGTCAGTTCTCATGGGTCTAATATTATCACAGGACCTTTTGCAGAAATAGGTTGGATAATTTGCAATGGAATTTATTCCACACAAATTACAGACATGAATGATTCACACAGGATTAAGGTCACGGAGGACCTCTGCAATTACCAATTACCAGAAGTTCACAGGTTCTGTGTAAATAGGGTTTTAGTCGCTATTACACACACTGTTGCCCATAAAGTTGGAATAAAATATGTTTTGCCTCTTCTCATGAAATGATTGTGATACGGTGTTTAATTCTAAATGTTCTTAAATGTAACTGGGATTCAGAATGTAATCACTGAACCTGGTCAAAGGTGATTACTGGAAAAAAAAAAAAAAAAAGTAATGTGTCTGAAACGATAACTTTTCCAACTTTGTGTATTGGACATCCTCGAAGATAGTTCTGACCTGGATCTGGATTAACTTCTTATTTAATTTTTTTAATTTAATTTTTATTTTTTTTTTACAGATCATTCATTTTTTTTAATTATTAGTTTTCTTTACTTTTTGCATAACTGGAAGACGCCATTTTGCTGTAAAAAAAAAAAAGAAGAAGAAGAAGAAGAAGAAACAAGTATTCAGAGAATGTTTAATCTTGTTTCTAATTTTGTTTCTATGACAACCAGTCATGAATTAGAGGCAATTATGTGATTTTGACCTTTCTGCTAAATGTAACCTTGACCTTTTCCAATATTGATAATTTTGTTATATGTATATATGCAACAGTGCGTGTAATGTTATGATAATACAGTATTGATTAAGTTATAGCGTGATATGTCTATGCTTAACACACAAATAGTGTCACCATTGACCTCCAGAGATCTCAAAAACTATTGGTCATAGGTGATAACAATGCAGTTTTACTTTTTAATTTATTACAATTGATAAGTTGTACTTTTTTTTACATTTACTTCCGTAAAGCAGTTGAATCAGTACTTATACTTAGTATTTTTTTCACACAAGTAGCAGTACTTCTACTTAAGTAAAGAATGTCTGTACAGTCACTTAACTTATACGATCAACTAACTTCCTATCTATAAACAATTAAACAATGAACCATAAGAGAAACACTAAAATAATATAGTTGTGTGTGGTGAGAACAGATCTGGAGCAGGCATTTAAAGTTAACTGTGTTACTTTTCCTAATTGCTTTGAATAATGCAGAGACTTTTGAGAGGAATAACTAGTAACAGCCAGTAAGCATTAAGTAATAAAGACATGGATGAGTAGCTGATTAGTCAAAACGGCAGTGTTGACTTAATTTTTTAAGAGTTGACTCATGTTTATTTGGGGTGAAAGGAAGCAAAGGGGGCAAATGTAATTTTCCTTAGGGCCCCATAAAACCTTGGGCCGGCCCTGGTAGCGAGAAGCAAATCCATGGTAGACTCTTTGAACAGACATCACTCGTCCATGAGACTTTGTGCTGCTCACCTCTTTTCCACTGCATTTCATCACTTTAGCTTCTACCATTTTACTCTCCATCAATACACAGAAGCACAAATGAACTGTGCACCCGGCCGTGAGTGGATCCCTCTGATACAAGACTAAAACTACTGACACACAATGAGACTATAGTCAGACTACAGCGAATGTTTTAGTGTGTGGCTCAGTTTAAATTCTTTAACCGCAAAGACTGGGGCACTTGTAGACCCCAGAGAGACACAGACACAAACATTAGTACACAAGTAGACCAGGTGAGACAAATAAAGGAAAAAGTGGCTCAGGTCCCAGAGCTGTAAATGATCCTTCACTATCTGTGGGGGTAGGACCATTGTCAGCCATTTTGAAAGATGTAAACACAGCTGCAGAAATAAATAAAAGAATGCATATAAATGCTTAAGATAGTATAATCAATAATAAATAATACCCTGAAGCACTAATATGGATTGAACGTGAGATAAAAGCTGCAATTTGGATGAAAAAAAAGTATATATTTTCCTTTTACAGAAGCATGTAACTATAAAATATAACTGTTATGATTATTACATCACTGATACTGTTTAAAAAAAAATCAAAAATGTTCCTCTCGCCCAACGTGGGCGGTGTCTCCTTCAGACTCGGGTCCTCTACCAGAGGCCTGGGAGCCTGAGGGTTCTGCGCAGGATCTTAGCTGTTCCTAGCAATGTGCTCTTTTGTACAGAGATCTCTGATGTTGTTCCTGGTATCTGCTGGAGCCATTCTCCCAGCTTGGGGGTCACTGCCCCTAGTGCTCCGATCACAACTGGTACCACTGTTCCCTTCACACTCCACATTTTATCTTGCTCCTCTTTCAGCCCTTGGTATTTCTCAAGCTTCTCATGTTCTTTCTTTCTGATGTTGCTATCACTGGGGACTGCTACATCTATCACCACCACTGTCTTCTCATGTTTATCCACCACCACTATGTCAGGCTGATTGGCCATCACCATCTTGTCAGTCTGGATCTGGAAGTCCCACAGGATCTTGGCCTGTTTGTTCTCTGTCACCTTTGGGGGGTTCTCCCATCTTGACCCTGGGACCTCCAGTCCATACTCTTTACAGATGTTCCTGTACAGTATGCCCGCTACCTGGTTATGCCTCTCCATGTATGCCTTGCCTGCCAGCATCTTACACCCTGCTGTGATGTGCTGGACTGTTTCAGGGGCTTCTCTACACAGCCTACACCTGGGGTCCTGTCTGATGTGGTAGACCCCGGCCTCTATTGCTCTGGTGTTCAGGGCTTGTTCTTGTGCAGCCATGAGTAGTGCCTCTGTGCTGTCCTTTAGTCCAGCCTTTTCCAGCCACTGGTATGTCTTTTCCATATCAGCCACTTCCTCAATTTGCCGATGGTACACGCCATGTAAGGGTTTGTCCTTCCATGATAGCCCTTCTGGTTCCTCGACCTTACTGGGCTTTTGTTACCTGAGGCATTCACTTAGCAGTTGGTCATTGGGGACCATTTTCTTGATGTATTCCTGGAGGTTTGCCGTTTCCTCCTGGACAGTAGTTCTGACACTTACTAGTCCTCGGCCCCCTTCCTTTCGCTTAGTGTACAGCCTCAGGACACTGGACTTGGGGTGGAACCCTCCATGCATGGTAAGGAGTTTCCTTGTTTTGATATCAGTGGCTTGTATCTCTTCCAGTGGCCAGGATATTATCCCAGCTGGGTATCGGATTACTGGCAGGGCATAGGTGTTAATGGCCTGGATCTTATTTTTGCCGTTCAGCTGACTTTTCAGGACCTGCCTTACCCTCTGTAGGTATTTGGCTGTGGCCGACTTCCGAGCTGCCTCCTCATGATTACCATTTGTCTGTGGGATCCCTAGGTATTTGTAACTCTCCTGCACATCTGTGATGTTCCCTTCAGGTAGGTCAACCGCTTCAGTTGTGATCATCTTTCCTCTTCTAGATATCATCCGCCCACATTTATCTAGTCCGAATGACTAAACATATATAATATATATACGTATATACATACATATATACATATATAAATATAAATAAACATATATATATATATATATATATATATATATATATATATATATATATATAGGGAGAGAGAGAGAGGTTTTTTTCATTTCCTTATATTTGAAGTCCTTAAGGAATTAGTTTGCTCTTGTTTGCATGTGTTTTAAATATTTAAATACATGATGAAAGACAATTTTACAACGATAATAGAATAAAAGTATATTGAAATTCTGAAAATGTATTCAATATCACATTTTAATAAAAGTAGAGCTCATACAGGACAAAAATGTATAATTTTCTCCTCCAGCTATGCAGCTTAAAGTGTACATTTTTATCTCTTATCTGCAGCCAAACAGACATTTTCTCATTGCAGTATTCAACACTGCAGCCTAAGGGCTACATCGATAGTCTTATATTCATTCCATTATTTATTTATTTACATTTTACACCACTGTGTGTGTGTGTATGTGTGTGTGTGTGTGTGTTCCCTTCTCTGTGTTTTGGGTGAAGTCTAATATGCTGGAGTGGGGCTGCGCTTACATGTATGTGCCATCCTCAAGGGCTGCCTCCATTTGTGTGATTCACTGCGAACACTATCGATTTGGCCCTGGTTCTGTTGATGTTTGCTGTCGACCACTTGTTTTGCATCATTGTGATGAGCTGCATTAGCTGTCATGGATTGACGTGCCAATTCCCTTATGCTAAAAGGTGTAAATGGGTGTCAGCATTTAAGGTGGTGAAGTGTAACTGTAGAGACAGCAGCAGAAACCAATTAGAAATCCAATTATAGCCATAATCACTGAGTATCATGATTCTTAATCTTCTTCTATAGTATAAATGGGGTGGTGATGGTGTGTGTGTGTGTGTGTGTGTGTGTGTGTGTGGGTGGGTGGGGGGGAGGGCTATGTCAATAATGCCAATAGGTTTAAGCATATGTTTTTCATTGCATTGTGAATGTAGCACCACTTCATGTGTCTTGCTAATAACAGACATGTCAATGCAATTAAATGTGAACAGATGAGAGTAAAGTGAAGTGCGCACAAAATATCAGCTTAGAGGCAGCCATAAGAACTACTCATAAATCTTTTAATAACACCTCTACAATTAATTTGCTTTTATTGCATCCCGTACATGGGCGTTGAAGCTTTTGTTTGTGTTGTGCATACAGTACACCAGCAGCCATAGCAGCTCCATGCACTGAAGGGAGCTCTAATTAGTGCTCCTTGTTTATGCTTTACGTGCAAAGGAACATTTTTTTTTTTTTTTTTCTTTTTCCCTTCTCGTCTTGTCTCCAAGGCATGCACTCAAGCACATTCGGTCCTAAACATCACGCTTTGAAGTTGAGTTTCGGAGCAAAGGCAAACACTCCAAAATCCCCGCAGCCGCTCTATGATGTGTTTCTCGCTTCGTAACAGCTCATCCGTCATGACTGACCCTCTAACACGGGTGCTTTTGTTCTCTATCAAGTTCCATCAAATGGACTGAAAAAGAACCAAAGCATGTACATAACATATTCACTTTGACTGCTATTGTTATCATTGCACTTTTCCATTAAGCCTCCAGAAGCTCATTCGCCTCCGAGGGATAAATATTCCTTGTTTTTCAAGCGGATCAGGCAAAATGGAAGGATACAGTTATTTGAATTCAATTACATCGATTGGAGAACGGGAAGAAGCGTAGCTCAAACTTGTTTTAGCTTGATGAGATGAAACCCTTGCAAGTCTGATGATGTACAAGTCTTGTCAGTGTGTTTGATTTTGTCTGTCCAACTCATCTCTTACCCCCACCTCTCCACTCTCCTCTGTGCTCAGTGTGTCTCGCTAACAGCCATATTGCTGGAATAATGAAATTAATGTTTTATGGGCCATTACTGGGCTGTGATAAGATGAATGGAAAAAGAACAGGAGAAAAGACAAGAGGAGCAAGAAGGCAAACCAGATGGAAAGGAAGAAAAAGAGCAAAATATGATATTTTACTCCTTTTTTTGCCCAGTAAAGTCCTCTCAATCCATTATTAGAGAAGCAGTGGGGAGTGAGGCTGTTTGTGGATTTTATAAAGATATTGAGGTCATGATTCCTGTGTGCTGCTTTTCTATGAATATGTGCTTTTCTCTGATTTTGTTTAGGGGGGTGGGGGTGAAAAGAGGCTTAAAGTGGAAAAGTAAAAGTTGGAAAATTTGAATTTTGATGTAAATTTCATTGGTCCTTTTGAATTACAGCACTTTTCACACCTATTTCATCCAAACCTGTAGGTTATAAAAGTACATCTGGGGACAGTAAAAATGAAATTAAAGTCTGGGAGTCCTTCTAGTCTCATATGCTCTATTTGTAATCTCATCTAATAAATGATTTTCTGGTCCTTTTTTTTTTTTTTTTTTATTGTTTCTAAATCTGATCTCAGGTTGATCAGAGGGCTTTTTTTTGTCTGTTGTGTCAGATGTTGATTGACAGGCGTGTATGACAGCTCACTGCCCCGATGAGTTCAACTGTCAATGTTTGTGTTCATTTAAGAAAACAGATTATTCCTTGGCAGTTGCTGTAGTTAATGGATTACATTACCAGGACTGTGCAAGGACTTTCATACCTAATCCCTGGTGAAGTTTACAGATTTACCAAGTCATTAACCTTGCAGTTAACATTTGACTCCTTACAGATGGCTCTGATCCCTCGGGCTCCTGTAGCTTGGCCCCTTTTGTCCAAATATGGTTACCTCTGGTGGGTGGCATTGTGGTTAGCACTTGTGCCTCACAGCTAGAAGGTTACAAGTTGATTCTCAGCTGGAGATAGTGTGTTGAGTTTACCTGTTCTTCCTGGCACATATAGGTTAATGCTGATGAAGACTTGGATTGGTTCTCAAGTACCTGTTAAATAATACCACTTAGCAATGCAAATGCTAATGCTAGGGATGAGTAACCTGCAGAGATGTAATCATCTGTTGTCCTTTTTTGTAATTTACTGACTGATCTTTTCTTTGTTATGGACTGTATACAGATTAGCTAAGTTATATAAAATTGGGGTGGTGACAGTATAAGCTCAGGTTTTTCCTACTGGTATTCACATATAAAGGCACAGTGAAATAGCCATACACAGTTATGCATATGTGGTACTTGTTTCTTTACTGGCTGAACTTTTTTTTATTTCACTGTCAAGGAAAATCTGATTAGGACTCATCACACATGATTTTCTAAAGTTTGACTGAAATAAACTATTCACTAGAAATGTTTTAATTGATTTTATGGGATTTTTTTTTCCTGTAGGTGTTCATATAAGACAGAACATTAGTTAACCACTTAATTTTTTAAGAGTTGATTGATGTTCGCTTGGGGTGAAAGGAAGAGGTTTTTGTTTTACTTCATAAAAATATAGGAATAATGTTTATATCGCATATCTATCCATCCATCCATCCATCTCTCTCTCTCTCTCTCTCTCTCTCTCTCTCTCTCTCTCTCTATACACATATATATATATATATATATATATACACACACACACATATATATATATATATATATATATATATATATATATATATATATACGTATATATACGTATATATATATATATATAATGTTCATGAGTAGATTGTATTAAGGACATTCCATCTTGTGAGAAGTTGCTTCAGCCTTCAGTGAATGTGAACAAATATAAGCATCAACTCCATGCAATCCACTTTATCCAATCTTGTGTCACTGTTTAGGATTCAAATACATTCCGACGGGTATTAGGGACTCTGCTTGAAGTCCGTATATCTTCTAGAGAAAGGATAAACAAGACAGATTGAGTGTATGAATGGCTGATTCACTGACAGACTGGCAGAAATGGCACCTAGCTGACAGACTTGCTGACTGACTGACTCACCAACTGATTGGCAAAGGCAGTGTCTCACTGGCTGGCTGCTTGTTTGACTGAATGACTGATTGACGGACTGTTGACAAAGTGGATGAGTGAACGCCTGAGTGGCTAAAGGACGGGCTGTTACAGCAGCGAAACTGATCTGATTATTGTGTTTACTTCGGGTATGATGGGTATTCACCCGCAGGGGTTTGGTGATTGGATATTCTCCACGCCAATTGTCCCCATCTGTGGGCAATGGTCTCACAAAGTCTGCTTCAAATACAGGCAAATAAGCCGGGAGCACAGATGAGGGAAAACGGTTTAAAGAGGCAATCAATGTGGGAGGGACAGAACTGATGAAATGGAGTAAATAAGTCCCGTTCACACAAACAGCCGCCATTACAATCAAGAGCAGCAGAGCAGTAACATACTGGAAAATTACCAAGTGTATTTTTCTCATTTCTAGTCAAAATATCTCATCACACTTAAAATAAGACATAATTACCTGAAGACTAACTTTTTCGTCTGATAGAAAGAACTTATTTTGAGATGACAGATCTTGAAAATGCTGTTTCTAAAAACCAAGATCATTTGTTTCATAGGCAGATTTTTATTGTGTTTTTTTTTTTTTGCTTAATCAAAGCCAATCTGCCAGTGAAACAAGTGAAACGTAGCTTGGTAAGACTTCTTGAAATGACATTTTCGAGCTCTATTGTCTAGAAATAATTGTCATCTTTCACTGAAAATTACTCGTTAAGTGATTATGTCTCCTTTTAAGTGTGATGAGATATTTTTTTGACTAGAAATGAGAAAAACAAACTAGGTAAGATTGTTATTTTTGCAGTGTAGTCATACGCAAATCCATTCCCGAGCAATTCATGGATTTATTAATTTTTCAAAGCACTTTCAACAGCTCTGTTGAGAACTCACTTTTGTCTGTCTGGCAAGAAAGAGATGTTATCTTGTGTTATCTTTTCTCCAAACACTTTATGATAGTACAGACATATTGGAATAGTTTGATGTGAAAACAGTGGCCATCCTTGTTAATCACTTCCAACAGATGTAGTGCAAATGTACTTATGCATAGAAAACTGACAAAAGTATATTTTAGAATGTGCAAATTCTTAATATAATACAGAGCTCATGCTGGATCATTCTGTTCAAACACCAGTGAAATTAGTGAAACCAGCTCCACTGGAATCCTTTCATTTTCTGTGGAGTTATTATCTGTTGGTACATTGGGTTTCTTTATCTGGCTTTCTTTCCAGGACAGCAGGACAGTTGCATTTACTTGGAGGACAGTGACATGACATTATCAGGTTGCAGTTTGGTGCTGTGAAGAAGAAACTTTCCGAACACAAGTAGCAGCAGCTCAGAGAACAGGCTGAATTAATGTCCTTTTTTTTCCATCACGGTATGAAAAACATCAGATATTTTATCTGATGTTTCCCTCCAGATTTGTGAAAAATGGCATGATTCAGTAGCAAATGAATATGTGAATTGCAATATGTTTATTACTGTCCTTCATAAACCCAACCAAAAACTTTTCACAGGGCCTTAAAGTACATTTGACACAGATTACAAATGTGCCTTTTATATATATATTTTTTTCTAGTTCCTTTCAAATACAGTGGAAAGTGTAAGAAAAAGGTAACGTTAAGAGAATTTGCTTCACCATTTAAAAATATGTGTCAACATTCTGGAAATAGTAGCTTTCATTACCATCATACTGCAGAGTCACTGACACTGCAGCCTCAAAGTCTATGAAAGGCCTTGGACTCTGTCACATCCTGCCACAACCTTTCCCCCAGATCCATTCCAGTTACACCTGTCATTGAAGATCTGCAACTATTTCAGCAGTGAGGCTTGCAGTTGCCGTTGTGGGACCATTCAATTTGTCACCTCTGTAACCCGGACACGCTGCCATTTCCCTCGTCACCATACCCTAGATGTTTCATTCACCACCACGGACTCTGGCTGATCATTCCCCAGGTTTTGTTTTCTGTCTGTGTCTTTGTCATGATTTTGGTTCAAGCATCTTAGTCCTTTTTCCACCTCACTAATCATGACAGACTCAAGGGGGGTAAATATGGGGTTGTTACTTTTATATAGAAGTCCATCAGGTTTCTGTAAGTCAGGGGTGTTATAATGCAAATGTTTAATTCCATCTACACACTACCCTGTAAAAATGTGAATATCATAAACCTGAAATTTAAATATATATATATAATGTTATAGATTTTTAAGTTTATTTACAGAAGTGACTCATAACTTACATGTTGCCATTGATGGATCTATCAATACACAAAAGAATAAATAACAGGGAACATATTGTGTCTCTTAATACATTTCAAGTGTTCAAGTTATGTACATTTTTGTTCAATTACATTTCATTAATGTAAAAATATTCAGAATCTAATGTGTCTTTGCAGTAAAACACAGAAAGACAGTTATTGGTTATTGTCACATAATGTTATTAGTCTGACCCACTTGAGACCAAAGCGGGGCATAATTTATGTTAATATATTTAATGTACTGTTTTCTTTTCATAAATTCATCCCATTGGTGTGCTGGTGTTGGTCTCTAGGTCATGTGTTTGGCCCCTCCTCTATAGATGCTTCATATCCTTCCACAATGTGTATTTTTTTTAATCAAATAAAAAAAAAAAAAAAATTATGACACACGTGGTCTTGATTATTTGGCCGGCAGCACCTAAAGGCTTTATAGATGATAGCTACTGAGAGTGTAAGCCGGTGCTCTCTATCACTAGTGAGGATTCAACTCTCCTAAAAAGCACCTCTGGACATATTTCCATTGATCAGCAGCCTGCCTCACTGCTGAACAAGGTGCCCACTCAGAGGTGGAGTGCTGTTTCAGATGTGGCTGAGCTGATGAGGTTGTGGTGGGAGTTTGCTGTTAATGTTGTATAATCTGTCTTAGCTCAGACAGTCTTGTACTGTTCTGCACAACATCTCGCCAGACGGAGACGCCTTAGCTCCAATTCACTTCCAGTTATAGTAACATTTTAAACACGTACGCACCAACTGGCGGACTAAAAATAAACCAGCTGTACTGCAGTTTTCTAGGTTCATGAGCACACAGTTCATATCATCTGGATTAAAGATTCCTCAAATAGAGCTAATGTGTTAACTATGGGCCAATTCCAATTCGTCCCTTAACCCTCAAAACTAAATGTTAAGGGCTATTTGTGACTTGGAAATGGGACACCCCTTAAATGTTGGCCCACGTTGTCTCTGTAGTCTCTGAAATGAAACACAACTTTATTCTTTTTTTAATATATGTATATAATATATACCCTGTCTGTTTATTCATAAGCCACACACACAGCTATCATCCACTGGTCCATCAGGTCCACGTTTTTGAAATTGTTGCTGACTATCTGTATATTATCCCTTCAGTTAGAGCTATCAAACAAATAATCTGTATAAATAACACAACCATATTCAGCTGTCACCACATACCACAGCTCAATGAAAGGTAAACACCAGTTATAACTATCATTAGATAACTCTGCGGCTACGGGAGATGACATTAGCCCAGTCATTTTATACAATTACCGACACAAGCATATAGGCTGTTGTTTTGATAAAACTACATTACCACCGCGAAAAATGACTGTGTAACATTAGCTAACTTAAACAATAGCTAGCTTGTCTGCACTAGCCACTATTGACAAAAGATCAGAAAATAAAAAAAATACAACAATCAGGTACATAATCCATAAAATGGACCTAAACTAAGATAATACAATGATTTTCATAATTTTTATATCCCCATTAACAAAAAAAATACATGTCTGTTGCTGAACATACACAATCCAGTCTGAGTAACCCTTGCTCCTAAGGGTGGTGTCAGAGAATCTCAGTATTGAGGGCTTTACATACCTCGAACTTGCCCCTCAATTTAATGTTCTTAGAATTGGGAGAGCACTTATACTTCGCAGGAGCACGCATTTTTGAGATTGAGGGTTAAGGGAAGAATTGGAATTGGCCCTTATTCTCTAAAAGGTAATTTCAAAACTACATGGATTCATGGAACTACGTTGCCTCCACACAGATGTGGATATTTGTCCACAAGATGTGACATTTGTACTTAGCCCTGAGTGACTGAGTGCCTCCACTGCTCGTCACAACAGTAACACTAGCAACCATTGGCCTTGAAACACTGTCAGATAATGTCAACCAACAATCACAGGCTTCATCTAAAGCACAAGCACACATGTTCAAGGATCAACAAGATACAGATCATACTGTAGTGAACAAAAGGGTTATAATGTGGAAAAATTTTTTTATATAGTTAGAATAATGTCAGAATTGTGCATACACCTCGACTAAATGCAGTCAAATGTGGACTAAAATTTGGAACCTGTATTTCAAATGTACTGAAGTCCTCCCATCCATAACTGAGGAATGCTCAACTGGTAAACAAAGAGTACTTGCTTCATTGTATCAGTTTTCTGTTGGTTTTTCACCATCACAACTGTGTAGTCAAGTGGAAAAACATGCTAGTGGTAATAAAAATGATATGGTCAGTTGGGTGTTTATGGGTAAATGATGTGGACTTGAGCAGTGGGTTGTGTTTATTTGTACACTCACACCCACTGTTATAAAAATGTCAGACAAATTCATGTGTTTGTCAGAGCAAGTAAACATTGAAATCCCATGCTGATGTCCAGTAGGGATGCTGAGGAGGTAACAAATGGGCAGGAATAGCATTAATTTCATCCTGTCATGTTAGTTAACCCAAACAGTAGCAACAATTAAAATTAGATTGAACATCCTCTATTCTATTCTACTCCCAAATATCTAAACTAAGAGAAGGATTATGTTGTTAAAGTGTCTATTTTATTACTGCATTACTTTATTAAGCAGTGCATTTATTCATTTTAATAACCTTCCTTTTTCTCTTTATGCATTCACCACTATAAATTCTAACATTTTTGTGCAGCAAAATTTACTAATACTACTTGTAACACTGAACAGTACTGCATATATTTACGCTGCACAACATACAGTATAGTGCCTGATTTACTAACGGGCACAAATTTGCTAGCCTGGCTTTTGCCGACCTTCGTGTGTTTCCGCTCAGCTCCGTGAGCTTCACACAACACTGTAGACATTTTAAACATGGTCAGAGTCGAAGCCTGTCTGACTGACTTCAAATGGAGTTTAAACAAAAGGTCATGACCTGGGGACGCCTGACATTAAGACATGATCGCTGTCTGGTTATATACCTCTAACTGTTACTTCTGATGGCATCAGTCTCTTTTTTTTTCTCCCATCATTCCAAAAATGGTAACTCAAGCAGAACAGATTGATTACTTGGGTTGCCTTTGGTTTTGCCTATTTCGCCTACTCGCCATGACAACTGCAGCCAGTTTTATATGAAGCTGTGTCAGTGAAAAACAGTTTTTCAGACATGTGGAATATAGACACAAAATTAGCCACTGCAATCAGTTTCAGGTTTGGTAAACACATGACGTGCACTAAATAATTATTTTCATCTTCTCCTCTCAATAATTTTGCTCATTCTGGCAGGAACACCCATACTGCATATTCATCAAGGCAAACCTGTCAAATTTTTTTTTTTTTTTTTACAGTCATTTGAGAGATACAACTCTCACTGTGCCCAGTTAATAAGATTCAATGTGGTTTTGGATGCACCAAACTTTAGTAAATCATTAGAGGAACCTTAAAAGGTTCACCATCTTTACTCTGGTGCACCCACAGTGACTTACCCCCAACAGCGTCCTGTGAGTCGAGTGCTGGTCCGGTTTTGGTCAAAGCAAAAGATTTTTTTTCCTAGGATGGTGATGGATTTATTTCCATATACCATGCCCTGAACTAATTTCATCGGTGGCCCAATTCAATATACTTATTTGCATAACAAAACCATCACGGAACAAAAACTCACATCTCGTAATTGCTTGGAGCTACTTTCTCTCAATAGTGATTAATGCATGTTGTCACTGCTAACAGCTGTGTACCTGCACGTAGCAGCCACAAACACTGCCAAACAACTGATGAAAGTAGTTTGCTAAGGTGCACAGCTGTTAGCAGTGACAACACACATTGAGCACTATTGATTTTTTTTTTATTTTTAAAATTTTTTTTAAAATTGTTTATTTTTTTGAATGATTTATTTAGAACATGTGCAAAGTGCAACAATAATCAATACAGCAATAATAATAATAACAATGACATGTCTGAGAGAAAGTAGTGTGAGTTTTTGTTCCATGACAGTTTTGTTATGCAAATAAATCACTAATTTGAACACATACTGTTTTGAGAAGAAACACATTTTATTTTCGTGACCCCAAGAAACCTGCTGGAACTACTTTCGCTTTGACCAAAACTGGACCAGAAGGTGAACCCATACAGATTCATTTGAAAATGAGGGAAGTATCCCTTTAATGCAGTGACCATGCTTATCACTGTGAAAAGTAGCACAATTAGCCTAGCTGATGGTTTATGCCAAACACTTCCATAAGATTAGATCATTTTAGATAGAAAACTGCAGGCAGTCTTTGAATAGAAATGGTACTTTTCATATCAGTTCCTCCCTGGTGTTCGACACTTATTAGTTTGTTTCATTCAGACTGCAGTCTATTTATGTATTTTGTGTGAAACTGTATGGCATTAAGCCACCCCAGAGTGTATAGACTCACCCTTACACATATATTTGCCTTATAGAACATGACCTTTTGTGCCTCAGTTATCCATATGTACTGTATAGTTTGCGATCATACTAAATTTGTCTATATGACCGTGCATTGTGAGTTGCAGTACATAATGCAAAAAGCTAAAGTAGTGTACTGTCAAATTTGGTCAGTGTATGTCATATTGGCATGCTGTATTTTATTTTTTTTTATTTTTTTTTCAGTTCTCATCCCAATTTGAAGTCTGCTGTTTCGAACACAGTCAAACCTTTTTAGCACAAATAAAAGGAAAACCCCTCTTTTCATTCCCACATTATTGTCTATGATCCAGTACTTAAAATGCAATAGCACTGCTTAGGCATTAAGACAGCAGTCTTGTGAAATGATATCTTGTTTACTTATACTGTATTAGGGCTCAAAATTAGCAGGGGTAGCTGTCAGTAGAAGTGTATGAAATAAAAATGAGCCATCGTGGGAGAAATGAGATTATGTTTAGCTAATGAAGGAGAATGACATCAAACCAGGCTACAACTTTTATTCAACCAGCTTATTTCCTTTTTTCCCTCATTTGCACAGTTGAGAGCCCAGAATATAAAGGTAATTCAAGCTCTCCAGGAAGCAGCATACTTACTGAATGGCTGGTTAACTTGATGTATGCCACTGTCGTGAGCTGCTTTGCATGCAGTTGGTCGTACCTCGGTCCTACCCAGGTCATAATGAAGCCATATTCTTGACAGATTTCTGCATGTGTTCAAGCAACTTGAGCATCTGAACTCCTTACATAACTTCACGCCAGTTTCAAGACTGTGCTAACACCTGCTTAGTAATTCTACCCTGGGTGAAGAAGGATACCCGAAGTTCACCTTTTGGCCGAGACAATCACAGACTCCTTCTATTATTCATACTGAGAAGTGTTTCTTTCATTTCAATATTCCTTCCCGTTCCTGGCATTTTAGGAGTCATCTTTGTCATACTCTCATGGAAAAAGCAAATGTTTAATAATTTATTTCCAATGGTTTTTAGTTTGTCCCTGACTGTTTTTTGTCCTCTCTCTTTTTCTCTCTTCTTATGCTCTACTGGACTTTGGCTGGATGGTGTCTTTTTCTCCAAACACTGTATTTCTCCTGGCTACCCAACAGGTAAGTTTGTTTGATCACATCTTATTTATAGAGTCTTGCGATGGGCTCACCTCGTGCTCTATTATTTAGTGCTGTAGACTCGGAGCTACCTGTCGTTATACCTGACAGAGCGACGGGTCATGCATCTCTTGTTCAACCCAGAGAACCAAATCTGCGGTCGCTGAGGTGGAGCAGAAAATGTTTTGGTTTCACAGTGCTCAGCTCTCAGTAAAGTGGCTTTAGGGACGGTACATTTATAGAGACCTTATTTGGCTGACGAGCGTCTCATCCATCAGGACGAGTCACATCCGAGTATTTTAACACGGTTATAGTTACAGACTTAAACACTTAATCCTTTACTCTAAGCTTAGAGTAAGCAGAAAAGAAAGATTTTACACATAAACCCAAGGCCTGGAGTTGTTTTGCAAAGTAGTCGATTGGCGGTGGTGGTGGTGGAAGGGGGGGGGTTGTGGATGTTGCGACAAAGTTTAAAAGCTTCACTTCAAACAACAAGGTCGAAGAGCAGAAAAAGGTATGACTAATGACGACTGATAGAGATGCGTCATATCAGGCTGATGGTGAGGCCTCTGAGGCGTATAATGGCATTTTATTTCGTTTTATTAGCATCCAATAAAGCAGAAAAGAGAAAGTTTGAATGAGTCATTTGCTGTTTATTATCTTCCATCCTGCAGTTCCTTAGGTGATGTAAAAACGATGCATCAGCCTTTAGGTAGAAGTGTTGCAAATGTACATGTAAATCACAACTCACTAATGAGTCTTATGTTCCCCAATATGTTGTCTTGTACTTTGATGATGACAAATACAACTATTGTCCACATAGTTGGTACACATCACTAGGGTATGAAGAGAATAATTTACAGGTTAAGTTAGATAGGTTTAATGTACTGTATGATAAAGGGTTAAGACTGTGACAATAACAGGAGGTAATAAAAAACTCATTCATAAACAACAAAATCCCAGGTTTATTCCCTCAAAGCATTCGGTGCACACTAAAAATCCTAATGAACAGAGAATCTGAATAAAAATTGCTCATATATTGTGCAGCATTTTTACCCATAAACTTTACAAAACTACTTTAGTGGATATAGCGAAGAAGAAAACTGTCAAGATTTCACCTTTCTTATGTAATCAATCATTATTTACTGTCGTCTTATTCTCCATATTGAACACTTTTCTGTGTAAATCTTTGATGTTCCTGTACGTAATTCACTGAGCACATCGCTGTTCATAAAATCTTAGATTAAAGTTGAGGGTTACAATATCACAATGAAAGTAAACTGAAGAAAAACATTTTTTTTTCATAAAATATATGAGTAAATGAACGTAAAACCACGTGTCTCCATCCACTGTCCTTGTTCACACTCTTATTGGCTTTACAGGTGAATCAGTGTTATAATAGATGAGTGTTTCTATGGTAACTATGGAGCCCCTGAACATTCAAATGGATTACATCTGATAAGTGAAAAATATGACAAGCTGTATTTATACCAATTATTTATATGAATTGATAAGATTAGTGGATCAACAGATATTAAACAGTTCAATTACAAAAAATGCCTCACTTTAAAGTTGTGTCTCCAGAATCAGTAAGAAGCATTATACGCTTGATTAGGAAATCAAACCAGAACTTTGACAATAAATGAATCTCTTTGAGTGTCATTCACATCTGTAGCTCATTCATTCAAGTGGCAGAAACATTTTTAATCCTAAGCGTGACATTTTTCATATGATGATCTATTCTATCATGCAAAAATGTCTCATGTTCTTCCCTTTAAATACAGGTCAAACACAAAAACTGATCTTGGATAAGATTATAAGTGACTGTGGCTCAGTTAATAGAGGATTCAGGAACATACTTGACATAACCTCTATGTTTACTTACAGAGCTTTGAAAAATAACTGCATTCCAATGCTGCTGACTTGAATTTTAATTCATCTGTTGAGGGTATTGGATTACAATTGTTGCTTTTCGCTGCTTTTAGGTGTTTTCAGAGAGGTGGGTGGGGCCAAATACATAGATTGGCAGGTGTCATCACAGATTACTTATCTGACTATTGCTGTGTTTTATCGTTTGACGCAGAACGTTGGTCAAATGTCCTATTAATTTAATAGTGTATCAATTCAATATCAATTTTATTGTGTATTTATACATTAAAAAGAGCTAAAATTCTGTTTACCCCCCCCATGTATGAGTTAACTCATTTGGTATTCACTCATTCAATAATCAAAGGGTTGATGGTTCAACTCCTAGCTCCAATTGTCCACATGTCAAAATGCAAGACACTCAACCCTAAATCGTTATCTTCTTGCTTGACCAAAAATCAATAAGTATGCAAAACGGTAGCAATCGGCTCTTTCTGCATTTTCTGTCAACACACACACACACACACACATACACAGAGGCCACTTGCCTTTATAATATAGATATTCTACCTCACATTTGGTTGTAGTGTACTCACTGTACTGCAATCTTAGATAATGTGAAACACTGTTATTGGTTGATAAATGTTCCCACAGTGGACATTAACAGTACTACAGCAAAAACAATACTGTGTGACTAAAAAAAAAAAAACCCCAAAAAACATTTTTGCATCAACCACAATGGAATAAAATCACTGAATATTAGTGTTTTCTATCACTTCTTTTTATAAAGTTTAGGTTTTATATGTGTTGAGCCTTCAAAAAATCGTTACAATTTATTTGCCTTAATTCCAGGTTATTTATATAGTGAGACAAAAACACATTTAAGAACTGAAAAAATCACCTCAGAAAATGAGACACATATCTAGAGTGATGCTTTGTGTCACCTACAGCAGTGGTCCCCAACCTTTTTATTTCTGCGGACTGGTTAACGTTTCACAATTTTACCATGGAACGGGGGGGCGGGGGGTTGGGGTACATAGATTGTTTATATTGGTCACCGCAAATACATTAAAAATGATACAGAGTGGGCTTGGTCTGTGGGAATCACCTCTCATGATAAATCCCTATTTCAAATACAACTCCTGGTATTGTCTATTAAAAGTTTGCCTTTTCTTGGAAGTTGGAGTCTCTTATTCTGTCTCTTCAGTCACCTTTTCCTCTTCAAAAATAAACTCTCCAAAGACATCTGTTTTTTAACTTATTTTGCTAACATGTGGGTTACATTTTTGGCATTGAGGTGACAGAGATGTAACCGAGAGAATCCAGTCATTTTTCAAAATAAAAGATTGTTCAGAATTGGATAATAAATACAAGACAAATAATTAATTACTTGATTAATTATTAGGCAGCCTGGTACCAATTGAGGTCAGTGTTTATTTCCATGTACAAGCCACAATCTTAGATGTGAATATCCTTTTTTTTTTTATATATTGTCAGGCACTCCCAAGACAGAGGATTTAAGGCAACCTATGCTTTTTGAACAGAGAAAGAACACATCAAAACTCTTCAAAAATAAACAGGATCACTGCATTTCTCTGGATGAAAGGTGGTGTCTCACATTGATCCTTTTGGAAATCAAATACTGTCAGACAGCACAAGTGATGATAGAGAGCAAATGAAGTTCTGGGGCTATACAGACAAAACACAGTTTTGACAATGTAGTAAGATCCTGAATGAAGTGTGAATAGATGGAAACAGAACATCAGAATATTCATCAAACACCAAAGATGTATTATTATTTTATGAACCCAGTATGAGGCAACGCATGTCAGGACAGTGAACACTCAGCTGCACTTTGGATTGATATGGAGTGCAACTTGAATTCAGTCAGTGAGTAACACACATTGAAAAAAATTAATGAGTACATTCCAGTATCCTGTCAAATGTTTCCACACATAGATTTCCCTGCACAGTATAATACACTAGTGCACACAAGTGTATAAACATCCTTAAAATGTGACAGAATGTCAACTATTATCATGAAATATTGGTAGTGTTTTCGGAATAAATGTATAAATCATAATTGAAATCTATATATTCATGGCATACGAGCAGTTGGTAAGATAACCTTCTTTGAGTCTTCTCATTGTCTTTTCATTAATTTAAGAACTATGTTGAGTTTTCTATTCCCATTGAAGCATGTTCCACAGGATCTTAAAGTGTCATGTGAAAGTTTTTTCATCCTTAAGTTTAGACTTAGTATTGTTCAGAAATTAATTTTATAACACCTGTGTGAAAATGAACATGATCCATAAACCCTATGTTCATAAAATGAGATTAAAAGGTGCTGATTTTACAGGAAATGGAGTTATTCCTTTCCCGCAGGGTCACAGGAGGTAAACATAATGCATATTTGATAATGTGCTGAATTCTACGTTGTGGGTATATGACAGTGATGCGCAGCTCAATGTACATATAAAGTACCCACATTAGCCACTATGCTACTACTGCATTCACCAGTTATTTTGGCCAATTCACCACTGATTATTAAGCTCTATCTCCCTCCTTTGTTCATCATTCATGCGTCTATCCCTCTCTCTCTCTCCACCGTGGTTCATAATTAGAAGGCTATGGTCCATCATAAATACTATCTGCTCTTGTCTCCTCCATGTTGCCAGTATACACCCTAGTTAGCTTAACCTTGTGGGGCTCCTTCCTGCAATGTAACTTCCAGCCACTCCCCGTTTTTGGACAGGGGTGTTATTTCTTCACAATTTTGGTAAAAAAAAAAAAAAAGTGTTTATTGTGATGTTGAATTGCAGTTTCTTTTTCGACATCCTGATATTTCATAATTTATATACACCATGATTCATGGTAGTGTCTAACCTGCATGTTGCCTTTCAAGGATCTGTAAAACAATACTGTGTGTGGGCCTAAAGACAATTTCCACAGAATCTGAAGTCTGTCGGAACATGGAAGGGTTTAGGGAAGGTGTTATGTGTGTGAGCTCAGAACGGATGTGATTGTATTTTGACACTCTTATTGTGTTTCCCTGAAAGGGAGATGAATATAATTGCAATGGAAAAGCAAGGCAGCCAAACTCTGTACACATTCTGCAAGGATGTTGAAAGAGTCAGGTAAACAGACAAGCCAGCAGAAAAGCCAGAGAGGTTTCAGACTGTTGTACGCCAACCAAGCATCATTGAACTTCGATGAGCTGGAAATTGCACCCCGCTACACTAATGCACTGTTTTTGTGCCATGTTTTTGTCAACATCACATCCGATTGAAATAAGTGAATCAGATATGAGTGGAAGGTAGACGTAGGCTATTTTGCATATGCACACACACAATACCACCTCTGAATAGTCAGACAATGTTTCTTAGAAAGTATTTTTGAATTCACCAGTGGCTTATTTAATCCAAACACGCTTATGCTGTCACACTATCAGATTATATTTTTAGAAGATGAACTCTGTTCCACTCCAAGATTTTCTTTGATATTTTCTGTACATTTCAAATCCCTGAAGGGCTCTCGAATCAAACAGGAACTTGCCTTTCAGTGTTCAGCTCATATTGACTTGAGAGTGCCTGCAAAGGTGTCTGACATCCTTCAATTTTAGAATGGGTGTTAGTGGTGTACTGCATTTCCAAGCGTGTGCATGTGTGCACCTGCTACAAACGTCTATGTGTTTCCCTGAGTACAAGTGCTGTGTTCAGCCCATGCCAAGTGCCCGCAGAGCAAAAGCATTGCAAGTCCACTGTGGTGGGAGGACTCAGACGCAGCCTAATGGCATATTCCATTCCATCTCAGTGGGAGACATCTTTATGAGCAGTGTGTGCATCGCCTCTGCTCCTCCTTACTCGCTGCATAGTCAAAAAAAGACCATATGGAGGAGGAGGAGAAGGGTGGAAGATATGTAGAATGAACAAAAGTACAGGACTTTTTTATTATTATTATTATTATTATTTTTTCCCCTTTTTCTTATCTTTTACTCAGTAATTTCTCAGAAAACCAACGCCCATTGATACACTCTGTTCGAGGCACCACCTGTACCACCACAATATTAGCAATTCCTATGAATACCATTTATTCAGTTATTATTTTATCCCCCACCCCCAAAGGGGAGGCAAAGGTATTGTTTTTGGTTCTTTTTCTTATCATCAACTTCATTCCAAAACAAGTATTCAGAGAATACCTAATCTCACCCCTATTTTGTGCCAATCTTAAGTTTCTATGACAACTGTTCTTGAATTAGAGCCAATAATGTGATATTGACCTTTCTGCTGAATGCAACCTTGACCTTTTGCAATATTGATAATTTAATTATATGTATGTATGTGTCAGTGCATGTAATATTACCATAATATATCCAGTATTAATTAAGTTAGAAGCATAAGCATAGACATATCATGCTATAACTTAATCAATAATGGATATATTATCATATTATATCAGTGGTGGGCCATCAGGGCCAGCAAGGCCTTCTTTGCTGGCCTAACATGTTTCATAACATAACATGTTTCATCAAATATTGTTTTATAGCCCTTAAATTTATTCTTACTTTCCATTTTGTTGAGTATATATATATATAATTATTCTACATATTCTGTTTTCTTTATGTTATATGATATCCATTTGGTTATGCTCCTTTAAGTGTTGTTGTTTTAGGTTTGTGTTTTTATCCAATCAGAATTCGGCTAGCTTGTGTCACCAGGCGGTATGAAATCTGCCCAAGGCCTTCAGAATCAACAGTGAGGGCGTCTGTGCACTGTAAGTGAACGGGCACATATAGTTGATAGATAGCTGCGATAGCCAATCAGTACACGAGTTGGCACAGTAAGGCCAATTAGAAGGCCTCACGTTGAACGTGACATGTACGCGTCCTGTGATTGGATACTCACTTGACCTAAGCGGAGGCAGCACTATGCAAATCAACCAAGCTACAGCAAGTCAGGCCCGGAAACTTTCTCAAAAGAATCCAAGTATATCTACTCGCTTTTTTAACCCACAATGGATGAACGAGTGGACAACGTAGGTTTGGTAGCAGATATACTTGCAAGGCCATTTTCAAGACGGAGAAGCTAGACCTCGTGAGAGGAGGCGCGCCGATCCGGGAGCTAGCTAACCTGTCACCACTGCTTCTGTTGAGCGGTCATTCTCGGCCTTAAAGCGAATTAAAACATACGCCAGAATCACGACTGGACAGACGCGGCTTACAGCATTGGCCTCCATGTCGATGGAAAAGGATTTATTGTTGGAACTAAAAACGAACAGACAAACTGCACAACGAAGCCATTAAAGTTTTCTTGAGGAAAGAAAGAAGAATGGATTTTGTATTTAAATAAGTGTTTTGGAGGACAGCCGTTTTGGTGAGTGCAACCATTTTTATTTACGTATTTTTTCACCTTTAATATATTTTTGTAATTTTATTGAATTCATATTGAATCAATGGTAAATAAATGAAATGACAAATATACACGGACAATAGGTGATGCCACGCCCAGTAGTGCGTGCGTGCTTTTGTAAATGATACCGCTGTTGTGTCATAAATTATGGTATTATGAGGGGTATTTGTTTAAGTCGGACTAAGTAGGACATTACTGAAGGCCTAGGTGTGAAATGCACGTACCGCCACTGTATTACACACACTTGATGCATATACTGTATATAATTATAACGAAAGGATCAATATTGCAAAAGGTCAAAGGTTGTATTATTTGCTGTAAATCAAGAATGGTTGTCATAGAAACTTGAGATTGAAACAAAATGAAAGCGAGATTAGGCATTCTCTGAATACTTGTTAAAATACAGTTTTTCATCATTTCATGGTCATCAGGTATGACCCATGTGGACATTCAGAGGCTCAGTAGTTACCATGGAAACATCAGTATGTTGTACATCACTGATTCACGAGTAAAGCTAATGGAGTTGGATCAATGACAGTGGATGGAGACACTCTGTGTTCAGTAACTGATGTATTTTCCTGTAAAAAAAAGAAGTTCTTGTTGTTTGAGGTTCTATGAACATTTGTATGCAATCAGTGAACTGAATATCAGAAAACCCACAACATACAAATGATAATTTGATAATAATGGGTGATAAATCAGTCTACAGTAGAAAAGGTAATTGGGTCTTTATGAGTTAAACAGTTTTTGTGATAAAGACTAAAGATTCCAAAGTTGGATATTTAACCACTGATGTTGCCACTTTATTCAGTTACTTTTGCTATGAACAGCTAAGTTCTGTACAAATTAGGAACATTTTTATTTTTAATTTTGTCTTTCTTAACCATTTTTTGCATATTTTTTATGGTAACTTTATTCCACCCTACTCACCATTTATAAATTAAATTTTTTATTCATTCTTTATCTTTCTTATGCTACAAACTGAGACCTGGCTAACTACATCCCATTATATCATGTATCATGAATTGAATTACAAACTGATTCTATAGTAGCTGACCTGCAGCTCATCAGTTTAAGCTTTGGTTGCATGCATTGGGGTCTATCAGTCATGTCAAGTGTTTAATGTAGCAGAATATTCTCCTTATGTTGGCAACAGAGCATCTTATGGTTCAGCAGTGTCTTTTCTTTCTTGCCTGTGATGAGAAAGATTAGTGAAATGATTGGAGACTATGGCTATTTGGAACTTGTGATGATATTAAATTCAAGCTTATTTCATCTGTTAAAGGTTATTCTCTCATTTTGTTAATGTAAAAATCTTATTTGATGGTGTCAAATTTGCCATTTATTTGATAAGATGTTAAAGATGATCACTCTTTTGCTTAGTAATCAACCGTTTTCACAAAATATCTGTTTATTTTCAGAGCATTTGGACAGATCTGATTCTGGTCTTTCTTTGAAGAATCAAAAGTTGTGACAAAATCTGTCTTCTTTCCAATAATGCTAATGTTAGCTAATGTAGCTATCTTTCACTGTCAGGTATTGTAATTAACTGCCAGAAATTCATGGAACTTGTCTGACAAGTCCTTTATTTGACAAAGGTCAGTGTCTCTCATTTTATTAAACTTTGCTCAGATCGCCAAAATATTCCTTCATGTGTCATTTTCTCCGACATTCTTCCTCGTCTTGGCGCTGAACATTGCCTTAGTGAGCATAGAGGAGATGATCAAAATGTCATTAATTAAATTGAGACAACGCTGAGTGAACGCTGCATGACAGGCAACTTACAAAAAATGAGCAAAACAAAACCAAAGCGGGTTATTTAAGGATTTAGTGAAAACACAGCATGTTTGAGCAGCATGAGCAGAGAAGAGCAGCTGCTATTCAACCGTGAAAACGTACGATCACAACAAGACGGTCAACAATGTATAATAGGTGCTGCAAACCCACACAGGTGATTTCCTGGATAATTAGACATTGGGCTGCGGTGGACCTGCTTGTGCAATGTCATATGAGTTACAAAAATACTCAGAATGATTAGAAAATTTAAGATGCTCATTCTAAAGGTCAAAATCAAGACACAGGAAACTAATATATACAAATATATCTAGAAAAGTCACAAAGGATAAGTGAGATAAGATGTCTACTATGTATATGTGTGTGTGTGTGTGTGTGTGGGGGGGGGGGGGGGTCACAAAATTTGTTTAATCTACTTAATCATTCAAGTTACAGCAAGTAAATTTAGTTACAAACTGTTTTAGATTCCCTTAGATCAATGAGCTCTTTAATAAATGAATGAATGAATAAATGAATGAATAGTGAGTGCTAGTGGCTGTCTGATTAGCAGTGATCAGCATGTATGATAAGATAAGGTAAAGGAAAATAAGATAAGACAAGACAAAAGAATGACCTATTTAATAAATGAATGAATGAATGAATGAATGGCTTAATTAATTAATTAAATTAATTAATTAATTATGAGTGCTAGTGACTGATTAGTGAGTCTGCATGTATGAAATAAGATAAGCAAGTTTATTATCATTGTATTTATGCACAATGAAATATGGGTGCACTCCTGTAAAATATACATATTACATTTAACACAAGGCACAAAAATATTTTTGCAGTTAAAAGTTCAATATTTCACTCAATAAGCAAATGCATAAATATTGTTGCACATCCTTATTTCACTGTCTGGGTGTTTACTGCACACTTCAGTATGGTCACAAACTGGTCTATAGCTTTACGATGTGGGAATGATGTGGGAATTAAACATAAAACAAGGTATTAATGAAAACAGCTATTGGGTCTGCATATTTCCCCCTCAACTGCTCGTACCCCCCACCCCCCTACCAGTACAGTCCACTTGATAGGTTCCCCTCAGTGGGGTTTAAAACCGTCGACCGCCTTGTTAACAGTGTCAGGCTGTTTAATGTGATTGAATGAATGAGAGACTGTGACGGTCTTTTTAAAGACTGAGTGACTTCATGTCAATTCTCAAAGAGTTTCAACTTGAGTGAAATCACTGTTGAAAGCAAAATCAATACAAAAACGGAGGGAGCAAAAGAGTCTTTGATCAGCTGGATACATACAGTACAAAGAGTCTGTTTTATGTGGAGATGGTTTTCTAAACAGAGCTGTCGAAAGCACTATGCACATATGAGACTATGAGTGGATATAAACAGGGGAGTTGTTGGAAAGAGTGAATGAATAATGTTCTTTCTGTTGAAGATGTTTACAGAACATAGATTTTTATTTTTTTTTTCCCGAGCAGGCATTTTTCTCTCAGTCCATAACTGAATACAGTACATATAATATGATGAACGCAAACCTGATGTTTTTTTTTTTCTTACCTTATTGCCATCAACAATGCAGAAGAAATAAAGCAGCCACAATGAAATAACATTTCATAAATCTGTTATATTTATATGACATTTATTATATTCGATATTATTTATTTATTTTTCTTATTTATATTGTATAGTACTAGCAGCATCTCACTCAACCTTCAAGAAACGTGAAGATTCTCCTTTTTCATGAATATCTACTGTGTGTGTGTGTGGGGTATGCTATGCTAACCCCCATAGCATCTGCACTTATTGTTCTGTATATTTCCTGTCGACCTTGTAATTACTGGTGCTACAGGCTATATGTTATGTCCTCTATTGTAAGTTGCTTTGGATAAAAGCATCTGCCAAGTGTATTTTGTTTATTCATGGTCATCAGATATGACTTTTTAGAATGTACAGAATCTCCATGGTTACCATGGAAACACTACCATCTTCTACAACTGATTCACAATAAAAACAAATGACAGTGGATGGAAACAATTATTTCATGTTCAGTTAAAAATGTATCTGCTGAAAATAGATTGGATTAGATTTTGGTGAAGACATTTTAAACATAAAAATAATTGATTGGATTTATATCATGCTTGTTTGGCCACTCAAAGCACTTCACATTAGTGACCCATTATTAATTTGCTCTCACATGCACCCTCTGGTGGTGGTAAACTACATACGCAGCCACAGCTGCCCTGGGGCAGACTGACAGAAGCGTGGCTCCTCTAACCACCACCAAACATTCATCCACCAGTGTGAGTGACACTGGAGGCAAGGAGGGTGAAGTGTCCTGCCCAAGGACACAACGGACAGACTAGGACAGAGTGGTTTTGAACCACCAACCCTTCAGTTTTATCATATTATATTATATTAAAGTAATCCAACAAAGCGTATTTTTTGTATTAAACCTTACTTGCTTATTAACAACGTCTGGGTTAGCATCAAATTAATATTGCCCGAAATTTGCTCAGTGTTGGATCGGAAAGGAAACCTGTGGTATCGTACATTGCTACTGAATGAGTACTGTTGAATCCTACAATATGAAACACAACTGACAAAACAACCTGGTGTACTGTTTCAAGAAGGTCGAAGTAAAATATATTCTTTTCATGCAAAAGAGGACATTTGTTGAAAGCAAAATGCTGTTGATAGTATTTCTGTGGTTACTAAGAGTTAATATGTTTCATAATTTCCTGGGTTTGGCTCAAGGATGGAGTGGCAGAGGTAAGAAAAAAAAAAAATTATCCAAAAATATCCAATATCCAATATCCAATATCCAAAAATATCCAAGTATATTCTAAAATATTACACAGTTCCAAAAATGGTGACACAATATGTCATGGTAAAAAGGCACAGGGCTCATGGTGTAGCAGTCTTATGTAATTATTAATAATAATAATAATAATAATTAATAATACACTTTATTTATATAGCATTTTTCATACAAAAAGTGTAGCCCAAAGTGCTTCACATTGATTAAAAATTAAAATACAATTTAAAGTCAAGGGTGAAATAAAAAATACATTAAGGTTTGATTACACAAAATTATAAAATTACAAAAGTCCAAGATAAACTGATTATACATACATTATAAAATGAGTTGATGACGCACAAAATATAAAGAATATAAAGAATGGAGAATGTAGGTGTGTGTGTTCAGGACATGTAAATGTTGTAATGGCTTGAGCAGTCTTATGGAATACAGGGAGAAGCATTTACATTTCCGTCAATGCAAAACATGCAATTGGATTTACTCACAGTTATGTAACTGTATTCTGTGGATAAAAAGGTGAAAATATAGCTGTCAATAAAATTTTTCCATTTTAACAGTGATAAAGCATGTCCCACATCAGCTGAGGCTTTGGACTTCCTTCGCCTGCTGTGGAAATGTGTGTCTAATCAGACCTTGAAAAAGAAAATGTCTGTATTATTCAACCTGCAAGATCCCATATGCTGCGAAATCTGCCACAACGGTGATAAATAGACTGAAAACAATATGATACATTTCAGTGAATCGTATTATGAAATCTTAAACATTCCGGTGCTTCTGTCCATTGGAGGACGACAGCAGATCATTAAAGAACGTAGATGTTATTATAGCATCAAATGAAGTTTTGTTAATGTCAGTATAATGTAGAAGTTCTGGCTTCAGGACCCACCATCTCCCTTTAATGCAGTAGTTCTCAAATTGGTCCTTGTGGCCCAGTGTTCTGTATGTTTTAGTCATTTCCCTCTTCTATCACACCTAGTTAAATTATTGATCAGGGGCCAGATTCACAAAGCTTTCTGAAGAAAAAAAATAGTTCCTAACTGGTACTTTTCTCTTAACTTTTATCTCGGGATTAAATTTAAGAAGATTCCATATTCCCCCAAAAAATCCTAAAGTTTTTTTCTTAACTTTCTTCTTATCTTTTATCTTAAGAACAATGTTAAGAACATTTGATATTCTTGAAAGCTTAGTTGTTAAGATTATTCTCAGTATTTTTTTTTACTTTAAGACAACCCTTCGCCATATAGCACCACAGCCACATAGCAAATTAGATGGAATTAATCTAGTAGGGTTTTTTTTAATTTTTATTATTTTTAACTGTTTTAAAGGAGGATTTGTAGATGTGTTCATATGAAGTGACTAAAATAGTTTTAAAAGTAAAAAAGAGTATAGGCCAGGGGTGTCAAACTCATGTCAGCTCAGGGGCCACATTCAGCCTAATATGATCTAAAATGGGCCGCACCAGTAAAATGATATAAATAATAACATAAAAATTTATAAAATAATGTCAACACCAAAGTTTTCTGATAACATCTCCAAACTACCTGAACAAAACACAAACAAATATGAACAACCTGTGAATTCTGAAGAAAAATAAGTGTAATATTGACAATATTATGCTATAGTTTATCATTTATACATGTGCTTCAGAATTTACAAATCACAGTAGATCGACAAAACTATACATTTAATAACAGGCTGAATATTAGTAAAATACCACATATATTTCAGGTTACTTAAAAAAAAACTTGTTTTTTTGTGCTTTTTTCACATCAAAATAAAAAAGATAAAAAAAAATAAAAAATCTTTGTACAGTAGTTTGGTTTCCATTATTTCTAGGTTATGAAAATATTTTACTAGTCTCATCTACTTTAGATTAAATTCACCTGAACTGGTTTGAACTTCCTTCATTATTAACGTCTTCAGTGTAATATTCACATTTCACAAATTCATCCCAAGGGACAGATTGGACCCTTTGACGGGCCACTTATGGCCCCCTGGCCTTATGTTTGACACCTGTGGTGTAGGCTATTTAGTAATATTTTTTTATTGCTGATTTATTTTATTTTAGATTAAAAATGTACTTATCATGACACTACTCGTGCGTGTGAACCAACATGTGCTCTAGTCTCCTGTACTTCCTTGTTGCAGTACATGACATGAGGTTTATGTATAAAATAATCTGTTATTTTATTGGTTATGCATGATTTTAGGTGTCAAATTTATGGTACAATATGATTGGTTCCAGGCTTGTTATGTTTTAAAGCTGTTTTTTTAAGTGTTATTTATGAATGATGTAGTCCCATAATAGTAATCAATAATGGATTTTGATTGAATCTGATATAGTACAGAATATATACCCCCCCCAAAAACAACAACAAATAATACTATGCTATATGCTTCTTTTACACTCAGTCAGCTGCATTTTAATTTAAGGGCACCACTTAGGGGATATGGGAGCCACCTTGAGGGCTAGTGAGTCAGCTTGTTACCAAAAGGTCAGCGGTTTCATTCCCCCTACTGGTACAAAGTTGGCTGACGTGCCCTTGAGCAAGGCACTTAACCTCTCATTTGCTCCCTGGGCACTTGACATGGTAACCCCACTGTTCTTGCCTGTTCTAGATGGGTTAAATGCACAAGGACAGTTTCAGTGTGTGGGGCATTAATATTGACAGATAACACATCTGAATCTTAACTACTTTGTTATTGAAAACACACTGACGTTTTTGACACATCAGATCTGGTGTATTTGGGGTCGTACTTGGATTTCACCATGCTCATTTTTTTCACCATGCTCACACTCATTAGGATGGATGGATGGATGGATAGATAGCATTTATTGTCATAATGCAACAATGTACAATAGTCAGTACAACATAAAAACAATAGAATAATAATACCTACACACAATTCACTATGTATTAACCATTTATTACCTGCTTATTCATACACAAATTATCATAAACAAAGCACACATTTTACTTTATTTTTCCTATTGCGAAAACACATTTTTGGTGACTGTGACCTTTGACCTACATTCACCGAAATGTAATAGGATCTATTCTGAAATTTTGAGTTGAGTGAATTGAAATAACCCTATGTAATTCAATTTGGTTCACTAAATTGGATTTTTTTTTTTTTTATGTGTGACCATGAAAAGTCAAAAGAATGAGATAACAAAAGTAAAAAATTATGTGATAAAAAGTTAAAATCATGAGCTAAAAAAGTCAAAATTGAAGAATTTTTTTAGTTGATTCAATGTTTTATTTTTTTTCAGTGTATATACATATGCATACATTTTTATTTTTTGCTCCCATAAACCATCAAAATTACCCCAATAATGAGACTATAATACTGTAGATCTCCGCTTACCTCTACAACTGCAGATGTGTAGGTAGGGATCAGAGGCAGGAAATCTACCTGGGATTTTCTATTTCCGATTTGTCTTTCTCCTGAAGGGGAGGGGATGAGGGCCAAACGGAGCAGTCAGTGTAGAGATAGATGGAAACGCTGTGTGCCTCACATTGCCACCCATCCCTGACAACCAGATTAATCTTCACTCTTCAACCCTGATGAAAGTCCCTCGACAGTACCACCTCTTATTCCTCTTTTCATCTGTCACCTCCTCTCTTTCTCTCTGTTGAGGATTGTTTTCCTGTTCAAATTTTTGAAAAAAAAGATGGATTATGTAACAGGGATTGGAGATGTAATGAGCACGATGATGATGATGATGATGATGATGATGATGCGTACACAAGTCAAATATGTAAAAGTAGACCGTGTCATATAAAATTAATTTTACACACGGTGACGTACAATGGAAATATTTAAAAGCTTTTAACAAAAAAGTTGAATTTCATGCAGATTTTCCAGGTGATTTTCAGCACGTTTAAAGTGTGTGATCATTTATACTGCTCTGGGGTGTGTTAGATGACTTTTGCACATTATTTATTTGCATATCCTTTATTTAGTTTTGCATAAACTGAAGGGAAGGCCTCATTTGCAATATAACAGAGTTTTCACATACAAGAAAACATGGCCAGTTTTGGCTGAATGTATGAAACTCCCCTAAATGTGGCAGCGTTCAGACAGCAGGTCTTAACCCTTGTATTATGTTGAAAAAAATATGATCATTTTGACCCATTCCCTTTAAATCCACTCAAAACAGAAAAAAAGGTTAAACCCAATAATAATTTCATTTTAGATTATACCTACAATACATTTTTAAATTCCAAAACTATATTTAAGAACTATTTAATCAAACTTTTATCTTCACAAACACTTTTCTGATTCATCGCCATCATAGGATGATTGATAATCTGGATCATCAATAACATCTCTAAATCTCTCTCATCACTTTCCCAGTTCAACATCTGTGATAAAACTTCTTCAAGAATATTTTTAGTGTTTTGTCAAAGAGACGACATGAGAAAAGTGACAAGGACAAGGGAGAGAAAGTTCCTCTTCTACACACCTGGGTCTGAATGACTCTTCAAAGGAAATCAAAATACAAATAATTGGCCAATCAGAACAAAGCACATCTGAGCAGATATTTACCAACATTAAAAAATGACCCATAACATCATCTGTGTTTACAAACACTACACTACACATCAAAGTGTCCAGATTTCACACAAGTTCATGACCTTAGATGAAGAAAACTCACTAAATTTAATGAAGAAAAATAAAGGATAACCTGTACTGTGGTCAACTCAAAAACTGAAATGATAATAATAATAATGCACTATTTGTATTTTTGTCATTTTGTGCTCATTCATATTACACATCAACATGCACTATGGGAGTAGATATTTTTATTTTATTTTTTATTTTTTTTTTATTTTTTATTTTATATTTATTTTTTTAGTAGATCATTTTAATGACATAAAAGTTGGATAAATGTCATGTGGCCATTCAGATTGAAGTCACATTGTAAAATATCAGATACATATCAGATTTAGAACCATATATGAAACAGATTGTGCTGTTCATACTGTCTTTAACAGATCAGAACAGGTCACACAAGGGCAAAAAAAAAAAAAAAAAAAAAAATCTGATTAGGGCCACATTTCAATCAATCAATCAAACTTTATTTATATAGCACAAAGTACTTTTCATCAGCCCCCCCCCCATTATCCCCCAATTGTAGGAAAAGTTCAAAGATTTACAGAGTTAAAAAGAATAGAATAAATACATAAATGGATAATAGTAATAAAATGAAAGTAAATGTGTAAAATGGCAGAATGAAATAATGTTAAGAGTAAAATTAAACTAAAAACTAAGTTAAAAAGGTAGGTTTTCAATTTACCCTTAAAAATATGAACACTGGCAGCGGACCTCAGATCCTCAGGTCGATTGCTCCATAGTTTGGGGAAATAAAAACTGAATGAAGCCTCAACATGTGTTTTGGTGTGAACTATAAGGCTCAAAAACGTGCTATCTGAGGATCTAAAGGTCCGAGAGGGCTCATATGTTAAAAGCAGATCCGATAAATAAACAAGGCCACAACCATTAAGGCTCTGAAAAACCAATAAAAGCACTTTAAAATCAATAATTTGTCTGCAGTCTGAATATAGCCTAAGATCCATATGACGACATTAGTGTAACATTAGGCAAATTGAGTTTATTTGTATGGCACTATTCATGAATGGGGTGACTCAAAGTGTTTTACAAAGACATAATTGTTTTGTTTTTTTTTAAATCACAGAAGAATAAAATACATGCAATCACAAAAAGGCTCAAATACATTCAAAAATATGATTTTAAAATCCATTCACCAATTAAAAATAAATTCATAAATTAATTAGTGTGACATGTTTGGCAGTACAGTTTGCAGTAAAATCTGACCCCTTGTGGGTAGTTTGTGTTGTATTTTTTTTCTCATTCGCAGCTATTTTGTGCCTGCAAAACACACACAATCCTTATGTAAATGTGGCCCTCAGTGTAAAGTGTTATCCATTTGTATGTGTTCAGCAGAGGTTGTTTTTTGAACAGTGCATTTGTCCAGCAAATGGAGGTGTTAATGTAAGGAGAGCGCTCGTCACAGTGCTGTTAAAATGACACTTATTCTCAGTAAATCCATATTGTGCCTTGCCAGATGGCAGTGAGTAAAGTGGAAATTATGGGCTGTCATTGCCAAACTACATTTTCTCTGCTTAAGCTCCACCCATTACTGTTAGTGTAGACAGTAAAAACCTGGCCTTAGCCAAGTAAACCAAATAATACTTTTACCCTTAAGGATTTAAGTAGTGATATTATTACCCAGTCTCTCTTTCTATGTCACTTTACTTTTACTTCTCTGCCTTCAGCACGTCTGACTGAATTATACATCAGCGCTGCAGCTTGTTGACGCGGTAAACAACACTATGTTAGCACATGACCTGGCACATGCTTAGTATGTATTTTGCATATATGTACATGTGCCTGTAAAGAGTTTGTGCTGCATACATGTAAGTGCAGTGTGTGTTTGAAAACAGGATTTTTTTTTTACACTTAGGATGTTGTGCTGATGAGATGCCCTGAAACCTCGATTCAAGAGGCAGACACACACGTATCACACTCGTATACCGAGACTGCTGGCATTGAGGCAGCAGCAGATGAAACGGAAAACACAAACACACTCACGCACATCCTTTTTCAGAGCTGGAGAGGAGCCACAGTGGAGAAAAAAAAAAGAATGGAATATAGCTTTTGAAATTTCAGGCTCGACACATTTGCTTACAGTTGAAAAGTGTCAGTTTCTCGCTTGTTTTGGCCTTTAGCTTAAATCTAATCCATTGCCCCCTTCACCCAAACACCCACAGCCCCTAGTCCCATATTGTTCAAATCCCAGCCCCCTTTAGGGCCGGTGGGGGGGGGGGGGGGGGGGGGGGGGCAAGGCATCTCTTATATGCAGCAAATCAAAGTCATGGCTGACATGTACCATTAGTCTCAAAGAACATGGTACACATCTAAGAAACTGGATGGATGGAAGTGGTAAAGAACTAATAAGCTTTATATAATCTTCACAATGGGGTTCACAAAATGTGGTTCATCAACTTACTTATTCAAGTTATGTTAAATCAGATCAGTGAAGTTATGTAACAATGATAAACTTAGAAAAAAATGTTTTTGCTTGAAAGTGTTTTTCCAAAGACTCAAATAGAAGTTATACTGATAACATTAAGTAACTGTTTAATTAAATAATTAATCAAGCAATTGATTAATTAAATAACTAACAGTGACTGCTAGTGACTGTCTGTCCCTTTGTGAATCAGCATGTACAATAGAATGAATAATAATTATGGATGGATGGATGGATAGATAGATATTTACTTTATTGATCCCCTACAGGAAATTACTTAAATGATATAAATACATGGATGCTATATATTTTTGTGGGGCTGTCAACATTAATGTGTTAATGGAGATGGGTCCATTATCATGATTAATTATTGTAAAATTGTTTTAACACAATTAGACGGATTCTGAACATCTCTGACAATGCAGTTAGAGTTGTGTATGTGCACATGGGTAGTTGATCTGGTAGGCACGTGTAGCAGAACCAACAAATAAAGATAGAAGTTGCTAAAAACAGCACAATGATCCAAAAAAAAAAAAAGCCCAAGTCAAGAACAGTCAATTCATATAAAGTTGTATACACACTCTGCAGAAAGGAGTTTTCTCTAGCACTTCCAATACACTTCTAGTTTAAAACACTACATTAAACTAAAGCATACACTAGTTGGGGATTTTGCTAACACTTCAGATAATGCCGCTCATAACAAACGCATAAAGTGCATATATAGTCTCTTCCTTCTTCAATCTGTTTACTCATGCAAAAATATATGCAATTAATATTGATTAAAAATGAATTATACTTAATTGTGATTAATTCCCAGATACCCTCTAACCTAACCCTAAGTCTAAGGTGATTTCATCAGCACAAAAAGTCTGTGGTTTGACACAAACAACGACACAAATATCAACACGTCAGGCACAGGTACATGATACAAAAAACAGTAAGCTGAGCTAGATTTATAGACATAATTTAGCATAAATTTTTGTTTTCATCTTTTTTTTAAAGATGGACAGTGATGCAGATTCCTTAGTCATGCTTTCAACATCATTCCATTTATTACATTTATTTAACATGGCCAATAAAGCCATGATGCTTATTTTGTTGGATACTTTTGTTAGATAATTACTATACTATAGTGCATTAGAATAAGAAGTTAGTCCTTCATCATACAAATGGATTAAAGCTTTAGGGTTATGTTACATCAGTATTTTTTTTTTAAAGATTTGGTTCCTGTTGACATTGGCTCAACTGGCTTTGTTTTTTTTTTTTTATGACTCTACTTTGACTAATGGTTGTGTTGAAAGGCTGGAACGATAAAAAACATTTGCACATATAGCCTGCACTGTTACCTTAGAGGTCGGATTTCAGGGTCATCAGTGAACATGGACATTACTTTACAAATGCGCATTACCACAGACTCGATAAAACATCCGTTCCCTTCCTTTCACTACAACATATACACCCCCCCGCTCACACGCCCACACACACACACACACACACACACACACACACAGTTTATAGCATAATTTCCATTAGATGGTTGGATTTGACAACAGAGTCCAAACCATTTCAATCCTGCTAAGCTGTTTATAGTATTTGGTTGTAATTGGCAAACATTTCCTTGCAAATATGTACAACAACGACAATGACAAAGCAGTTAGCATACTTATGATAGCATTAAACTCAAATCAGCATTGTGCCAACACTGCTAACCTCATCACCGCTCACATTTTCAATGCCTTACAGTGTCGTTGTCTGCTAATGTTACGATCAGAACTGAGGTCTAATGTATTATATGAGTATTGGCAGTTCCTCACAGAACTCCCGCTGTTTGGAGATGTATACAGGGGATAATTTGCCTGGGAAAAAGGCCAATTGAAACTTCGAGAAAAGCTGGCAGCTCACTTAGTGAGGTAGCTCTATGGCAACATGTGGGAGGGTGCTTAACTGACAAATGGTCTGGTAAAATACTGGATGAAGATGTTTGCATGGCGCGACTAATGATGTTTTGGATGCTGCGCTATATGTACATACAAGAAAATGATGTCGGCTATGTTCAGACTGCACAGCTGTCAGATGAGAAATCCAATCAGTCCTGTGAGCTCACCATGTGACTGAATACACACATGGAAAAAGAAACACCATTCAACTTTCTCTTGTTTTTTTTTTTTTTTTTTTTTTTTAATTTGCAGAATAAATGTATATGCATTTTCAGTCGTATTTTGGTCCCCTCTTCCTCTTTGTGATAGTAAAAGGCTTAATTGATCAGTTCATAACAGGGTTCCCTCCTGCTATGCTGTTATTGATGTTTTTCTATTAAGTTGGCAAGAAATTGGGATGCTCTTGTATTGCTGCTATTATGAGCTGTGTTTTTTTTTTTTTTTTGCTGTGAGTGTTTGCAGTGGAGATACTGTATCAATAAACACTATTCATCGAGACAAAACACACTTCATTTGAAAATATTGCAGCAATAGTTACAAAAGGGGGAATGTTTTCATTTGCACTTCAAACATAATAACCTCCAGTTCTATGTGAATTTAGACAGTAGAATAATAGATGTTTTAGGCGTTGATTTTTTTTTTCCCCCATAATGACTAAGGATCACATCCCCGAACAGCTTAAAATGTGACTGAGGCTCCCTCTCATCATGTGCACTGTGGCTTTTATGGTCTTGTCTACCTACATGATAAAGACCATTAAGCTACGGATGCTGACCACAGCTTCCCTCTCAATTACTGATGATAGTTTCCTGTTTGTGTAATGGATAGTGAACAGTGCTCATTTCCTTCTAACTGCTCATCTTTTGTCAGTTAATCATTTTATTTTGATATTTCTAATGAATAAATACATTTAAATGAAGTGTTAAAATCAACTGCTCTGCTTAAAAAAAAACATCTTCATTTTTTTGATGAAATGATCACAATACTAATTAATGGCTACTCAATTATCTCTGCTTTTGTGCAATATATGAGTGGTCTTTAGTTTATTTAATATACAGTGTTGTACATATGGACATACTGTAATAAAATACTATGTAATTTGACATTGCATTGAACACATTTGCATAGCAATGATGTGACTCGTGTATTTCTAACAATGCACAGCTCTATTAAATAGCATAATAGAATGTGGGCTTTTGTTGTAGCAAGTCAGAGCTGCATCACTTGTACAATATATACTGTAGGGATATCAGAGGATCAAGCTTTGAGACTCGCTGCCATTGCTTCCATGGTGATAGAACAAGTGCTGTAGCCTAGCCAACCTTGTAGAAATAATGTTAATCTGGCTTAAAATGATCCATGTTTACACACACTTGTGATCATTTGGAGACTCATTTCAAACATATAAGGCTGGCACAGTGCTGCAGTGGTTGGAACTTCACACCTACGTATCAGGTTTTGTGTTTGATTTCCCGGGAGACTGCAGTGTTTTTGTGTTGAATTTATCCATTTTGTATATATATATGACAATACTCCTGTCTGTCCTCTCGACCAGGGTACCGAAGAAGATCTGATGTGGGTTCCTTACTACCTTCATTGGCATAGTACAACTCCTAATGCTAATGCTAGGTGCTGTATGTATTAGGATGGGTAACATGTAAACACAGGAATAATAAATTGAGTTTACCTTCACCCTTTTTATATTTATGTATATACTGTAAGAGCAGGGTGAAGGAAAAGGTGAAATAAAGACTGAAGAGGGGATGAACAATTACATGATGAACAATTTATCCTAAATACAGTTTTGGTATGTGAAACTTTGTAGTGTTTTGTGTTTGCAAAATGCATGCAGCTTTGTCATCACTGAAAATGTGTAAATATAACAGACCCATTTCTGCCACTGTCATGGAAAAAAAGGGTTTTTGTGCATGTGGAGATCCTCATATTCACTTAGTATGTCATCATTTTCATCACAGGGGTTGAGATAGGTGTCCATATGTTCTGGCCCGTAGTACAGGATGTATGTTGTTAGATGAGCCAAAGAAGCTTATGGAGACTCACTGAGAGTCACACATGCAGCCAGTTTTCATTCACTGTGTTGCTTTAAGTCATTCTCCATATACTGTTATTAAGATGATCGATGTTAGGAAGTCATTACTTATTACCTTTTGCTCATTTTTGCTGAGTCAGACAATAGGGCCCAGACTTTTTGGACAGAATTGTGGTACTTAAATATTAAATCTAGTAACTATATATGCATTTTGATTCTTAAAACCCCCTTTCATAAAGCAGAGCTTCAAATTAGGTCCTCAGATGTTGTTGTATTCTTTCTTTTACTTAAGCATATACTTTAGATTGATGAATAAAGACAGATGAAATCAGGACATTGACTGATTACTCAACCATTTTATTAAAAAAGAATCCAGGAGACCATTGTTAACTGGCTGAAGCTAATTTATTTAAAGTGACCATCTTTCACTCTTTTAATTTATCTTCGTATTGAAAGAATAGGACGGTAATCGATCATGACTGAAACTCATTTCCCATTTTTTAGATGTCTTCTGCTGCAGTCATTGACTAGAAACATAATCCCAATGCAATGCAATCAGCTCTCAGTTTATCAAGGGTTTACCACACAAGCAAATATACGATACAGTAACTAAAGCCGATTTGATTCATACACATCAAACAGCTGGTCCGTGAGATTTGACGACGCATACCATGGAAGTAGTTTATGTGAAGGTGCCATTAGGAAATGGGCAGCTGTTTAGAAATGCCTGTTGATGTGTAGACCTCAGTCTGGATGTGCTGCAGCAAATTTAGCTGTGCACTGAAGGAGAACTGATGGAAAAACTGTGACTAGAAATGAATGAATTTTCTAGAGATAAGTCTGCATCTGGTATGCCAATAATCGTTTAGTCCTACACTCTGCAACTCATGAATACTGTTCCACTTTGAAACAGAAAAGCCTTTACTTACAAATAACGGTAAGTGCTGGTATTTACATACCCCCTCCCCTTGCTTGTATAGTACTTGACAGGGTGCACATAAATCAAAAAGTCTGATGTTTACTCAATAAATCTCAAACATATGCATACAGAATTATTATTATTATTATTATTATTATTATTATTATTATTATTATTATTATTATTATTATTATTATTATTATTATTATTATTATTATTATTATTATTATTATTATTATTATATTAAATCAAGATAATATATATATATATATATTTATATATATATATATATATATATATATATATATATTTATTTATTTATATATATATATATATATATATATATATATATATTTATTTATATATATATATATATATTTATTTATATATATATATATATATATATATATATATATTTATTTATATATTTTTATATATATATATATATATATATATATATATATATAAATATATATATATATATATATATATTTATATATTTATATATATATATATATATATATATATATATATATATATATATATATATATATATATATATATATATATATATATATATATATATAAAAGGAAAAAATCATAGCCACGTTTCTACTTTCTTCTCATTCCAGTATCTAAACTGGTACTTTGTGGAGAATTAATTATCTTCATTTACTGTACAACACAGGTGTCAAACGTCTGGCCCGGGGGCCAAATCCGGCCCGCCAAAGGGATCACTCAGACCCCTGGGATTGATTTTGTAAAATGCAAAAAAATTACACTGAAGATAAGTGATGTGGGTCAGACCAGTAAAATACTATCATAATAACCTAGAAATAATAAGTTAATTTTTCACAGAAATGCGACTCGAGACGCATTTATCAACCAATAAAATTTTTTTAACCGACAAAAAGCAACAATCTTCTGGATCAGTGGATTTTTTTTTTTTGTCATTTCTTATCACTGAAGTATTACTTTCTACACTGTAAAAACAAACTTATAGAATTTACTTAATAAAAGTGAGGTAACAATTTCCATTCATTTTGGTTGAGTCCATTTTACCCTATATTTTGAGTAACATTTAACTAATTTTAACAGCTGTAATACTCTAAAAGAAATTAGGCAAAATCTACTTAACATGCTCCATTAGATTACACAATAAATTACTCATCAAACATGAGTAATATTAAGAGTATGACAAAAAGAGAAAATTCCAAGGCACTCTCTTATATGTGAAAAATGAAAAAGCCTTTATGAAGGCTTGGATGCCGAAACGCGTTGGGGTCTTTTATGGGTTTGTTGTAACCAAGCCAATGTAATAAAAGGTTTTAAACTTTTTCACATATAAGAGAGTGCCTTGGAATTTTCTCTTTTTGCCATACTCTTAGTTTTCCCATCCAAGACCACCTTGAATTATTATTTATTGGAGTCCAGGTAGCGCTCCTGAAGTTAACTGTTTTATGAGAAATATTAACTCTGAATTGTCAACAGAAATATGTTCATCTATTTAATTTATGGTTAGACCTATCAGTCTTAATGTCAATAATATAAAACCAGAGTGAACGTTTGGATCAGATTTATACAAACACTATTAAGCATATGAAGAAGAATTTAAGGTATGGAATTAAGTTTACCACCACTACACAGGGTCGTGAGACAAAGGTGAAACCTATGTCATGGTGCACAAATAGAAGAATATAAATAAATATATAAATTAAAAAAGGGTGAAACCCACTATAATTCTGCTTGATATAAAGAACAATAATTGTTTCTGTAAAACACATCAAAACTGTCCGAACCAGTTTGTCCCAATGCATGCTGGGAAATGCCCTTTTTGCTGCTCCTCCAACATGTAACAATATTATAGGATAGATTTGACTCCATTATTTTAAGTAGCAACTGTTACTGCTTAGAAATAGGTAGAATTTAACCAGGTATAATAGATTCCACTGGTAACTATTATTGTTTGTTAAAATGGAACTGATTTCCATAGTTTATATTTAGCAAGTACCATAATCCCCCTTTTTTTTTTTTTTTTTTTTTTTTTTTTACAGTGTAATGTCTCTATCTAACCCCTGTCAAAACCCAGGACTGACCCACCCCCCCCACCCCCACCCCCCCAAAAAAACAAAAAAAAACCCCGAAAAGAATACTATAAACCTGCTGTGTAGTCAAATAAACCTCTTGGTGAAATCCAGGGTCAAAATGCATGTTAAAAGTTTGTTTGAAACAAAGTGCTTCACCTACTTCATAATTCTCCAGGAGGCTGTTGAAGCCCCTTCCGAATGTGATGTTGTTGTCGCAAAGGCACACAGGGCCATTATACTCACCGAGGCATCAGCACTAATGTGGCATTTAAGTCCTGTTATAATGCAAAGTGTATTGAGAAAGGTGTCTCGCGGACACTCACACAGTACATGCTCATACTTTGTCTAAAACTGTGCAAATATTAGTTTCATCCAGTTGTCAAAAGTGTGGAGTGTGTGTGTGTGTGTGTGTGTGTGTGTGTGTCAGTCACTTGAGGGACTGAGTCATACCTTCATTCAACAAGCAGCCCTTCACATTCATCTCCTATTTAAAGTGTAAAGTGTAGATCTGAAATGGTTTTATTCACTTGAAAAGCCTGATCACTTGTACCTGGAAACACTGCCAATTTTCTCAAAATCGTTGCAGTCGTTGATAGGAATGCAATTGATGCCATGGTTGTTGTGGATGATTTTGAGTGGGAGTGGGTGGATTCTGCTCCAGCGACCAACCTGGGAACAAATAATGCAGTGGTAACGGTAATATGAGGCATTCAGAAATACACATCAAATCACGAGTTTAACACATTAAACCTTTACTTACCTAAACAGCCACTGTTAATCAAAACCATCTACTGATCTAAACTACACTATAAACCTGAATGTTCAGAATAATTAAATATATTAAGTTGTAAATACTCAGTTTCAGTAATAGTACTACTAACTCAAATGTATTCAGTTGCTGTAACATGTACTTCTTTTTAAGTACTTCCAACTAATATTTTTTTATTAAGAGAAACTATTGTGGATATAAGTGAACATAACTTAACAACATAGATGAGGTAAAACTGAGTGGAATTAAGTCATTAAATGCTGAGAATGATATGGTTCTATTATTTCTATTGTTTCAAATAAGGATGATTGAAAAAAAATAAACTGATGTAGTAGATGATTAAATATAATTTCATATCACTCCAAATAACCACCAATATCTATCACACCAAATAAATTACAATTACAAAACACAGTAATTGTATTCAGGGGCGACTGTGGTTCAGTTGGTAGAGCAGGTCGTCCAATGACTGAAGGGTCAGAGGTTCATGTCCCAGCTCTGTCTGTCCACATGTCAAAGTGTCCTTGGGCAAAGACACTGAACCCTTAATTAGTCTCCCAGTAGGATTGACAGAACCTTACAATACTAAGATAGTTTTAATTTAAGTATACTTTAATAAGCATTTAAGTTTTAAGTTCTGGAAACTTGTATTTTTTAAATTTTCATCAATTTAAAATAATTGAGGCAATCGATTGCCTTAAACGTTTTCAGTTCTGCTAACTTATTCAGGTTTGAAACTATCAAAACATACAAGTAATTGGTGTAAAATACAGTTTATCTTTTCATGATCATCAGATATGACCCATTTGGATTTTCAGAGGCTCTGCAGTGAACGTACAAACATTGTCATGGATCAATGACAGTTGATGTCACTGCTTGTTTTTGTATCTTTGCTGAAAAAGTCACTTTTTCTTCAGTTTTGTCTGTTTCTGATGTAATAACCCTCAACTTTAATTTGAGGTTTTATGAAAATCGACATGCTCCGTGAATTATAATATCCGTTAATTATAGGATTGTCACTGAAAAAACACAAAATTAAGAGGACGATATTACAACAAATGGTGATAAATTGTACAGTTAATGTTCAATCTAGTCACAAAAGTAGCCCTGGGTCTTTATGGGTTAATGAGGAAACATCCACCAGACACAATGGCAGGTCAAGATCATTTCCGACCCTGATTGACAACTTGGACCACACAGGACATGCTGTAGAGTTTTAATGGATGTCAAAGTGATGATGCACAGCATAAGCAACACATACACACAGCCCCACAAAAGTATGATGGCAAAGATTAAAGATCGCAGTGATGCCTCTGTGGCCCTGATGGCACACATTAGCATGCATATTGGGATGGGCAATCACAACCAGACAGCTCTAAGTACATCAGTTCACTCCTGCAATTAGACTGTCTTCACATATGTCTCGACTGACCACTTATCTGCTATATATGCAAATAAACATGTACATAGTGCCTGTTCTTTTTCAGTGATAGGAGACTTCCTGTGCTAAGTCTAATTAAAAAGAAAAGAAGAAATAAAACTAATACAGGGTCAATTCCTTGGCGTGTTTCAGACAAACCAAACTACCCATGGTGGACTTGTATTACTTCTTTATGGGCTTTCCAGCATTGTCACTTTGTTGTATTGTTGTTTTCATACAGTGGTGATGAGCAGAGTAGGCAGGATGAATGTTGTTGTCAATGCCCTATTTTTTATTTTTTTTTCCAAATTGGCTTCGATGCAGTGAAAATGTGACTCATGTACACATTGTATCGCCTCAACCGCATCTCAAATATTGCGCAAAAGCACTGCAGTGCTGAACTGAACTGATGATGTAAATGAGATTGTGTGAGGGAAGAATGCGTTGATAAATGATTATGGATATTTGTGTTGATGGGGGGTGGATATGAAGTCTGTTGAGGTATACAGTAGGAAGCAGAATCTATTGGGAGTATTGGTTTGTAAAAGAAGGATGGGAGTTTATGAGTTTTACTTCTTCCCACTCCTTTTCGAGTACGAAACATTTTCTGTTGACTATGCTGATTGATGTTGGGATGATTTTGTGTGCTCGAAATCAATTGAACTGAACTGAGCATTTATTTTTGTCACATTTTGCACCATTGTTAAAAAAAAAGAAAAAAAGGTAAGTCAAAACCTATTATGCAATGTTGAACAGTTTTTTTTTCCCCTTCATATTTCCATCTGGATGCAAATGCAATCAATGTAGGTGTTGTCTTGTCATTTAAAGCACCGCATCAATTTAAAACTACATGTATCATATCTTTCTGCAGGTCTTGAACTTCATTTGTTAAAGTTGCTACGTGAACTTATTTTTCACATGGAAGTCTGGCTCGGCATTTAAATGATGTGATTAAATGGAACCTTAAAGTGGTTATTTACATTAATCAAGCAGGAGTGTGAATCTGAGCTGCCGTGTCACTAAGCGAACCGGTTGCTTTCAAGTTCTAAACCACACTCGTGTCATGCTGCCGTCTTCACCTGTCCTTCATTCCAAACTCACAGTAGAACATGGTTCTGTTGCTGGCTCTGGACCCCATCAGGTGGTGTAACTCATCCATGTCATCATTAAATTGGAAGGGTGCATGACTGCAAGTGGGCGCTTCTCATCAAACCGAGGCATGGTTTAATGGACAGTAGATAGTATTGTTTTCTTTTCTTTTTCTCTTTCTTCTCCATGTCTTTCAGTCCTACTTCCTCTGTCAGTAATTAGATCTCTTGGTGGAATGGCTTTAGTAGAAATCAAACTTTAGCTGTGGTAAAGTTGTATATTACTTTATTTTCTGACACTGCAGTGGAATTTCTTTCTTTGCTGCTAAGTAGCTGTTGGGCAGTTTGACCTTATAAAACAGGTTGTATGCAGATTGTTACAGCTGTGGTGTGAGTAAACGGTAACTTTTAAATAAGTCACAGTGCACATATGAAGCATTTCTCCAGAGACACAAGCAAACTGAGGGGAATGGCGGCATTAATACTCAAATGTCATCGCTTGAAATAAGATTTTTCTAATATGACAGGTGTTTCATTGACTTAACCCACTACTATTAGTAATTGCAGACTACTAGAGATGCCCTTCTGTGTTTTGTTGCCATGTTTTATTTGCATTTAGGAAATTGTTACAATTGAGGCTGAAATGTACTGTATGCAGAAGGGGAAAAAAACAAAATAAACCATGCTTAGTGTACCAGAAAAGTGGTGGAAGTAGAACACTTGAACCGTAAAGAAAACATGCCGTGATTGTCTAGTGAACCTGAAAATAGAGCCGCATGGAATTCGTCTAAAATGAAACAAGGCACTGGAAAGTTATTTGGTACACAGCCGCAGGATCCCAACACTTTTCCAGCCACACGTGCAGCCTGCTATGTATTCTAGTATAATAGTGCAGCCACAACTATTGCAATTTCTTATCTGAATTGCACTACAAAGGTGTACACAAGTTATTAGGTGATTTCATTGTGTTGTATATATTTAATAGTATATAGCAGTCCTATTTACAAGGCCATGCATAGTGTGGTTTGTGATTATTATTTATTAAAACACATATGCTACATGTAGTTAATGCTTTAACATGAAATTAATGTTGGATTATTAAATATCACACATATTTGACATATTTTAGTATGGCTGGAGGATTGGCAAATATTTAGGTTCAGTTTAACAATGATAATTATAGTTGAACAGGTGTTTGCTTTGTGGCTTTTACTTATAGTGCACCTCATAAATAAAAACAAACAAAAAGACCAACAGACATTGTCATACACATTAACTCCAAATTGACACAAACACAACTAGAACCCCTGCATATAAAAATGGCACATCATTAAATAACATACCCAACACCCACAATGCAATGTGGCAAACATGCTGCAATATGTATATGGTGAACATACTGTTTAACAAAACTTATCGACAGTGATCAGTAGAAGTGCTCCATATGAAAATAGTCTTGCTGGTATTTACAGATAATATTATAGATATCTTAAAAATATAATCTATAACTGAAATACTCATTTTGTTTTGTGAAATAAACTTAAAGTTGTGGGTTGGTTTCCTGGAGCTTTTTTATTTAATTTTTAAAAAATTTTTTTTACTATATTGCTTAAAATCGACCTTCACATCCCGATTACGAGCAATTATTTAACACAGTAATATAAATAATTAATAATAATTAATAAATAATAATAAAAAAGTTACTTGTCCAATAAAAATGATCTAACTGTGATATGTCAATCAAACTCAACTGCCATTTGTCCCCGCCCCCTCTGTCGCTCGTTCTCAGAGACTGGAGCACTCGTGTTGTACAGGAAAGGAAGCTAGACTTTGGTTAGCTATATTAGCAGTATTAGGATCTAAACTTCAAGGGCTAATGGTTTTGTTACAAACATAAATCACTAAGAAATGTAACATTAGCCAGATAAATATAAACTGGGGCTGTTCTGTAAGAGCTGGGGTGTTGGAGGAGGCTGGTGAGGTACCTATATGGATCGCAGATTGCTAGCTTGTGCCGGAGCCAAGCTAATTGTTGCTGTGTAGCGCTCGTGAAGCCTCGGGAACGAACATTGCATGTGCCACTGTTCTCAAAAGAAAGAGGTTTGGCCTTTTGAATTGACTTGTGTATTCATATCCCCGAATGTAGTTTAGCAGATATTACTATGTTTTTGGTCTGACCGCCGCTGTCGGCTGTCCTTCCTGTTAACGCAATAACTTAAATTATATTCGGTTTAGAAATGCCATGTTTTCCATATCGTTGAATATCATGGAGATGAAGAACTGATTTATTATTTCTAGATTGTTCATGCGGTAGCTTTCATAGGTTTTAAAACACTATATAATACTATAATACCAATACCTATGTTCATATCACTGGAACTATTTGTCTGATTGGCTTCAAATCACATGCAAGTAAGTGAAAGGGAATGCATCATGACATGCCATCATCATAGCTGTCTGAGGATTGGGGGCATTCAGGGATGTACCCCTAGTCATTGCTTCTAATGGCTAATTTTCTAGTTTAAAAATGTAACTTGCTTTTGTAAGATATACCCACTGTTAAATAATAGCTGCGATTTTCTGATCATTTCTAAGATAGTAGACGTACAGCTGTTAACTATTGTGATATTAACTAAAGCCTTGATTTTTTAAATTCAGTAAATAGTAATTTATATGCATATTTAACTAATGTTTAGATTAACCCTTGGGTATCCCCACAGAAAGGCCCATAATAAGCACCAAGTGGTGAAGAAAAAAAAGCACACTTGTGGAATAATGTCCCAAAAAAAGTTCATCCAATTTGACATTTTTATTTAGAACTCAAGTTGATGAAATAGAGAAAAAAATAAGAGTTAAAAGCAAATAGTCAATAATTGTAACATTTTTAACCCTTTAAATGCCCTATTTCTAATGTGAAGAAACCATTTTTTAAATGCAATAATTATCTTTTGATCATGGTGTTGCTACACTTTTTGATGCAAAATTTTATTTTATTTTTTTTTATTATTTATCCCTTAATCTGTTATGGTAGTTTAATGGAAATAATAGTACTTTTGACACATTTGGGTGACAGATGGTAGTCTGTTATTTTCATTTGTTCACAATGTATAAATTTTAGGTAATGCCCAGAATTGTAAAGATCACGCAAAAATGAACAACTTTTGAAATCTGACCTTTTTTAAATTCTGAAAAATAATTGCAAACTGTGCGTAAGGACACATCAATACCAGAAAGTCAATGGAACAAATGCAATGACTATTACTTTCATCATCAAAATCATATTGAACTACTTCGGCTTTCATTCACAGTATCAGCTCATCTATAATCAGCCACTACCTTCAACAAATCTAAGCGAGTGAAAAAGGGATGTGAAACTAATGCAGATCACAGGTAGGTTTAAACACAATTGTCAGCGCATATGCCCCTCATCACGTTGCCAAGCTACTACGGCACATATGCTATATTTTTTCCAGTACAGTATCCTGCAAAGCAACCCAGTGGTCCAACACAGAGGTGCACATGTTGTTGAATGTAGTCACTGAAGCTGAAGAGTCCTGCTGAAGAGGACATATGTCACTATGAGCCTTCCTGAAGGGGGGTAATATACCTGCAGAAGAAATGTGCTGTACAGGTAACAAAAACACAAACAAACAAAAAGCAGGTTAAAATGCAAAACTATTAATACTTGAAGAGATAATTTAACTGGAACTAAAACAAGAAATCTCTATTGTAGTGGAGTAAAATGGATATGGATTATATGGAGAGTCATCCTGTTAACTCTTGGGCATTTGTGTCCAGTTGGAATTGATTGATTTTTTTTTTTTTTTGTTTATGTCGAGCAATTCGCACAATACACACATACATATGAAAAGATATATAATAATATGATTTACACCCGAAAAGGAGTTGGAAGAAGGAACACTTATTTAATCCCACACCCATTCTCATCAGTAACTTCAAAAAAACTCAAATTCTAAACATTCACTCGTGTACCTTGACCACAAGCCAAATAAACAAGATAAAGAAAATAAACAGGCCCAAACTAATTCAAAATCCAACTCATTCAACAGTGTTTAAAGCCTGGAGTCAAAATATGAATGGAACACATAAACAAGGCACATTCATACATTCAATAGTTAAACTCCCTTCATAATAATCACAGACCAACAGTGATAACAACAAAACTAGCATAGCACCAATGCTAAAGAACAGCACAGAGCAGTGACGGCAAGAATAAAGCAGAAGGTAAAGAACAAACGCATACGAACCAAACAAGGAACAAAGAACAGGCATTAACAATTTAAACAGAATATTGATGTTACATCAGCATTAAGACCCTCCATCTTTATACTTCAATGTAACATAAAACAATAGATTAACTGACAGAAGAAGCTTCATTCAAGTAAAACCAAGTTATAATTAGACAGACACTAAAGGTATGATAAAATGAGTATTAATAACCATCACTTCACAATGCAATCTTTATTTTTGTTCCTCTTCATCTCATTCAGGAAGTTTTATCTTGGTAGTGTTTGTTGCATTGGTGTATTATTTGATGAAATTCCTTATGGCATACACTGGTCTTTGTGAGCGTGTCTTCTATATTTGCCCTTTTAAGTGCATGTTTGAGTGTTCTGTTTCTGGGAAGTTACTTTTGCTGAGCTTTTAGCTGATGTTCTTCAGATTTTGTGCTTGTATAGAATATCTATATTACTCCAGGCATTATGTAACATTACCATGTCAACATAGATGGAACTGTAACTGTACCTGCTAACGGGCAACTAGGTTAGAAAAACAAATCTCCTAAGGATACCTGAAAGAGTAAAAGTGACACTAAATATGAAGATATTATTAATTAAATGAGTGAGTTCTTCATTATGAGAGCAAATCTAGCTTTGTGTTCATAGAGAGAAAAAAGTGTGTGATCTTCTATTAAAATGACACATCTCCTTCACTTAGTTTGTGAGTGGTTTATACATACATTTAGTTAAAAGTAATCAGATGGCCTGTCACTTATACACTCAGGAAAAAAAAATCTCAATCTTACCAAGTGTGTTTTTTTCCAAATTTTTAGTCGAAATATCTCATCACACTTACAATTACACATAATCACCTAATGAGTAACTTGTCAATGTGATATAATAACAGATTTTTGGACAGTAGTTTATGAAAATCTTGTTTCAAGAAATCACACCAACATAATTTTCCCTTGTTCTTTGCTTTTTGTCAAGCAAAAGAAGAAAAGAAGAAAATCTTGCAACTTAACAAGTGAAAATGATCTTGGCAAGACCTCTTGAAACAGGAATTTCCAAATCTATTTTCTAAAAAAAATATCTCACTGAAAAATGAGGTGATTATGTATTATTTTAAGTGTGAAAATACGCTTGTAAGATTGACATATTTGTAGTGCATTTACACGCACTGTATGCATATGCATATGTGTGTGTGTGTGTGTGTGTGTATATATATATATATATATATATATATATATATATATATATATATATAGTGTGTGTAACCGTAAAAAATGTAGAATAACATATTTTAAAACTGCTCAAGATTTAAAGCAACACTTTCAGGTATCCACATCTTCTGAAGCATTGATGCATCACTATCCTGAGATCCAGACTGTGAGATTGTGCTCTTATCCCATAAGCATTTCTGACAGTCCCATTAAACGGACAAGATATTAGCAGTGTCATTTTCCACATTCGTTAGTCTCTCTATCATTGGATTCAGTATTGTTATCACTTAATCTAAATGGGCAGGCTAACAGACCATTTGCATTTTTCCCAGCCATTTTTACGATGGATTTGCAATCTCTGCATTAGCACTCTCTCTGTCAGTGTAAATGGACTCTAATCTCAGCTAACATTGTCTTATGTAGCTTTATTCACTGAAAAACATCAAATACCATACATACTTATGCTTGCATTCACACCTTTTACAACTGTTCACAATGATGATTCCAGTCGCAGTTTTTAATCTGGATTTTAAAGCAAAACACATCTGTTCAGTTTCATATGTTGCACCATCTATACACACACACACACACACACACACACACAGCAAGGGCATTTTGATTGTGCAGAACTTTGCGAACACAAATGTCAAGTGCTAGGGAGCAAAGAACACTGAACTTTAAGTACTCGCAGTATTATTAAACAACTGTTCCAAATGATAGACTCATGGCTAATTTTGTACTACCCAAGGGACTGAGACATTTTTAATGAGAATGAACATCTGTCTCCTGTATACCCCACTGGGAAGCACATGACAAGTGTGAAAAATAAAAATAGTTTATTCTCTATCCCCAAACAAAGCAGTTGTTAGCATGTACAGTACATTTCTGTTCTCTAAAGACACACTAAAAGTAACATTGAGATTATGTTGAAGATAATGAGAAGTGGAGGGATGTTTTTAGCTTATGCTTCAGAGTAGATGCTATTATTTGGTTTCTATTGTTGCCAGCGCTAATGTAAGTGATAAAAAAAAATGCTGTATCAGTGTAAATATATAGTCTGTCAGGGGTTTGCACTGTGATCAAAGTACATGCACTAATTACAGACAGAAGTGTATGCTATATTTAAGTAGAGTTTTAGGGTATATAGGCTTTACATATATTATACATATGTAGATAAGGTTGATTATGTGGTTCCATTTACATTGGAAATGTTCAACGTCAGGACTAAACACTGGATAAAATTTAGCTGTAAATGTTCACATGGACTCAAGTGTAAATAAAAGTTAACTTCTGACAAATATGAATGATCTGCCTTGTGGGGAGGTCTGTGCTCTGAGTGCTTTTCTAGTTTATTATTTTTCTGAACCCGCCCACTTGAGGTCATATTGGGTTATGTGTGATCTCTGAACTAAAATGACTTTCATACCCTTGTTTTAGAAGGACATAAAAAGACATTTAAACAGACAAGAATTGCAACAGTCTGGACATGTTCACTGACTACATACAGACAGTTGAGAGGGAAAGTTAAAGTCCCGTCACTTTTTGGTTGTGTAGTTTTCTGATAATTTGACAATTTCGCCACAAACAGTAACTTTCTGGACTAAACTGACTGTAATTGACTGTATTTTTCCTGTGGGGTGGGAAAACTGGAAATGATGGAACGTTGCCATCCCTTTGAAGGTCAAAGGTCAAGATGTCAGAATATATTGCCATCCTAATCAATGTAATATTTTCATCATGATAATTTTTTACAAATTTGATACAAATTTGAACTCCAAAGGCTACAAAAGGGTAGTAATTGAAGAACCTTGAGTAGTTTGTGATGCAAGGATGGTGATGCAACCACCTTGTGCAATATTCTAATAATCTTTTCTTCTGTTTTTGTTTTGCATCAGGGCATATGCCACCATGGGCATCACACTTATGGGGGTGTTAGACACCCCATTTTTACAACCATATGATTTCGTACCCCCCACATTTTCCTGAGGTTATATATTGTAGTGTTCCACTGGAGCCAGGAAACGGACGGAGACTTGGTCCCACCTACTTTTTATTGCAGGAAAAATGGTGACTGTTGGTCGCCATCAATAGGTGTTCCCTGACTGTAGGAAACTGGAACACTGAACATCAATACCATTGCAGGGTTGTTACAATATATATGGTTTAAACTGTTTACCTGCCCTAGTGGTACACCAGCATAAGGAAATGAAGCGCATCTCAGTTCCCAGGTAAAAATGTAAAGGGCTCTTCTTTGCGGTGTTAGCAAACACTCATTAACCAGTAAGTAATGAGAAATGTTGCCATTGTTCAGTTAACTAAACTATTTCTTTCTTTGGACATATACCTTAAGCTAATTTGCTGATAGTAGGAGAAGCGCTTTTGGATGTTTTGAGTAGGGGTAGGGAGTGGCAGATTTTCATTATTCTTATTTATTGTTTATATTCTGTCAAGTTTTGTTCTTCTTGCAGTAAATCTTTGAGGAAAAACAAATTTTTATTATTTTTGGCCATATATTGCTTTTTTAAAAATAAAAATGTAACCATTTATGGATAATTGTTGGTTAATTTTCCCGATGATAGATTCAGAAAATAATTATAACATATGCTACACACTTCCTTTGCTCAGTCACATTGTGTTCAGGGCTAAAATAAGAAAGTTACATGCCATTTGTTGTCATGGTTACAGTGACAGAGATGTCCTTCAGTTTTGTTCCTTCTCTATTTCTTTTTGTCCATTTCAGTTTGTACTTTTTCAACTTGTACCTGAATGCAGGTGAATCAGTAAGCTATTTCTACTCTTATCAAAGCCCTTTTCTTTAATTAATAAATTTTTTTCACCACCTATTCTTTCTTGGGGACTGCTTCTACTTTTGCTACTGCTGACTAAAGGCAGACAAAAGGACAATAAAAGCCATGAGACATACTCTATGATGCTGTGAAATTCATCTTCTGAGTTTTTTTGCATAAAGGTCTCTTTGTCTTGGAAAATGCAGCCAGCAGTCATTGACAGAGATCACGGCTCCTGTTTGAAATTCCATCCCACCCAGAGCGAGGAAGGACGGGTGGGGGCAGAAAGAACAGGAGACACTAAGAGGGGGATGAATAGAGAGTGAACACAGCACAGGAAGAGGAAGGGAGCAGAAAGAAAGGCTTTAGAATGGAGAAGTGATGGAGGTCAGTGTTACCTTTTACGGTCTTAGAGCTAAAGTGACAGATGTGTTTTGACGTGTTAGCTCTGAGCTGGACCTATTTTTAAAGCCCATATGGCGTATGTATTTTCTTGTAGTTCACTGGAGCTAATTGATAGTCACAGTTCAGTCTTCAGCTTGTACAGTAGATTTTGTCACACATATTTTTTCAGAAGGGTTTGTTTGTTTTCTAAATAAATATTCTTATTAAACTGTCAGTTCCTATAAGTTACATATGTCTCCAAAAAATAATTTCCACTTGCATCCTTTTTCTCTGTGTAAATGTTCATTAAATTCCAAATATATTTTTATGTAAACTGGGTTCCCGCAGATCCTTGAAAAGTCTTAAAAGGCATTGAATTTATTGTTTTAAAAATAAAGCCTTAATTTGCATTATCAATCGAATTTTCAAAAGTCTTAAAAATTTGGACACATAAGTAAGATTTATGTTAGTATTTGGTAACATTTAGGCTGTGTATTACAAAAATTATTCAGGGTGAATAGAAAATGAGGGCACATCATTCTGTGGGTCTAGTATTCTGTTAACTATACTTTAGTTTTTTGCAAGTGTGTGTTTATATGGTGTGTGTGTTATACGTTCCAAATTTCCAAGTTATGCTTCTTGATGCAAATGGTTAATGAATGTAGCAGCAACTGGACCAAAAAGTCATGTTCTATTTAAAATAAATCGTTGGGTAAAACTGCCCCCAGGTAATTCATGTGGTGTTTTTTTTTTTCCTTTTTCAATTTTGGTTCATTGTTGGTTTAGTCTTAAATTTAATTTCAAATATGTATTGAATTTAACTTGATCTGAGCTGTAGGAACCCTAGTAAATGTAAGCAACACGTTCATCTCATCTGGGGACGTATATGTGGTGTTCATTTGCTCATGAATGGGAATTAGGAAAAATAAAAACAGGCAGTTTTTCACTGATTTTTGCTGCCCTTGTGCCTGCAACCAACTCAGGGTGGGCCAGGAAGGGTCAGGGGGAGAAGGGGACTCGCTGCGAGCTGTATAGCCCCTCCCCCCGAACTTCACTGAATGTGAAGTTTCTCTTTCAGGCATTTTGTGTTCATACCATCAGAAAGACTCATAGACCACAGGACGCTAATGGTGATGGTCATATAATTGTACTTTTTTTTTGTTTTTTTTACAGTAAAAAAAGGAGAGAATTTGCAGGTTTCATTAGTTATAGGTTAATATAATAGTACTTTACTGGCCTGATCCTCCTTACATTGAATTGGTATGTATGTAGAACCTGCATTAAAACTGTTTTGCCGGTTTTGGCACATGGGTTGCACGTTTGACACTTGTGCTTTATGCGAATATTTACTGGTTGACAGCATTCTTACCTTTTGTGGTTATGTTTAGAAATTGACTTTCTGTTAGCTCATAAAATATACATGGTTCAGATCCAGGAAAGGCCAAGAATAGCATTTAAAGCCTTTGAAGTCCACCTGTAATCCTCAGGGGTGTGCAAAATGTCAGTTTTTCTTGGGTCAGTACAGGTTTCTTATGATTTGTTCCCATTGGTTGATGACCAAGAAAAAAAAATAAAATGAAATAATTTCTTAGTAGATTCTGAAACATAATTAAAATTCAGAGTAAAAGTAATGTTTCACCAATCAGGACACAAAAACAAGAATTATGTTTTTGGAACATCCTTTATGTGTTAGTCTATTAATTGACCATAGTTGAACTCACTTTAAAAATCAGATATTGTAATTTAGGGACAATAGGTTGATTTCACGTGATGTCACATTGCTATATAGTTAGCATGTCATTTTCAGATGGGGGGCAGGAAGTGAAGCCGAGTGAGTTTTCTGTTGGGAAAATGTCTGTTTTGTGTAGTTTACAGCTGCGACAATCGTTCTAAGTAAGAGAAGGAAAAGCGTTTTTTTTTTTTTTTTTTTTTTTAAACCCTAGTCACGTGACTGAAACCTACATATCCAATGTTTTATCCATACCCACCTACCCATATTTACATAGAGCCATAGCCTTTTTACAATCTAAACCTGGCCACTTTTATTGTGAAAGGGAAAACCTCACTGTCTAAAGTCCTGGATTTTGCGCAGCTGCTGTTCACCTCAACCATCTGCTGCCTGTTAATGGGTCGAACGCTGATCAATTCTATTTTGTAGCAACAAAAAAATGCATTACAATTGTCTGAACACATTGTTCGACAAGAATGTAATTTACGTGAGACAAGGTTACCATTCAATCATCTGTTCTTTAAAGACCAGTACCTGTGCAGTTCTTTTCTTATCTACAGCCACATTCTTTAGACCAATAAATAAATAAATTGAAATAGAGATCTAACCCCTTATTTCAATTGAGCAGACTGCGATTCTTAACTAAACCCAGCAGTAAAAAGAAATGCATTTTAATGAGTCATTGCAGTGACGCTGTCCTTGGTGCTGAATTTTTTAGCGCCTCAACAATCTCTGTGTCTCTGCAGCAGTGAATAGAGGTTTTACTGTTTCAGTTTGATGTGCCATGTTACTTTCATTGCCTTGAATAAATATGTGCCTTTCTTTCTTTTTTTTTTTTTTGCATTTTCCAAACTAAGCAGCTTGCAATGGAGCTCGAGAGCACTTTTGGTGTGAATGTGAAAAGCATTGACAGAGTATCTATACAGAAGGTTGTACTGCTTACAAAACATGGATAAACATAAAAAAAAAAAATCTAGGCTTGGGGATGGAGGGCTTTCAAGAACTGAAAAAGAGATGACGGGTGTGGGTTTGTGTGATTTTTAAAAGGGGGGTATTTGAGGTCTGTGGACTATTAGTGTGCGATGGCGGTGCTCCTGGGAGCTTGATTATTGGGGAATTCTTTTGTTGAAACAAACTGGAATTCCCTGTGGACACAATTAAACACACAACGATAGAGAAAACACACATGCACAAACCCTCTCAACCCGTGAAGGTTATCACAACTAACGTCCTAATGATGAGAAATATATGATGGTTAATTAGCTGCACATGCTTTATTACTGAGTTTGGGTAGTTTTGACGCTTCTCAATATTTAAAAAAAAAAATCCACTTTTTCACCACGTTGCACAGTTTACTTTCAACAGAAGAGTCTCAATGCCACTATTTTTTGCCTTCTTTCTGGTACAGCTGAACCGATGTTGAAGATTTACATGCTTTTCATATCGAAGCTATATCTGGCCTCCGGCTACATCTCCAGTCCATTAACCCTGTCCTAACCTTTCCTGACCATTATGAGGATTAAAGGTTGCACATGTCCAATATGTCGGCAAAAGAAAAAAGAAATTACATTCGTTGTCAATTCAGAGGAAAATCGATTCAGATTCTGATGAGTGTTGTGAATGTGACTTTAACCTTTGAGCCGCTACAGTAGGTAGAGTTTATTAGAATGACTGAACTGGCTGAAATTGACTTGTTCCCATGTATATGCATGTATATATCTTACCATGCAGTGGAGAAGTGTGTGAAAGAGAGTGAGGTACTGTAGGGGGAGCGTGTGAGTTTACAGACAAGGCGCTGCTTTCCCATGCTGTCAGATCTGCTCAGACCTTCCAGCTGAAGTGTGGTGATGTTCCATTAGGCTTTTATTTGGACAGCAGCATGGTGTGTAATAGACTCAGATCCTGGCATGTCTCCACTACCTTTCTGTCTTTGTTCTTCTGCTTTTAACTCCGTACCATTAGCTCAGTATATGCTAAGGTTCATCTCTCCTTAGCTGCTCTGGTGTACTGTAAAATATAAATGTAAAGGTAGGAAAAAGTACACTTTTTTTCCTGTGATATCTGTCTGTGTGTGCGTGTGTCTCTACTTTAATACCTAATAGAGGTATTAAAGTAGACAGACAGACGGATCATTGTTTTGACGATGTAGTAGGGGTGTGTCAGTAATCCAAATATGAGAAATAACAAAATATTTGTAGCATTACTAGCTTTATGCATGCATTTTTTTTTAAAGTGTCAGCACTAAAACAATTTGGTTAGACTACTTTAACCTGCAGGAGTTTCTGTAGAGGCCTAGCCATGAACACTTGTGAAATTTTATTTATTTATTTATTTATTTATTTATTTCAGATCCTCATTAGTTACTGCCTCAGCAGCAACTATTCTTCCTGGGGTCCTACTGTACAAAACTCATTCAACAACAACTAAAATACTAGTAATAATGATAATAATAATGATAAAAGTTAATAACGAAATGCATCAAAAAGAAAAAAAAAGAAAGAAAAAAATTACAATAAACAATCTACAAGACTAATTATTCTAAATAAAAACAAATAAACAGTAAACAAATGACAATATATCTGGCTTTACTTAGTTACATGCATAACAATTAAGCAAAAACAATCCGTTGTCCTAATAATTGAATACACATAAAACCAGATTTAATGCCAATTCAATCAAAAATTAATAAAGTAACATAACACAGTTAAACATATATAAAATACTACTAACCCCAACTAAACTAAAGTGGCTGACAGATCCATTTTTCACAGGAAACACTTGAGATGCATGTTATATTTCCACAGGCTGTGGTCTTCTTAACAGTTTAAATTGGTTCATGTCCTGTGCTTAACATGTCACCCTCAAGATAAGTGAAAATGAGTTCAGCATGTCACTACAGTAACTGTTGTAAGTATGGTTTAACACAGGTTTGCAAAAACAGTGTTCGAGAGCTTTTATGTCATTATGTGGAGAAAAATATAATAATATGTTTGGCTCATTATGAAACTGGCAGAACAAATTATTGTGAACTGCTGCAGTCTAGGTAATTACTGTAATGGGAAACACAAGGAACAAAGTGTGAATGTAAGAATCCTTCAATCACAAGTATGTTATATCAGACTTCTCTTTTGATTATCCAGAGAGAAATATGTAATTTATCTTTTTTCGGTCAAGTAACAACACAGGTGTAGAATATATTTGAGTTAATATATATTATTTGACATTGAGTATCCTGCCTTATTGCGATTACATGTGCTTCACAATGACCTGAGGAATCTACTACATGTTCCATGGATAGATGGATGGATAGATGGATGGGTAAAAACTTTGTCCCAGAAGGTGACAGAAATTCATCTTTGACAGGCTCAAAATCATACAAAAAAGACCATAGTACATTAAAAATCAACACAATAAAAAGAACAGTATCCTTAATATCGGCTGTTTAAAATGGCAACTGCTTTTGGAACAAATTATTTTTTGTGTGTTTTTGTGGGCCAGGGGCACCTTATTAACACAGCATAAAGTAACTGAAGTGGATGTGAGGGGTCCTCAGTAATCTAGGTTCAGCACTGGCTGACTATAGAGTTCAGATGGAGGGGTTTGGGTCGTACCAGTAATTTTAGAGGCCTGACAGACAATGCGTGAAAGTCCAATTTTAGATTTAATTGTCAGGAAACCAAACCATAAAGTGATTATAGACTCAATTAGTGATTTGTAAACCATTGTTGAAATGTCCTTTTTTTTTTTTTTTTTTACATGAAATGATCAGAGTTTCCTCACCAGGTGAAGGTACATGCTGAGGTAATACCAGAGGTATGTTGGTGAACTAAATGGCCCGCTGTTTGAAATCAGGCCACTGGCAAAAGGAATTGCAAAGACAGTGTAGATAAAGAGACTGCTTTGACCAGGTGGCCCTTTGCTTAACACACAGGTCTATGCACAGTGAAGACTAAAGGGAAAAGTCAGTCTATCAGCAGCATTAATAAATGAAACTGGCCTCATAGTGAACCAGAAACTCTTGGCCCTCCCTCCTCACACATTGATTTTTTCCCCTCCCTCCTCACTGTAGAATAGCCAGCTAAGCTTTTTAGAAGCTCAGGTGTAATTGTTGCATTTAGGACAGAGCAATATCGATCAGTGTTACAGAGCCAAAAGAGCCACTCCATATTGCACATAATGTCAGAGAGCAGGCACATGTAATGAGAGCCATTTGGCCACCATATTGTCTTTTCTAATGGCCTCAGTCATTTTTATTTTCAAAAGAAGGCTTCTCCTTTCTCTTTTAGCAGTTAAGTAGGTGCATTTGAACCATGCTCATGTCATTACAGGCTACAGTAGTTAAGATTGATCACTTGTAATAAGTGCATGTATGAAAGTGTACAGTATAACCATGTTTCTGTAAAAAAAAAAAAAAAAAAAAGAAAAGAAAAGCAGTACATGGTAGAGTGCCGGAGCTAGAAGACATGGTGCAAGAGCTGATGGAGTGATTGTTATCAGTTGATGTAAGGTGAAGCTGGATTCATGTCAGTAATTTTAACGGCAGCAGCTTGAAATTGAAGCCAAAGCAAAAGCATCTGAAAGAGTACGGGTGTGACGAGATCTCGTGTGACGATAGGGCTGTTTTGAAATTGCCCTATGGGATAAATAAAGTATTTTCAATTGAATTGAATTATGCAGGTTAGTTGTCAGGTACCAAACCAGGTTCTTATCCCTGGTCACTACCATTCACTGTGTGATGTGGTTTAGCCTGGTTAAATAAGTATTGTTTCATTCATATGAGAAACATGCAGTTTTGCTTTTTAATTTTGTACTTTACTATAATTCAGAAGTTGTCCTTTTTTCTTTAAGTAGTTGAATCACTACTTCTACTTTTGCAATATACAAAAAAATTTTTTCCACACAAGTAGCTGTACTTCTGCTTAAGTACAGAATGTAAGTACACCTCTGCTGATGCTCAACATCGGTGGGTAATTCAATCATGGATGGATGTATTGGGAAATTTGCATTGGAAAACTATAGCCGTAAAATGAAATCGATGCTTATGCAACGTTAAGGTTAATGTAATTTGTATCTTTAATGTATATTCAACAGTGCAATTCTACCCATTCATTTCCTGAAATGTTAGGGGAAGTTAATCTCCCCCGGCTGTTTCAAAGCAATCGTCTTTGCTCAAAATGTAAACTTGTGGCTTTGTAACGGTGCTCCACAAAGCTAAGGGTGATGCCCCAGTAGCTACACCCATGTTTAATACAGCCTGTGAGAGGTCCTTAGAATATCTCCATCTCCACAGAGCTGATACAATAGCTGCTCTTGGAGGGAAAATGAATTCAGTTTGCCCAGCCACAACACCGGCTCTCATACGCCGATGCTCTAAAAGGCCTGTAAGTGCTTTAAAGTACTTTCAACCTCTGTGCCTTCCCAGCAGAGAAACAGAAAGCCTGACAGTAGCTGCTCATGGATGGTTAGCTCTGATTACAGGCACTGCATCTGTACACTATCCACGGTGTCTTTTAATGTCAGTTAGCACCCCCCTGAAACAAAGAACGGGGGCTCTTCTTAATCTTTAAATATGATTCTACAACATTCATCACTTCATCAACCTGGTCACTCAGAGTCGGCCTCAACGCACCTGGAAGTTTCTGCTCATGGTCGCTGGGCAACACTAATGCCAGAAAAAGATAGATATCTGGAGATTTTGGGGGTAAAACTGACACATGAATACCAGATGGGGAGGTACATCCATTACTTTGGTGGGAAGCATGGTCAAATATTTATTCTTTTGAACACTATTTTTGTCTCGGTGTTTCCTCTTCTATCTTCTTCTATCTCTGTTTGCTCTTGCTGATGTCAGACTAATTTGTTAAATAGCAGCAGAACACCAGATGAGACACACCCCAGGCTGCCGACGCCTAACTCCTTTTCTCTATGTGAGAGAGTGTACTGTACCCCCAACAGAGGACCACACTCAATAATGCATAGCTGCAGGCTTAAGTAGAGCAACCCACGGTCTTGTTCGCTCTGCACACGCAGCCTCCATTTTGTCCCCAAAAAAAAAAAACGCAACATGAACGCATTTTTCACCGCACATCCTTACCTGAACATTCATTATGCAGGGTCTTTAATTACAAAGAGTCACGACATCTATGAAACATGAAGTCTAATTACACAGAGACAGGAGGAACAGCCAGGAAATGTACAGATCACAACATCACATCTAGTTACTTACAGCTGAAGAAAAGAGTGTCTCTATCTTGCTCTCTCCAAACGAAGCAGTGCATTCTGAGACCGGTTTTATTCTGACAGCTTAAGTTTTTAGATGACAAATTAGCTGCCGTATCATACTGAGAATATCTCAGCTTGCACACGGCACAGGCGTCAGAACAAAACAATCAGCATAATTGTTATAGAAGTACAGATATTATAATTTTTTTTTATTAACAGTCTGGAGAGCGTATTTAAACAAAAGTATATTGCACTTTTTACCATTGAAGACCCTGTTGTGGGTCAAATGGGCAGCAGGTGAAACTGAACAGACCCCACATCCTTCTTCTACACCCCCTCCTGGGGGCATCATGGGGAATTCACAGCCCCTCCGGCATTTTCCGAGTTCTAGGGTGATGCCCAAGGGTATTAATTCCATGAGTGGGAAGGGATCATAAAATACTGATACAATGTTTTCACACTATAAACTGACTTTGATAAGTATATTTTTTTAAGTCTTGTGGCAAAGCTGTATGCTGAAAAAAAAGTTCATATATATATATATATATATATATATATATATATATAGATTTTATTTTTTTTTCCCCCCAGTACAGCTTCACCACGCACTGTAATATCTCTAGATTATATAGACAAGACACAAAAATTGCACTGCTACATTAGATGACTTGGCATGTCGTCGCCCCAGATAGATAGAATAGGTGGATTTAAACAGTCTGAATTACTGTATATAGATGCAATTCTTCACAACAAAATACTATTTATAGTGTTTCAAATATCACACAGGTGGTGCAGTTTGGGGTAAAACAATATTATCTCTGAGGATAAAGGACATGGGTTACAGGGGAAGGGTTTACAGTTAAGGCTGTCAAAATTAACACATTAACAGCGATTAATCTGTCATTGTGATTAATGTGATTAATAATTTTCATGAAATTAACTCATTAACCCACCCAATAGAATGACTCTAAATGTCTCTAGTAATATATTTGGGGAAGTTTGTCCAAGTTTACTGTAAGTTTAGTTTAATCTTTATTTGACAGGGACAGTGCACGACATACAATAATATGTATTTTGTATTAACCTTCAGTGTGCTAGGTTAACATCATCATCATTGACCTCAACTACATATTTTATTTATTAATTTTTAATCTGTACTTACCAGAGGTGGGAAATTCCAGGTCCATCAAGTCAAAGTCCTACCATGTATTACTTCAAACCTGTTCACTGAACACAGGTGATTCCACTAATTATCCCATTTACCTGGATGAGGCATTGTGCTCATCAAAATGGGCTGGTTCAATGAACAGGTTTTGAACCAATACATGGCAGGAATTTGACTTGATGGACCTGGAAATACCCACCTCTGGTACTTACTCATAAAACTAAAAGATGTACCACATGAAGTACATGAACATATACATTTTGAAGCCCTTTCCCAGATCTGTACTTATTTTCATGTTCATGGAGCGGTAAGACATGGTAACTAGGTGTATTTTCATTCTAAAGCAGCATTTTTGTGCTTGTTATACATGCTGTAAACTTCATTGTAAGATCTTCACCTGGGACTCCTCCTTGTCACCCTGAAACTCTCCTCACCT
>CM035797.1:34457450-34789676 GCA_020466265.1 Siphamia tubifer
ATTTTATAGATTGTTTATTGAGTCGGTTCTTATGGTGTCTTTTCTCTGCTGGTTTACTTTATCGTGAGACAGAAAAATACTCTTAAAAAGGTAGTCGAGGTCAGCGATAAGGCTGTACGTACTCAACACAAGCGTGTGTCTGAACTGGACAACAAACAACCGTTAAAGAAAGCAGAGTACATCCTGTCTGACAGGACTCACCCTTGAACAAACACTGCTTCATATTTCGCCCTTAGTTTACGCGTGGAAATAGCAACCAACTGCAACAACAAAAGATACCATCATATAAGTTACACAAGCGTGACTTTTTGTGCTTTAAGTCTTTTCGACTGTATTTTTAAATCACTTTAACTTATGTCTAAACTTCCCACATGAAGTGTCTTTTAGTCATATTTATTATTATCTGTCTGTATGACTGAACACATACACATTTTATTTTTTTCTCCTTTTTTTTTTTTTTTTAAACATCAGAATCAAATTTTATGCTTTTATTCTCCCAAATGTTGCACTGAAGGCAATGGTTAAAAGTCATTGTACATTTGTTTGTATAATGACAATAAACTCTGTCTGTCTGTCTAATCATCATGAGCTGAATGTAAATTTTTGAGACAGCCAGTGTGATAGCAGATGTTACAGTAATGCTGTGGTCAGATGTATTTAATTACTTTTTAAATCATTCGAATCATTATATCGAGCCAACATACCTTCTGTAATTATCCTCTTAAATATGTAAATGTTTACACACTGTTTTATTTGACACCAACTTTTCCATTGTTGTTCTCACTGGCTGGACTTTAAATTTGCCAAATCCCCTTAAATTGTAATGCCCCTCATTTTTATGGCAACAGTTTTGAACATTTCCTGGCAATACATTGTGGCTGGCTTTATATAAAATCACCACAGTGTAGAGTTATACCAGATCTGCCATCTTCAGGAGCTTAGATTTTAAAAACAGACCACTGGTGTGATCTGCACATTTATGTATTGTTCTTATAGCACGTTTCTGTAACAAAAAAGGAGATGTACTGAACTGTTGTAATTGTTACCCCACACTTCTATACAATGTGTTAAGTAAGGTCATATTAATGCACAATATTATATTATTATTATCCAAAATATATATTTTTATTTGCATGAATTGTTAGAATTAAGGAATCAACAATCATTACACATTTTGGTCAGTGACGAAAGTTTGGGTCTCTTAATTATACAGTAATAAGAACCTTTTAAGTGCAGTTTTCTTCTAATCACTGCATGATCCACTCTGACTGATGAGCCTTGTTTGTGTCTGTCTGTCAAAGCCTGGGTGATCCCTGGAGTGTTAAATGGCATCATTCCATCAGCACCATAACCACGGTGGTGGTCTTCCCCAGTATGTGTGAAGAGTGTGACAGAGTTAATGGTCTGTGGTGTGTGTGTGTGTTTGTGTATGTCTGTGTGTATTTGTGTATGTATGTTTGTTTGTGTGTGTGGTTATCTGTGTGTGTGTGTGTGTGTGTGTGTGTGTGTGTATGTGTTTGCGCTGATAGTGGGAGATAAATGCTAACAAAGGTTGATAGACAGATGTGAGATACCCCCTTCGGTGTCATTCATCCAAATAGACACACACACACACACACACACACACACACAGAAGGCTTGAAGTGGCAGCTGTGATTGAAGTCAGTCCCAGTGTATGACAGTGAAGGGCAGCGGACATGACCCTGGTTATATAGCCAGCAGGAGTGGACTGTAACCGTTTATCAGAGGAGAATAAGGGGGAGGGAATGTGGAGCAAAGTGGTGAACAAACATTAAATAAACTAAGTGAAAGGAGAGGAAGGGAAAAAGGGTGAAGACACATGAGGAAATAGAATATTTTTTTATTCCAGTCTGAATTATACCATCATTTACACATATGATGATGCTCTCAACCTGCTTTTATGACTTGATTTATATGTACATTTATGACATATATATATATATATATATATATATATATATATATATATATATATATATATATATATATATATATATATATATATATATATATATATATTTTTTCTCTTTGGTTTCTTTTGTTCTGTCGATGAGTGCTTACACTGGAAAAATGCAACTCTTACAAAGTGTGTTTTTCCTCATTTCTAGTCAAAATAGCTCATCGGACTTAAAATGAGACATAATCACCTTGAAAATCTTTGCACCAGATAATTTTCACTTCTTCCATTGGCAATATTGTTTGTTTATTTAGCTTGAATTGAAATTGAATTGCTTGAAAGTTGAAATTGTCTATGTTTTCAAATGACAAAAACATGTATAAAGCTATATTTTTAATATTTTAGGTTGTAACAGAAATGTACATATTTAAAAAAGGTAGAAAATAATAAGATACTTAGAGACAACAAGTGGTGCCAGGCACAAAATAAACCCTGCTCCATGTTGTAGCTTATTTCACCATTATAAGTACAATGGGGGGGAAAAATATTAAATAATTAAAACCTATTTTTCCCATGGTGTTTTGACGTTTGTTCTTGGTCACTGTTAATCTATAAACCCAATTTGGTGTGAATTCAACAAATAGTTCTGCTGCTTCAGACATTTGTAGTTTTGCCTGTTCTAAGTAAATTGGAAAATAAATATTTAAAAAAATCATATAACAGTTGGACTTTGAGCTATTGTTCCCAAAGTGTAATAAGATCTATTCTGGGTGTCTGGTAATCTATAAATCCAACCAAGAGTTTTGCTGCTAGTGTTAAACAAACAAAACCAAAACCAAAGGCAGTCGCCTCCCCTTTGTGGTGGTGGGGTAATGTCTAAATAGGGACAAAATAGTACAGACTGTTTGCTCACAAAGCAAAAGGCATGGGGCAATAAGAAAAAAAAGTCGTTTGAGAACTTTAATGACAAACCAACATATCATGGTCAAAAGGTCATGACAGTCATACAACACATAAACATATTTTCTGTAATTCTGAATAAATAAATACAGTCAGTATATGGTGCAAGATAGCTGTCAATATGTTAGTGTCCACAGATTGGACACGCGTGCGTATTTGTCAAAAAGTTTCAAGTATGACTTACAGCTACCCTACGACTTCCCACAAATGACAACACTGTCAAAATATGCCATCACCGCATCCACAGGGATTACTAGTTGATAAAAAAAAAACATCGATCAGTCTGTAATGTACACTCCATTTTTGTTTCATCTTGCTGCGACGTCTCTGAACGATGAAATATATCCTTTAAAGTTAAGAATGAATACTTTTTAAGTGTAGTGTTAAAAGTTGTCAGTTGTGTCGCAGGATGATAATAGTCTCGACAGTCCAAACTTAAAGCAACAAAACCAAAGAATGCAGTTTAAAATAGAATTACTGTAAAATATATCTGACGGCAAACCTCGGCACAAATGAATGTGAAAAAGTGTGAAATGTGTTAGGAGAGGTGTGCTGGTCAGGTTTCAGATTTATGCAGCGAAATGGGAGGGAAAAGCACTCAGATGGTGGATGACAGAATAAGTTGAATGGCAGTGGAAGGATCCAGACTCAGTGTTGTGCATTGAAACTGCAGGAACAAGAGCTTTTAAACAGACTTAAAACAGTGAGAAAACCACTGACTCAGTGCAAGGTGTTGTCTGAGAGGGGCGAACGAGTGCAATAAATGACAGAGAGAGAGAGAGAGAGAGAGTAGGAAATGAAGAGAGAGATGGAAAAAGGAACAGAATAAATGAATAAAGGTTTGATTGAGGAAGGGAGTGAGTGGGTCAGCATAGAATAGGAGGGGAGTTAATAGGGAAATGGATCTGGAACAGGAATAAATCTGTGTAAAAGAAAGGGAAGGTGTGGAAAACCCAGAGGATAAAGGGAATAAATACAGGTTTGAGGACGTTATTAGATGGAAAGTACCATAACTGTAGCCTGTGAGTCAGTTCCTAGTTAAATTATATGATCCGCACATGCACAATTAAGCCTTTATTTTCATGTTTTTCATGTTTTCTTTCTTATTTTTTTGGCTTCACAGAACGACAATGCATGAATAATGACTCATGAAATATGTTTTTTTTTTTTTGTCATAAGTAGCAGGGACTGAGTGAGTAAAAGGAAGGGTGGGTGAGTAATGTTTTCCATTCACCTCAGAAGTTGGCATTCAATACAGTGAATGATGTTGCACCCACACTGACTGTATTCCAGTTCCAGTTAAAAAAAAACAAACAAACAATGGCACCAGTAGTTCAGCCATTGTGTGCATTAGTAATACCATTATATAATACCAGCATTATAGGTATTTTCTAATGACTCTAACGACATGGACATGCCCACTTCTCTTTATATTTCATGTCTCTCTCTCTCTCTCTCTCATTCCATGTTTCATGTGTAACCCAAAGTGTCCACTCGGGTCACATGCAGAACCTTCTCATTTAAACAAATAAATCTTTTGCAACAGTGAGCATTTTTGTGAAACGCTGTGCCTTGCATAATTTGGTTTAATAAATTTGATTCCCAAAATGTACCTGAGTATAAAAAGATATTAAAAAACAATAGCATATGGTTATTGGGTCCTTTTAACTATGTTACCTGCAGATTTTTATCGCAAAAAATTATAGAAATTATGTTAAAAAAAGTGTTTTATCTGAAAAATAATTGCTCTTATCTCAGTAATTTTATTTTTTAAATAGACCCAAAGTGCTGCCAAACTTACTTCATAAGATTAGTCCACATCTGGATTAAATTTTTATCCATCTGTCCTAATTTTAGGACCAGTTTCATACAGATAAAATACAGATAAAACACCTCAAACCAGCTGCACATCATTACAGTGTTTGCATCTGCAAAATCACAGGTTGACCATCTTGAATTTCAAAGTCAGGTGTTGCGTTCTTCAACACTTCATACTTAGAAATCGGTTGTTGTGGGGCCTGGTGGAAATGTCCAACTGCAATCTTAGAAAATACACCATAAATCCAATAAATGTGGAAGGAGTGAATAACTGATCAAATAGTATTTGAGTAGTTTGATGCCGCATTTCCAGTGTCAGTATCAGCCGTGGTTTGATTTGACAGCGTATACGTGCTCAGCATGGCTGGTCATCCAACTGATGCAGTATCAACTATCATGACATCGTCTTCAGCACGACTGCAGCTACAAGTGATGCAATGATGACGAGGGCCGAACTCATGATTTCTGAAATGATGTTAGATCATAACTTTTCATGCAAGAATATAGTTCTTTAGATTTCTAATACTGTGAGATGAGCAGCATAGAATTTAGAGGTGACTGCACTAATGGAAATATCGGAAACTGAGCTGAAGATTAGGGTTGCACAATATTAGCAAAACTTGCGATATGCGATAAGGGTGTATATTAATATGGTAATATTGCGATATTTGTCATTCACGTACAGAAAAGCCAATTTCATGTCATTGAAAAACCAATTTCATTATTTGTATCAATTACTAAAAAATCCAGGTGACTCCACGTGGGGCGCTAACCAAACCTCAAGTTTTAAAAACAAACACTGTGGACCAGTCAGCAACAAGGGCATGTGGCCTTAAATCAGCCTTAAAAAGTGTCATCAGTTTCACCAAATTTGATGACAAGCTGTGGACAGACTGGTCAACAATGTGGTGTTTTTTCCCCCTTCCCACATGACATACCTTCACCAAATTTGGTGCAAACTGAAGCAGTATTTTTCATGGAATCCTACTTTCAGACCATAGCAAAATCTCAGAAATAGTATTCTCAAAAGGGAACAGTGGCAAAGCTGTGGACAGTTGAGCTAACACTGGCAGTAGAAAAGCATTAATTGGTTCATAAGGTCAATGCAAAATGCCGTTTGCGGTCTTTCAGATGCAGTTTGTTTGTAATTATAGCCCACAAAAGAAGTGTGTGTAGTTTTACTAAAAACAGGAGAACATAACTGTATGCAAATTGAAGGGACATTATAGATTAAAACAAAAGCAACAGCAGTGACCTTTACACTGCATGAGAAAAATGTTCGCTTTTCACACTTGAGTGATGTGTACCTCATGGATGACTTAGATAATAAAACAATTGACTGTATTAACTGTGATTAGGATGAAACTGAAAGCAAACGCTGAGCCCCGAGCTGTTGTACCTTCACCAATCCAAACTAAAACCCTGGGTTCATTCAAAAACCAGACAACGGTTGCTGACGCAGCTTCAAAATTAGACCCAATGTTCGAGAAATACTTTAGCCATACGAAGAGGCCACAATGTTCATTTGATTTATTGTTCCCCTCTGCTAAAGGTTACCGTTCACTCGCCAACGCAGTGATGGAAAATAATTTTAATTGATTGCTTTCATGTGTGACCCAGAAGATTGAGCGAGACAGCAGTGGCAGCGAAAGTTGCAATGCTGCGGGACCCCTTACACCAACGGCACATGAATTCATCAGCCGTCCAGCAAGTACTAAAAACAAAAATCCCACCGACCTCCGCTTCAATGTCACTTTAGCAATTACAGCAAAAGTACTTGTCGGAGCAGATTTTACTAAGGGGAAAAAAACAAGTCATGGGAGAGTAATCATCATGATGTCAAATGATGCTTTTACCAAATATTCTCTTGCCGAAAGTCATCTGCCCGCAGTAAAACTCAAATATTTCATCAACCAATGATTTAAACCGATAAGAGATGGGTACATAAACATAGGGATACAAACCAGAGACCCAGGATGAGAAAATGAAGAAGGAAAGCATTGTTAAAACGGTGCAAACATGGTGCGGGGGGGGGTGGGAAGATGGATGAGTGTTCAGGTGGTATAATGGTTGCTGGTTGGAAGAATGTCTATTTTAAGCCGCAAAGGATAAATGAGCAAACGTAACTATGAATTAATAGAGACAAGGATGGATGGAGAAAAGATGGACGACAAATAAATTGTAATTTGGACTGAGACAAGCAGAAGGCGAGGTGTTTGTAGACATGAAAAATACACACTAAAGAAAGAAACAAGAAGACAACGAGGGCTGAAGAGGAATAGTCGTTATATAACTTCACGCCTTCAAAGACTGGATATTTTAACCCAAAAACTGATGCAAATAGTCTGTGATATAAGCTATTTAATACCGGTTGATCCACAAATTCAACAATACATGTAAATTATTGGTGTAAAATATTGTCATCTGTTCATGGTCATTAAATATGAACCATCTGTAGTTACCATGGAAACACTATTATCTTCTACAACATTGATTCATCAGTAAAACCCCTGTATTTTGACGAATGATCATAGTTGTAGATTTTTGGCCCAACATTCAAATAATGATTGACTTCTGCTGAAAATATTCCTCATGTCTTCGTCCCCTTAGTTTGAACTCTGGACTGGACTATGATCCCAGAAGTCAGCTGACCTCAGAGCTCTACTGGGTTTATATTGTATTCATGTCAGTCACGTATTATGGATCAAAACCATTCATTTACTTGTAAACCAGTCGCAGAACTTTAAAATCTATTCTGACAGACTCAATGTGCCTCTGTATAAAAAAAAAATAAATAAAAAAAAACTGCACCTTTTTTGTGACATATGGGGGGACCTTGCTGCAGCTGAGCACCTGGGAAGCACTAAATATTTAATTGCGGGTTCAGTTTAGATTGAGATTCACAGATGACTGAACAGTTTGCTTCACTGTGGAGGGAACAGGGTGACGTAGAACTGAGCCTGGTCTTATCAAACATCAGTCTGGCAGACAGAACACCTTTTTTTTCTGATCCACTTTGTGATTTAAGTTCAATACTCCCAGTTTTCTTTCTTTTTTTTTTTTTTTTACTGTATTGATCTCCACCCCCTGAGAGAATATCCTGTTGTTAATAACTCTATCTGCTGTTTAAGGCAGACAGACTTAACATCCAATGTTAACAAGAAAAACACAACATACTTGCTGCTTTTAGAAATTATGTTGAGAAAGAATATGGCCACATTACAAAAGTCATAATATACATGTTTTTTTTTTTGCTTTTTCTAACTCACAGGGATTATTAGTATGTTAGTATTACAGGGATTATTATTATTATGATTTAGGGTGTGTATATATGTGTGTGTATATATATATATATATATATATATATATATATATATATGTATATATATGTATATATATGTATATATATGTATATATATATATATATATATATATATATATATATATATATATATATATATGTCCCCTAAATTTAATTACATCATGAAAATAAACAGTATTAGGTTTTAGTTTATCATTTACACATATACATTCTAATTTACAGATCACAGTGGATCTACAGATCCATAAAATATTTAGTAATGGGTGGAATATTGTGAAAATTGTACTTACCGATACTTCTCTTTTAAAACCTTTCACATTTTTCATATTTATTCTGATTATTGAGATTTTTTTTGGGGTGAAATCTATACTTTGTTTTAGTGTCACTAAATGAAAGATGATTTTTTTTTTACTCGTAATATTCATAGGTTAATATATTATGAAACTGAATTGGTCTAAATGTGGGCCATGAACTAAAATAATTTATACCTCTGTGTAATTTTTGCATTTCATAAATTCATACAAAGGGCCGAATTGGACCCGGATTTAGCATCCGGACCGCATGTTTGACACCTCTGGCATTGATATTATCACTCAAATTAAACTAGTAGTTGTACCAGGTGCTAAAATAAATGAAGGTGGGCTAATATTTTTTTTTCCATTATTCTGCTGTCTGTCTGTAGACACAATTGGAAGGGCATTTTTTGCAATATGTAGTGGACAATATTAATAAGCAATCTGAATGTATGTAAATTAAGTGCATGGGCAAAAATAGTATTGTGTGGAATTAATGACTACAACCATAATTATGTGGTTACAATAAAGTCAACACCTTCCCTTTTTTTTGTCAGAAGAAACCCCAGAGCACAGCTCAAGACACGAGGTAATTCAATAACATTCTGTTCTTTTTATTTGTTTTATTTGTTTTTGAAGCAACATTAAGAAAAACCCACACAATCCATTTCCACTCCTCTCCCCCTGTGAGTATCGTCTTACGTCTGTTCTCTTGAGATTTCATTGCCCACATTACAAATTAAACTTTTGGTTGTATTTTTTCATATTTTGGGGGAGTTTGGGCAATCAAAGCCGACTTTCAAAGTCAGCATCACACAACTCTGCTTTCATGGCCTTTCCCTGTGGGCTCAGCTGTCATTGGATGCGTTGCTGGAAGCATCGGGATCCTCGTCGTTTTGCACTGGTTCAAACTCTACCTCCTGCTGCGATGTGTGTGTTATTTTTTGTATTTATTTCTTTATTTTTTAGTCTTCTCTGTTCCTGACTTACTTTAGACAACCATGTACTGTTGAATAATCCTTACGGGTGTTGGACAGCTCGCTCTGATTTTGTAATGGGACCACTTTCATACCCCACGGTTTTACCACCTAGAATCTAAAAATATAGGTTTTAATGATGAAAGTTGTAACTTTCATACTGAATCCGTATGCTGCGTGGAAACTTTCAGAAGCTTATTTTCATGAAGAGAGCAGATTGGATGTTGGCTTGTTTACACTGACTGCAGGTTCATTTGTCAATCACTTTGATTTCCTATCTTGTGATTGGTTGTTAATAGGCAGCTAATTTGGCATTTAATCACACCTCGGGTTTATGTTTTGCTCTATAATTGATTGGTAATTAGTTAATAAAACAAAGTCACATCACTAATTTGAATATTCTCTACTTATTTGATCCCAACACAATAAGTTTACACTGAGTTGCAGGTAAAAGCCAGCACCCCAGAGGAAAGCACATTTGCTATACTACCCTACAAAGCAAAAAGGCACTTACTGCATTTTTTGGCGAAAATGAGATAATGTGTTTTTTGCAACATTGAAATCGTTCTTCGTCATGTAATAAAATATCTCAAATGTCTGTTGTTTTGGAGTAAATTGTGGGTGTTTGTACAGTAACTGCAAAAAGTACTAGTAAAACAAAACAAAAAGGCAATTAAAAAGACCATTACTGTGTTCTTACCAATGTCCATTTAGGACCCTGCGCCAATAGTTTATGGTCAATCACTGTATTAGACTGAAAAAGATTCTGGAATTACCATATTTTTCAACACTACAAAGTGAACTGGACTATAAGGCACACTGTCAAGGAATGGTTTTTATGAAGTTTTTTTTTCATATATAAGGTGCATTAACTGAAGTCAAAATGATGAGATAAAAAGTCAAAATTCCCAGTCACTAAGGCACTACCAGAATTAATCCATATATAAGGCGCACTGTGGTTTTTGCAGAACTAGTTAATGTGCAGTAACAATAACTGCTTCATGTCCAAAAATCTACCTACAACTCCTGGGGCTGAACAACAGAACTTTAAGGTAATTATTCTCAGTTTGGTGTCTGTGCAGTTACTGCCTTTTTACTTTGTAGGGCAGTATGGCATAAGAGGTATCAGGAACAGTGCATGAAAGAATTTTAAATTGCATCTTACAGAATATTGGTGAGCATGCTTTGTTCACTGTAGCGACATGCTTTGTGCTGTCAAGATCTCTCCGTTGTATGAGAGTAACGCAGATGAATAATGTATCGATGTTCTGCCTCTATCTCCAGGGCTTTAGAGATTTAAAGTTATACTTTTACAATATACAAAACACTGTCAACAGCAGAAACCCAAAGCCCCTTTTTTTTTCCCCCACTAAGGAAGTGATTCAGCATCACCTTTTGTTAGTGGCAGACACATTTCCAGAGGATGAATAAGTGGAGTGGCACATACCGGATGTATAGTAGTGTGATGAATTTTTGTTGTTGTGTGGCACGAGTCAATGAAAGGATGAGATTCGTGGGTCCCTGTGAAATGTTTTGACTGAAGTGAGAAATGACAATGACATTAGTTTGATAAAAGCACATTAGCCCTGAGAGGATCCTGGGATAAAAGCAGATATCTGACTTTTTTTTTGGTGGTGAATGGTCTTTTACTGGTGATGGCGACAATGAGGAGACAACTTGGATTTGTTTCAACAATCAGTGTGGGCGTGTGGAGACGCATTTTGTAATAAACATCCAAAATGTGCAATGGAAACACCTTGTCCGCAATTATATGTCAGAGGATGTGACTACATGGTCACATGATCACTTCTCTCGGAGTGAAAATCGCAGTCGCTGTAACCATAACAACCATTGGCTGCTGGTATGCGAGAACTAAGGCCGGCTTCTTGGAGTGATGATCAGGCACAGTGAAGGTTTCATTTTATTATCTGTTAGTTTTTGAATATTCAAGTTGGAGCTTGGATTTCTTTCCACAATCGGTGCATCAGTGTGGGCGTGTTTACTGTAGCCGCATTTTGTAATAAACATCCAAAATATAGATAATTTTGACTTTTTATCTCACGATTTTGAGTTTTTATCTCATCATTTTGACTTTTAAATCTCATTTTGACCAATCAACCGATGAATATAAATTCTACCTTAAACAACGTAAACATGTCTTGTGCTTGTTTAGAGAGCTGTTGTGACCAGATAATTTATCCACTAAGATTCATTTTAAACAAATATGAAATTGCCTTAAAAGACTTAACATTTATATTTCCAAAATATGTCTGTAATTTCAAATTGTCCATGTCTAATATGTCTAATTACCAGCCAAGCCATAAACCACTTGGAATGTTTCCCAAACTGATCCTTGAGTTTTAATGCAACACCACCAAAGCACCTGCTGCTATAAAATGGAATAAGTTATTACATAATGTGGTAACATTTATTACAAAATGCAGCAGTTTATTACAAATTTAAATTAAACACTACTTACATTTTGGACGTTTATTACAAAATGCACCATTATTACAAAATGCGGATCAACTGGGCACCTGGACGGGGTGCTGTATTTAACCCAGCAGCTTAGTTACAGTTAGTTACAGCTTAAAGACAAATGTAAACGATAAATAAACCATGACTTGTGAGGAGACATATGTTGAACTTGTAGCTGACATCCGTAATGTTTGTTCGTACAACTTGAACTGACAGCATTTCCAACAACGCCCACTCAGAACTCTACGTTATTTTTCATGATGATTGGGAAGAAATGAAATGAATGATTGAAATTCTCTGGTGTACAGAAACAGGGCATACGAAGGATAAGTTCTGGAGAAACATGAACAAATCTACATGCTACTCAACCCTTTATAACAGAGGTCTCAAACATGCAAACATTTTTCTTCAGTGTTCTTTGCATTTCATATATTAACATTTGCATTTACTCTGAGCAGCCAATTAAATACAGGAAAATATAATGATAGATCTCAACCATAGAGGATAATATTACAAGAAACCATGGTAAAGCATTTAGGAAAGGTTAAATATACTGCCACCACAGTACCACTGGGTCTTTATTGGTTACGCTGACATCCAAATCACAGAAGTGGAAAAGTCTTAGATCTTAGAACATATATCGAACCATTTTTGAAACATCCATAAACCTTTCCTCCCCCTACAATTAAGCTAATGGAGGAGGTCACACTACATTTCCAGCTTTATTAAGGGAGATTTACTGCTCCTACTAAGGCATGTGAAACAGATCTTCAGTGACCGGCTTCTCAAATTGACTAACTGGTGAACTGGATGGGGGAAAAAAATCCAGCGACAGCATTGCAGAGCATTGATCAGTGATCTTGACAAGTGGCGCACTTGTCTTCACAACCTTCCGGAGTGAGACCGGATATTTGGAAAAAGCCTCAGACTAACATAATTAATTTTAGATCCATTTCCCCATGCTGCCAATGACTATCGACTGTCTGTTCTAGCCTGCTCAGGAACCTTTGACTTCTGCAAAAAGCACAATGTGATTCACTCCTACACCTCTGTTTTCCCCCCCTCAATCCTTTCTTCCGCAAGTCTGCACATGTCAGCTTCATCAAACACGTATGTGGCTTTCAGGGTCTGTCAGACAGGCTGCTTCTCTTTCACATGTCGGCCATGGATGAACGCTTCTTCTATCTCTGTTTAGTGTGGGTTTTTTTTTTTTATCTGCTACTTTCTTTTTGCACTTGTATCTATTTCTCAAGCATTCTCAAGTCAAATTAATTTTTGTCACAGCCATTGGAAGGCGGATAGGAAAAAAATCAATCATGCTTGTTTAGGAAAAAAAAACAAAAGCCACCTCCCTACTCTTTGTTTAATCAGCTGCTAACCTTTAATTATGATAAGTGAAAGTGAGCAAACAAACATCAGTTGGGTTTTTCAGCTGAAAATACAACAGAAGAAGTGTTGTCAGCTTCTTCCTTCTTCGGAGATAGATATTAGGAATTACTTTTCCTGAATATGAATATGCGGGGGCAGGGGTGTCTTTAAGACCAGCTTTCATCCTTAATATCTAGGGCGTCTCTGGAAAGTGAAGCCATTCTTCGCACATTACAATAGTAAAGCAAATCAATTATTGCAGTTTAGCAAAATGATCGATTTAATGCTACAGGAAAAAAAAGTATTTTACTTTTGTAGTTCAGCCCTTTTGTCTGGATCCAAATCAAAAGACTAAAGATAGATTATGTTTTAGGATTGAATTTGTGTTTTTTTGATTTTCTAATATATGTTTTTGTGGGTATTATAACCAATTTATGTTGAAAATGTTTCCATTTCATGAACTAAAATGAAAATAAAATCTTATAATATAGATGATTGGAAAGGGAATAGATGTTTTTCTTCAGAACATTAAAAGTGCTGCAGCTTTAAGTTCAAACACTGGATAATAGGTATCATTACAGCACGCAATCCTCCCCCTGGTGGATTAGCTGAGTAATACATGTATCTAATTGCGTACATCAGGTTTTTCAAGACAAAAAATATCACACTGATCATGTAGAGGGCTTCAAAACTCATGTATCAAATATGATATGTTCTTTATTATAGGTCTAAACATAATATAGTGAACAAGTTTATGGCACTGTAACTTAAGACCTACCTTTGAAAGCTTTTAAGGACTTAAGACCTGTGGTACAATGAATGTATCTATGTTGAGATAATGTAGTTATCTAATAATGTAAGTAGTAAAATGCATGTCTGTCTGTGTTATCGTCACAGAGAGAAGGAATGTGAAACAGCAGCTGACGTATAGCTTTTCACACGCTGCACAAAAGAACCTCACTTTAGTCTTGTCGTGGTTCACCCTGCATGTCAGATAATGCATGTGAACAGCATGTGGCTGCTTATGAGGTGCATGTAACGGCCTGACAAAAGGCTTCATTTTCTGTAAGAATATTGATGAATGTATTGATATTGTCTCATCTCAACACTGTGTTATGTTAATCTAATGTTTCCCAGACGTCCGAAAAAGGAGCTCGTTACACACACACACACACACACACACATTGAGCCTGTGACGCAGCAGCTCCAGTAGATGGCACCACATTGAATAGTATCTGCATGACTTTCAACAACCTCTGAGGATGTGGTTTGTTTGTTTTTTTTTGGTTTGTTTATTCCTTCGCTCCTTACAGTAATGTTGTTGCTGCAAATATAAAATCCTAAAATCTGAAAACAGCTTATATGAAAGTTGTGGAAGGGTGATATGAGGAGGTGGATGGCATGACTCTTAGGAATAGCTAGGTACACAGTCCATGTAAATAAATGCAGCAGTATTAGATTGCTATGGGGTGAACATATGAGTTGATCTACTAATGACAACTGTCAAGGAAGGAATCTCCCAGGAAATTGTGCCAGAGTAGCTTTAACTGGGTTTATTTGTTTAGGGACAATGCGGTTAACACAGGTCAAGAGAAGCATAAAAAGATGCTTTTTGCAAGGAGTTTGTAGGTAATTCTCATTTCCTGTCCCCACTGGGCTTCTTACACAGGGAATTTCCATAGTGCAAAGTATATACTTCATCTTCATAAAACAATATACTGCTAACATAAACTAAACTGTATACAGTAAAATGTCTTGTTCTTCATAAATCTGCAGGCGAATCTTGGAGAAAGCCTATGATACATTTAAAGATAAGTTGGAGAAACAAAAATGAGTGAAGTTCTGTGAATAGATGGCATCTTTCAGGTTTATTGTGCCATGAGAGTATCCTTGTGTCTTATGTGTGACACATCCAACTGTTTCCTCTTTTGCATGTTTAATGTGGGTGTGATTTTACTCGGAGGAATTCGCCACCTGATGTCTCACACCTGAGCTGGATGTGGGGAATAGTAGCCTCTTTCAGTGCTGGGCGATACCACGCATTTATCATTCAATACTGATGACTTTTTTTGACATATATTTGATACCCATTTTGATACTTTTGATACTAATTTTAAATGAATAGGTGTTACATGACAAATGCTGTCTATTTAACAGCTTTAATCCTTTAAAATTCCACTGAATTAGGCCTACATTTCTTAATAAAGTCAATTGAATGCAGTTCTTTAACCATTTTGATAACATGCAATTGGTGTTTTTCTATTATACATTTAAACATATTAAACATATTTCTAATTTTAAACAAAAACAAGAAACGCATGCAGTAAATAGTGCAGACTTCTGGCCTTTGCTTGGCTTCACCATGTCCTGCTTTTGGACCGTGTCCCCTTGCTGTCTGTAAAGAAATACACAAACATCTTGTTATTTATTTATGCACTTATTGATTTCATACAAAAGCCAAATAAAACTCTGTTGTACCTCTGGCTTTCTGGAGCTAAAAATCCAATCTGTGTTGAATCTGAACTCACACTGTGTAAAAGATAAAGACTAGACATGCTTTGATTGGACCATGGACTGGTTGTCTGTCTCCTGGAATGTCCACTAGAAATATCTCTTATATCAGGAGTGTCCAGATCCAGTCCTTAATGGCTGCTATTCCAGATGTTGTAGATGTTTCCCTCTTCCAACACACCTGATTCCAATGATAAGCCTGAGATCCAGCTCTGCAGAAGCCTGATAATGACCTTCAGGTGTGCTGGACCACGGAAATGTCTCTAAAAGCCATAAAGGAATGGGACAGTCATTCCCTGCATGTTACTATGACAACACACACCAGTGGTAAAGACATGAGGAAAAAAAACTACTAATTCTATCAGGAAATTTCAATTGACATAGACTACATCTTAAAATTTAAATAAGTAAAAGTCAAATAAGTAGTTCTTTCATATTATTACAAACTAGACCCCATTGTAAACGCATTTTTTGGGGACTTAATACATATCAAATAATCCCATTACTACTTTCTGTGAAATCACCCTCATCCATTTGTTCCTCTGATCTACTGTGTTCCTATGAACTGTCTTAAATCCTTATTGATGTAGTGCTTCTTTGTAAATCACTCTATCCCTTGTTTTTAGATCATTAAATGCGTCAGGGAGGTTTACTTTTGAACGACTTGTGCATGATTCCCTTGGGTAAAGTTTGCAGAAGGTGCTAACTCATGGAAAATAGTCATAAAGGGCTCAAAAGGTCCTTGATTGAGTCCGTAATCACATGATCGTCTTACGCTAAGACAGACCTAAACCCTCTGGATTTACTGGGAATGTACGTTGAAGTCTGTCAGTCCTCAGAGTCGGGTTTGGATTGTGTAAGGATGGGATGTTTCTGTGTGAAGCTTCAGCTCTGATTATGAAACAACTAGAAAATGATCATTAAAAACAATTTCTGTTTTACTCAAAAGGAAGGAAAGGGGTATTGATTTTAGTTCAGTGGGTTTATTTAGTTTCTTTGTCAACACCCTAGCAGCAAAACTATTGGTTGAATTCATACCAAACTAGGTTTATAGATTGTGATTAACCCAGAACAGATATGATTACATTTTAAGAAAAGTAGGTCAAAGTTAAAATGTTTTGATGAATTCTAAAATCTTTTTTTCCCCCTCCCATTTACTCATGAATTAGATTTGAGACGTTGACAAAAACATCAATTTTGTTTCAAAGTTGACACATATATAGACACAGACACATAGACGTGATGACATGAGTTGGATCAATGTCAAAATAAGCTACAATACATATGAGGGATGGGATTTGTTGCCCCTGGCACCACTTGTTTTCTTTTTCTTTTTCCTAAAAACTCACTGTCATTTTCTCTGTCGTACTGAAACATTTCACAAAGTAGGTTGTTTTTGTTACTATAAATGTCTATTCAATATCATTTTATACTGAAAATCACCACAACGTTGTAGTAAATAGTTGATACTGACTTAATTCTACAGTATGCTGTCTGTATTTATTGAAATTTAATTTTTTTCATTTTTAGAGCAATTATTAGATTTTATAATATAATATAATATATATATATATATATATATATATATATATATATAATGTCTCACAGCAAGAAGGTCCCTGGTTCGATTCCAACACCAGACCTTTCTGTGTGGAGTTTGCATGTTCTCCTCGTGTCTGTGTGGGTTTTCTCCAGGTACTCCAGTTTCCTCCCACCATCCAAACATATGCACTGATAGGTTAACTCGTTAATCTAAATTGTCCATAGGTGTGAATGTGAGAGTCATTGTTTGTCTATATATGTTCAGCCCTGAGATGAACTGGAGACTCATACAGGGTGTACCCCGCCTTCACCCATTGTAGCCGGATTAGGCCCCCAGTAACCCCTGTGACCCTTGTGAGAATAAAGTGGGTTCAGATGATGAGACGAGTTTAAATTTGAAGCAGACACAGTAAACAGAAGTCATTCAAAGCCAGCAAAACAGTTTAATAATCGATCAAAGTTTTGTATCCTCCCCAATCTCTCTTGTTTCTTGTTCTATTAAAAAGTTCTGCTTTCAATTAGTGATGCACCCATGGGTGTGTCCTCATCTCCAAATAACAGCAATCATCACCTTCAGTTCTTCCATTTCGAGGAGATAGAAGAAAAAGATCCCTGGAGATACTGACAGACACAGATGAAACGATAGAGAGACAGGAGACAAATTCTCCTCAGAAATCAGATGTGCTCCGAAGGCATGATATGCAAAGGAAAAATATTAGACATTCGCTCATGCTATGAAAAATGATACCTCCATTTGGGCACAGAGAGAGAGATGGTGGTGGTGGTGGTGGTGGGTGTGTGCCCACAAAGAAAAGGTAATGGATTGACGCCCGTGTGTTTATTTTGCCTCTCGATGCGGAATTTCTAACAGTGATTTTCCACACCAGTAAGCAGTGGCCTCTGCAATGATCCCCTCCTCACTGTCAGCAAATACATAATCTTCAGACAGAAGCTGCTTTCTTGGCATGCAAATTAAACACACCTGAATGGATTTCATTATGGATCTCGGCTACAGAACCCCTCATCAAAGATGTGCAGTCTTTATCAAGGGATGCAGATATGTGCAGCTCATATACAGATGCATTCAACTTATCTTTATGCCAGTCCAAAAAGAAGGCAGTGTATCATTGTATCTGTCAGATATGTTCCATCTGCTGTACATTTCTATATGTCCCACAGTTGTCGGCAAGTGTCAGGCATTGTCCCCTTGCGGGTAAGCTTTTGCTCTTAAGCACTTTATCTGGCTCTTGTTATGACCCTGCACTTATGAAACCCATAAAATAATCCCTGTGCATATGGTTTCTTTAGGGGATGTGAGTTCATCTACAGATCCTACAGTGGCTCTAACAGACCCGTTTGCACAAAGACCGTGGATCTGCAAAGGTTCTTATACAACACAATGTTACAAAAAGAATAATGGTGGAGGAATCTTTCATTTTATTAACCCAACATAAGGCACTAATTGAAATAGTCTGAAATTGTAAATTTACTTTAGCGTCTTATTGGACATTGCCATCTACATCTTGTCTACTGTATCTCCTCGTACCATAACATAACATCTGAGCGGCACTTGCTTAAAAATGGACATATGCAGTAAAATAACAATTGTAAGGTGACAAAAATCACTCATATTCATTAATTACAGCTTCAAAATTTCGACACACTGGTAAAAAATGAGAATCTTCTCAGCATTTTATTCTCATTGCCAGTCAAAATGTCTCATCACTCTTAAAATAATAGATCTTGAAAACTTATTTCAAGAAATCTTTCCAAGATCATGTTCACTTTTCCATTCCATTTTTTTTTTGCTTGTTAAAGATTTATTTATTTATTTATTTTTATAATTCAAGCAAAAAATCTGCCAATGGAACAAGTGAAAATGATCTTTGTAAGATTTGTTGAAAGAAGATTTTCAAGATCAGTTGCTTAAAAATGAGTTCTTATATCTCACTTACAAGTCACCCTTTAGGTGATTGTGTCTTATTTGAAGTGCACTGAAACATCTTGACTAGAAATGAGAAAATGCATTTAGTAAGATTATGATTTTTGCAGTGTAAAATGTCTGTATAATGTTCTTCCTTCTACATTTTCCCCATATTTTAATGTTTGTGGAAATTGCCTAAAATCGTCACTTAACCAATTAAGGGTTAAGATGAAACTGATGAGACAAGAACTTTGTTTTAGCACTGCATGAGTGCTGGAACAAGGGGAAAGCCTCGAGTTTTTTTTTAGCTGGGCTGCATTTCTTTTAATAAATCACAATAATCTTTGGGGGCACTAAGCCAAGGATGCAGTGACAATGCCTTAGCAAAATTGTGTCAGGACAAACCTATTTTTTGGGGAAACATTTTTGGAACATGAGCAAGCCATGGTATTAAAATGATGAAATCTCTGCGAAAAGAAAATGTGACTTAAAAGACGTGTATTTCATGAAGGCTTACCAGTCCTAGCATGCATGTTCGAGCCCAATGGCTGATGATGTTTTGTGTCGTGAGGAAGACTTTGAAAATGGAATTGTAAAGATAAGAGGCGGCCAACTGAAATAGCTGGCCACATTTAATGGGGATCGGCACCGTTTTGGAGAAGCACATGGAAGAAGCGACATGGAAGCAAATGGATGCACTGCTGAGGACATGACCAGGAGCAAAAACACTATCTTAGGCACTTAAAACAGGCCCTTCTAAAAAAATCAATATCAGTTTAATACACTCTGCACAGCTCTGTGTAGGGCTTCTAGCAGGGAACAACATTATATAATTTGCTTGCCATAGAAGACTTACAGATGTTCTATAGTATGATGGTACTTGAAGAAACCTTATACATGAAATAGAATGGTTCATACAGTACGTCAGCCAGCACTAACTCATCTGCTTGTCATTTCTATCCTTCATTAGTCTGTCGCTCCTACTTTATGATCCCATTCTCTCCATCCTTGAGTTCTTTCCGAGTGGACGCATTCACTCCACAACTCCACGGGGTTTTTCTGCTAGAGGTATTCTGCAGAGGATTTCTCTGATTGTGTGTATTTCAGCGTGGCAGAAGGAAAAAGGAAAAGACATGAAGGCAGAACCAGCCAATAGCGAGAAAAGAGCCATTGGATGGTCTGAAATACTGTGTGGCTAAATCAGATGCAGCATAAATCTAATCCATCCTCCATGTTCCCTTTCACCCAAGAGATAAGCGTATTCTTCAAGCCATCTGTGGGAATGACAAATCTGTTGGACATCTATCGCCTCAGGTCAGGATTAGTCTCTCAACCTGTTTGGTGTTGATGTCCCACAGCAGTGAAGCTGCGGCTGTGTCCGTCTGCATGTTGAATGACCTCATTAACCTTTTCATAACTACAACAAATTACTTACTTACCGGTAATCTAATCTGGATGCACCTACTCCTAAACACCTATTGTACACAGACAAAGAAACACTTTGATGGTATGTATACTTTAATGGTTTTCCCCATTTTAAGCTATTTTCTGCTTTTATTTAAAAGTCACTATTAAGTGTTGAACATTGTACTTTTCAGGGAAATATCCTGTCAGAAATAATTATAAAGAAGACAAGATCCTTTAATACCTTTACAGAATTCTAGTTTGACATTACATTTCAGGAACAATGTTTGTATTAAAGTTGGGATGCTTTTACTGTACACTACCAGTCAAAGGTTTGAACTCACCTTCTCAACACGTGCTCAGGATTATTGGGAATTCCTTCAAGACTTTTGGAAAATGACGTGGAATAGTGGTCAAATATTGGTCGAAATGATGGCTCCCCCGTCGGTGACAGAGAGGACACAACCCAATAGATAAAGTTTAACAATTTATTACATAAAGATATACAATAGTGTTATCAAATCAGTACAGTTCAGTCAGTTCCCAATACACACCTTGTTCCTTGGCCACTAGGCCCAGCTGAACCTATAATAACCACACAGAGCTAGCAAGAATTAAGGAAGGAAACAAGCCCCAACCTCTTATACTATATGTCTATGTCACCGTGATAGGAGTGGCCAACAGGACTTGGTTCCTTGTTCGTGGAACTTTTTGACACCAAAGTACCCTCCTATCACTTCCTGAACTAATATGTGTACAAGGAAATGTGTGAACCACTCTTAATAAGGAGAAGGGGAGACAAAAACAAGTTACGTAACACATCCTTCTGAGTTCATTCTGTTAGTTAACCCCTTAGTTCAACTCCACTACAAAAACGTTTCAGGTGACTACTTCATGAAGCTCACCCAGATTTTGCAAAGCAGTAGTACAAGTTAAATATGTGTCCAATCATAGCTTTGATTCCTTCAGTGAGAATCTACATGAAAATAAAGAAAAACACATTTGATGACCCTGGTGTATAAAGAATAGACTCATGTAAACCATTCCATATTTGTCAGCAGACATTGTTACCAAACCTTAGTACACAAAGTAAGTGCACAAAGCACATACATGTAATGTGCGATGCTAATGTTCTGAATAGACAGTATTAATTCTTTCATCATTTTCCCCAACATGCCCCACTTTCAATCTCCACAAATCATTATTTGGTCAACTGTTACTTCATCTACAATCAGATACAGCTGTTATTTTTCAGAAGGTCAGACAGTAGTAGTTGTTAGTAGTTGTAGTAGTTGTTAGTAGTTGAGATCTACTAAATAATCACTGAAAAAGGTCCCACAGACTTTCTGTCAGATTAGGAAACATTTTTTAAAAAAGATCATAACATCTTTGTACACAACAGCTAAAACTTATTTGATTGACAGCACTCGGTATTTTCCATAACAAAACACCAAAAAAGTGAAACATTTCTGCCTTATTTGCTGAAGAAAGATGTATCTTCCATAGGGTGTTTTCACAATGGGTATCTGAATCCATGCTGTACCTGGATACGCTCACACCTTTCCTGCAGATGTTGCGTTCACAAGCACATACTGTGGCCCATGTCCATGAAAGAGTGAGTGTTACAGGGCCGAAACGGTGAAAACGAGATCACTCTGAGAGGGCAGCCCTCCATGAAGCAGCGCAGGTCTGCCAAGGATTGGATCTGGATGTTCGTAACTTATTTATAAACAAGTGTTCTGTGTTCGCTTACAATTTATTTTATCGGTCATTACCAATCCCTTAGAGGGTTTAAAAAACTTGAAAAAAATCCTCCATTTCAATATTCAACCACATATGACGTCACTCTGATGTTATGTGACGTCGCACAATGACCACATTTCACGTGTTAGATCTAAAGTTCAATATGAAACAGAAGATATTGTAGGATTTAACAAAATATGTCAATAACCCTGCTTTAAGGTAAAGGTCATACATTTTGCAAATATATCATTTTCTTGACCTCATATGACCTCAAAGCATGACATCATCGATCCTATTGGTGTTATGTCATCTGATGTCTGAAGGTAAGATGATGTGAATGCAAAAAAACATGTGATACTATCTTGTTTGGATTGTGAGATATCACCACTTATGTGTTTTAGATGTTGACCTTCACTGTGACCTTGAACTTTAACCTTCATAGCTCTAAATGTAAGTGGTTTCTTCCTTGATGCATTATTAATTATTTATGAAAGTTTCATCAAAGTCCACCCATAACTTTTTAAGTTCTTACTGACAAACAGACAGACAGACAAACAAAAGCGAGGTAAAACATAACCTCCTTCATGGAAGTAATCAAGTGGACTTTAGGATCCAACATACTCTGATACAATCTTGAATACCCTGTGTAAAAACGCCTATAGGTGCAACAGGGCTTGCTCAACTGACTTAAATGGATCCCAGGTTACTAAACTTTAGCATTAGCAAGAATTGTACAGTTAGTTAAATACCAGTGACACTAACGGATACAGTCACAGAAAAAAAGATGAGATCATCAAAACTCATCAAAACCAATGGTTATGCAATCAAGTACTAACTCCAGTGTATTTCATGTGACTAAAATAGACAGAAAAGAAAACATAGAATGCCTAAAACCACTGTTTTTCTCAGTGCCATAGATATTGATGTAAGAACCGAGGTATTATCACCAAAACCACCAACAAAACAATGGGTGATCTAATATTTTTCCCATCGTAACTGTATATAGAAATATGAAGGAAGGCTAGAGTTATCAATCTACCAGTTAAAATAAATAGATAAATAAATGTCTGCTCCACAGTGTTGCCATGGTTGTGTTCTGCATGACATTATACACTTCAAATTGGCTTCACTTCTTTTGAAGGCCGCATCAAAATGACAAATGCATATACAATGTAAACCTTGCCTCTGTCAATAAAAGATTCAATACTTATTTAATATATTGCATTGATGCTACGCTCATCTCTGGAGGCCTAGCTGATTGAACAACATAATGGCATCAAATGTATCATATCACTCTCATATAATGCTTTGTAAAACCCAATGCACTTACATGGGTTTAGGATATTGGTATTTGGTTAAATGCTCTGTTCCAAAGTGAATCACTGTGACACCTGGTCTTTATTACATCTCAGTCTTATCACTGCTTGCCAAACGCCTTACAATCATTATTGCTAATACACTCCCACTGAAATTAAATTCAGTTTTTACTCGCCCTAACTGTGAGCAGTAGATGAACTTCGAAAACAATCATTTAAATTTGACTCCAAAGTTTCTCATGCAGTGTCAAGGTACATATTAGTGGTCTATCAGCTGTGGGTGATCACTATATGTTAATAGTGTCTGTATGAAAGAGTGACTGACAAGGTCATCTCCAAAAGCACAGCCTATAGAGCCTCATACGGCTGTTCTGCTGGCTGCAGCACTCAGCTGGTGTCACTGTGATGGATCTGCTCCACCTGGCATCTCCCTTTGCTGGCTACGAACAAAGGTGTGTGTGTGCTCGTAGTGCAGCAGAGGAAAGATGGAAGAAAAGGTGATTGAGGAGAGCAGAGAAGAGGTGAAGAGGTAGAGGGGCACAGAGACAAAAGAGATAGACTGAGGCTGATAGATTCGATTTACATGGGACCTTACTTTGATTACTTGGTGTCTCTTCTGTATAAAAGCCAACATAGGCCATTTGTTTGCCTTTCTGAAAGCTTTGAATTCTGCATTTTCACTCTTTCGAACAGTCATAAGTAACCTTATAAGATAAGATATTTAGGCCTTGGCCACGGACCACGTCCGGCGCAAGATCTATTGAGTCTGCTATAATCGCAAAGGACGCATCCATTTCAGCTCTAATTTGACCCCTTGAAAATGCGAGAAAACTCACCAAATTTTGCACACACTTCAGACGTGTGAAACATTGTGAGTATATATAGTTTTGTAAAAGTTGGTAAAGAAATGTGTCTACAGCGACCCCTTGAATAGTCAAATATATTGTATTAGGCCAGATCACGTCCAAGTGAAGTTAGAGCTATGAAAATCGATACACATGTTAATCATATGATGAACAAAAAAAAAGAACCTCATCATGGCCACACCTATAAACCAACAGGAAGTCTGCCATCTTGGATTGAAATTTTAAAAATGCTGAGTCATGATTTTCACTGTCATGAGAATGTAAAAAATTCCTCCCACACCATTCTGCCCAATGAGCTCAAAATCAGTCAACACTATTTAGACAAATGGGACATCAAAGGTTATCTACATTTTTTTGGAAAACTTGCATCATTTTTGTGCTACGACGTCGCAAATTTTTCAAGAAAAATTATCACTACATAAATTGCCTCTGCTTGGACAAACAAACACCAATTTGGCTGATCTCCTGACCCTACATCTGCTTATCAATGGAAATTGTGATTTTGCTCATTAGCGCCCCCTACAAATTTTTTTTCACTAAAATTACACTACCATGTGTGTGAACACTAGGGACAAGTAAAAGCTTAATACCCAAGGACCTCATACAGTATGTTACATATTATCCTTTGCACATTTGTTATAACACATATGCTACACTACATTATTCAATATTCAATATTATTTCTCCAAAACAAAATATATCTAGCTACACAAAGCAATGTAACTCGGACAATGTGTTGTTCACATTACTGCATTACAAAGGAACAAAAATAAAATTTTTATTGACTAAAACTTGACCAGGATATAGACATGGCTCAAACTAATAAAATGTAAAATGAAAGCTTGATACAAAGAGTTACTAAAATTAAGATGGTTTGCCAAAAACAACACAAGTGTGTTGTACATGTGGACATGCCCTAAAGATTGAAACTGACCCTCTGCATTCACCCCATCATTAGCTGAATGTACAGTAACACACAACACACTGGGAGCAGCGGGCTACTATTTCAGGGGCCTTGGGAACAAATGGGAGGGGATTAAATGCGTTGCTCAAGGGCAACTAGTAACAGCTACTAGTACTAATTGATAGAGATACGAACACCAATCAGCAATTTCAGCACCTTCTTAAATTCTCTTATTTACTGTATGAACAGAAAATTTTGCAGGTTGGCTACAATATTGAATGCTACTATTATTAGCTTAAATAGCTTATGTACATGAACAGACTGGATATATGAACTAATCCTGCCTTCAGGGAGTTAACTATGGGAGTTAAGGTTAACACTTGTTATGAACTTGAAAATTGCACATGAACTACCCCCTCGCATCATATTTTCCACTGGACAACTGGGAAAAATGTTTGATGCATGAGCTGCCAAGATGAAAATAACATTTAAACTTTTTAACATGGCTAAGAGAAATGAGGGATTCATTGAAAATGTGGCAACGATGCAGTGATATTATTATTAATGTTTTGCTGCTGTTAGCTGATGCTTTTATACATTTATAGCAAATGCAATTTGCAAAAACAAAACAAAAAATAACCCAACCTTGCTATAGCAGATGAAATTCTGTATCACAATGAACACATCAGAATTGTTTTACCCAATTAGCAGGTCATAATCAATTGCGTGTCAGACATTTTTCAATTTGCAGTTACACCAAAAGTACTTGAACACAACGTACGTGTAATTTTGAATTCAGACGTAGAAAGGGTTATCGTCCTGATAACACATGAAGGCAGCACAAGTTAATAATTTGTTGTAACCGGTGTGACTTCATAATCACAACCACAGAAGTCTGTCAAGAAGAAAATATGTTTTCTTAAAAAAAGAGTCTCATTGTGACTATATACGACTCCTGAAAAACTGATTGATTGAGCCATAACTACTTCTGCAAAGAAATTGACACTTTCAGACATTTTTCTCTCAGAGCCAGTAAGTTTTCACTTCTAAAATACTTCCACACACTGGAACAAATCTTCATCTCACTAAATGTGAATATGAAAGTGAATCATTGCCCATCTGTGTATGTCAACCTTGCAATGAATTGGCAACATTTCTATGTGGGACTAGCTCTAGCACCCCTGAGACTCAAGGATTAAGTTCTTCAGAAATGGATAAATCAATGAAGAATGTATGTGGGCCTTAAATGCGACTGGTAAAAATCCAAATCTTACCAAATGTATTTAGAGTCAAAATATCTAATCTCATGTAAAATAAGACATAATCACCTAAACAGTAACTTTTCAGTGAGATATAAGAACTTATTTTTAGACAACAAATCTTAATCATGTTTCAATTATATAGATAATTTTGGAATTTAACAAACTCCTACTTCGCTGTTGGGTCAAAGTTGGTGAACACTATCTAGACAAGAACATCAAGTGGTATAAAATTTTTGGGGAAAAGTAAAATTTTTGTGCTACGACGGGAAAAATTACCACTATATATATTGCTTTGGCTCGGACATTCAAAGACCAGTTTGGCTGAAATTTGACACAGACCCACGTCTACATCCATTTAGCTAAAGATATTCTGATTTCGTACTATAGCACCCCCTAGAAATGTCATTTTATTAAAATGACTGTAGTTCGGAAATCCGAACACTGATTTGGCTGAAATTTGACTTGGATATCTATCTCCTGGACCTGCATGCGTCTGTCATTCCAAATTTTGATTTCACACTATAGCGCCCCCCTACCGATTCATCAAATTTGGCTTTACTAAAAGGGCTGTGGTTCGGATTGAAATTTGACTGTGTTGTAAGTTTCACAGTTCTACACCCATTCAACACACAGCATTAAAAAAACCTCACTCTATGGAACCCCATACATATATATACAAAAGTGTGCATTTCTGGCAGAAAATCACATCCCGCCCATGGTATGATGTCACCTCGCTGTCGACTGTTGTTGGTGGTCGCATGGGAAGGCGATTTTGAGGGACGCTGAAGGTTTTTGAGACTGCTTTTCAATAAAATAATGATAATAATAATCTGTTTTCTGTTAAGTGTGATGAGATATTTTGCCTACTTGATATGAGAAAAAATACACTTGGTAAGATTTGCAGTGCGCTGGCCTCATTTTCAAGTCCTGGTTGTTGCCCCTTGCTCTTAAAGTCAGAATGATGCAAGAGAAAGTTAAGGCTTCTGGAAAAGCCTCCATCCATTTTTATGCACAGCAGTAAAGATGTTGAGGAATGAAAATATAGATGTTAAATAAACTCACTTTTACCAATGAGGCAAGAAACATATTGACACGTTGTCAGAGGGGAGGTGACAAAGTCCATTATGTGTGTCACAGTTGCTGTCTGACTGATAATGAATAAAATTATTCTTTTCCATTCCAGAACATTTACTGTTAACTGAATGCATCGTTTTATACATTGCACAATACTTCAGACAGACATTGTACAGATCAGAATAAAAGCTTAGTGTTTTTCCTTCAGACATTAAGCTCAACTATGTCTGCCAGTCTAAAATGACTCAGCAGTTCTTTGAAAACACACTCATTTTAGCTTCATTCTGATCTCCATAACTATCCTCAGCACTGTTTTTGCAGAATATTTGAAATGACAGCTGTCTAACACTGAGGCCTGTCAGTGTTAGATGTCATTGACTTTAATGGCTGGTATTAAGTTTGTCCTACCATCTGAAATACACTACTAGTACATTCACAGATTGAAAATTACAACCTGGGTACAAAATATGTTCATCTGAACTTTGTAAATCTACTCAGAGCTCCATGTTATCGGTAGACACTGAAGCAGCTGATTCATTTCATAATCATCCCAGCTGTCCACTTTTGTTTTGCTCTAAATCACATCTTATTTTCACTTTGTCAACCTGCCATCATATTTACTCTATTGATTTTCATGTACAACACCTGCCTGACCCGAGCAGCTGCTGCTTTACGCTTGTCTGGTAACAGTAAGGACTAAGCAATGTATAATATTAAGACTTTAAAGTCATGAAAAGTCAACCCCAATCATGAAGTATATGCGGTGCACTGTGAATTTTGACATTAATCAAAGATGTCAATTGATTTGATTACATATATACCATGCATACCAACTGTATGCAAAAGCTATAAAGTGCCAATAATCCGAACGCGGCGGCACTTCATTTGGCTGCGGACTTCACTCGCATACTCTAAAAAAAATAATAATAAAAAAAAAAATCGCCACATGCAACACTAGTATTCAGCCTGTCCAGACTTCTTGCTTCGCTGAATCGCTGGAACACACATAAACATTCTATTTACATCTTTCCCTGAGCGAGTAACTTGTAGAGATGTGTGTGAATATAAAATTAAACGTACAGACCATAGCTACATCTACATTAATTTTACATTAATATTAATCTACTCATGTTCATGTTAATTTCTTATCCAGGTAAGAGACAGCAGAGTATTTTGGGGTTTTTTCACCCACCCAAAAAAGTAAAGAGGCAGCAGACAGGGGTGTTAGGGCAGACAGAGGATTGTGAGCATGAAGTGCAGGAGCATGAGAGAGAGGAGGAGCAGCAGGAGCAGGAGGGAGAGGAGGTGCGTGAGCAGCATCAGGGGGATGATGGAGAGAAGGAGTGTGAGCAGCATCTGGAGGGAGAGGAGGAGGAGCACAGGAGGGAGACAGGAGCATGGGGAGAGGAGTGTGGGCAGCATGAGGGAGAGGAGGAGCAGCATCAGGAGCATGAGGGAGAGGATATATCATATCAGGAGCATGAGGGAGAGGAGGAGCAGGATCAGGAGCATGAGGGAGAGGATATATCATATCAGGAGCATGAGGGAGAGGAGGAGCAGGATCACCTGTGCCCTCTACAGGTCAAAGGTGAGTAAACTGGGAGAGCATGTGAGGAAGTGGCTGACTGGGAGCCCAATTCAAAACCACCAATATACAAAAGGGATTGTTAGACATGGCAGGTAAATTAACTCAATGGTAAATAAAGAAACGGCTCCTACAGTGCAGAAATTATATTATGTTTGGCACCAGTAATTTTACCACTGACCTTAATGACCACAGATATGGCATCTGAATGGATGTTGATCATTCACATTCTGAAGGAATTCTTATGGAATTATAGATGACACTGATTAGGTATTGTAATCAGTTTTCCTTGGTGTTACAAACAATTGTTATATGACTATGGGAGTTAAAACTATTTTTTTTTCCCCATAAATTGCTCCCCGCACCTCCGCCCCCCCTCTGGACCTATCACCCCCCTCTGCCACCCCAGGGCAAAATTTCTAAAACCGCCACTGGTTCTTCTATGGTTGTTTCCAGTTGTTTCTCTCTGAATCGTCACTTTGTTACGCCCACCCTCTGACTCTATACTTCACCGTTATTCGTTTGACAGTTTCAGGGAAAACTAGGCAAAAGTTAGCCAAGTTAGCCGTGCTAGACACCCTGAGTGGCAGCAAGTCTAATTTGCTACCGGGGATGGTCTAGTTCTGCTCAATGTAACTTTTGTCTGTGTCTTCCAGGAGGAGGGGCTCATCTGCCTAGGCAGAGTCACTCTACGAGTGCTTTACGAGTTAATTAGTTGAGAGTTAAGTAGTTGTTCTAAAATGTATTGACCCCAGAAAATCAGCCGGGACTACTTTCCCTTTGACCAAAACTGGACCAGAACTCGACTCGCAGGACACTGTGGGTGCACCAGAGTAGACAGAGATCCCATACAAATTCATGTGAATAGTGAACTATCCCTTTAAGTTCTGTAGGTGATAATATTATACTCCTATGTTCTTACTGATTAAAGCCTGTGACATTTTGGCCTTTAGAGTGTAGGTGAACACACACTATATCTCCTGGTCCAAACTACTTTCTTATGTAATCATTTGTCATCTTTATATAATAATATAAATAATATATAGTTAAATAAGTGATTTCCCACGGTACTGAATCACATTAATTTTAATTCAGTGTTCAAAAACACAAAGGTTATTTGACTATCCAAAGATGTTGATTTTAATTCAATGTTTTTCCTATTCTTTCAGGTGTTTTTTTTTGTGGTCTCTACCCTGTCTTTTTGCCTTTGTTCGAGCATTAATTTTGCAAATGCCATCAGGTGTTTGGCCTTGTTCTGTTTTCAAATCTGCGAGTCATATCGGCTACGGAACGCAAAGAAGTGTGAGAATACGTGTCTGTTTATTTGGTGTTCTCATGTAAAAGTTTGTTCTTGTGAATCACACTGGTGCTTTTCTGGCAATGAAGTTGTTTGTATTGATTGCGAGTGTGTAGAAGAGTGTTTGTGTGTGTTCTGGGTAACATCCTGACTTCTCGCTTTTGATTTATAATTCTGTTCTTTATGAGACAGAAAGAGAGAGAAAGACATGGAAAGAAGAGAGAATGGTGAGAGTAAATAAATGACTGAAGGCCAGAAGGGAAAACATAGACAGAGCAGGGGTTAGGTTACGGAAGACGGTGTAATCAAAGAAAAAATAATTCACAGATGGAGAAAACATGATCTGGGAAAAGATGGGAACAGCATGTTTTGGAGTGATTATGTGCCTGTGATGTAATATTCAGGAGTTTTTTTTCCAAGTTTCAGAACATAACTCGTCCTGTAGAACTTCCACATACTGTAAACTCGCATATGAAGTCGTAGTATGGAACAGTAGCATACAGATGTGTTTGTAGTTACCTTAGTTACGGCAATCTACAAAAGAACAAAAAAATCTATTGCTTTCCAGTGATTTGACTTTCTCTAACTTTTTTTAAATGTATTTATTTGGAAGTATCTCGAGTACCACATGGAGAAAAGATCTGCTATATACTGTATACTAACCTGCTCCACTCTACTGCCTTAGGTACACTGTTAACAACTGTTATAGTTACACTGACCAAAACTATACTGCCCTACAAAGCAAAAAGACAGTAACTGCATTTTTTGGCGAAAATTAACCATTGTTTTTTTGCAACATTCTTTCTCATGTAATAAAATATCTCATCTCAAATGTCTGTCATTTTAGATTAAATTGGTGAGTTTTTGTACAGTAACTGCAAAAAGTACTTGTAAAGTAAAGGAAAAAAGGCATTAAAGACCATTACTGTGTTCTTACCAATGTCCATTAGGACCGTGCACCAATAGCTTGTGATTCACTGTATTAGACGTAAACAGATTATTTAATTACTGTATTTTCCACACCATAATGTGCTCTGCACTATCAGGCGCACTGTCAATGAATGTTTTTTATGAAGGTTTTTCATATATAAGGCACATTAAGTGAAGTCAAAATGAGATAAAAAGTCAAAATGATGAGATAAAAAGTCAAAATAATGAGATAAAAAGTCAAAATTCCCAGTCACTAAGCACTACCATAATTAATACATATATAAGGTGCACTGTGGTTTTTGTAGAGCAAGGTAATATCCAGTAACAATAACTGCCTCATGTCCAATAATCTACCTACAATTACTGGGGCTGAACAACAAGAGAACTTTAAGGTCATTTTTCTCAGTTTGGTGTCTGTGCAGTTACTGCCGTTTTACTTTGTAGGGCAGGATAATAGGGGAGCTGCAGTAAAGGGGTTACAGTCAGCAACAAGCACATTGAATATTTCTGCTAGTTTTACACTAATTAAGTGGCTTTTATTTATCCCCTAGGCTCTATAGTTATTCATCTATGGTTGAGATTTGCTGTGTTACATTTGATCAAATTTGGGCTCCATGGGAGTCCAACGTCTGCGTTCATGTTTGTTTTTCCACTTCTTTTACATTGTCCCCAGGCCTGACTGAGAGGAAACTCAAAGTGTGGTGCTGTTGTGTTATTTATTTACTGTTGATTGATGCATTATCAATGTGTTAATATGTGTGCAATTCACACTTTGCCTCCACCCATCTTACCCCTATCCAGTTCTGTTCATGTGAAGGGGTAGGGGTATCTGGATTCTCAATGAGTCGGAAGTGGAGGGCTGTTTGGCCCAAGAAAGTAATTGTTTTCATGACTTCTCTACAAATAGAGAAGTATGAGAAATGTTGCAGAGATAGTTTCACAATGTGGAAATTTGGGGGTATAATTACTGTTGTTACACCTGAAATGTCCAATTTTCTGCTGTGAAATGAATGTTATGCTCAATTAAAACCTATTGATGATGCAATATTTATTTAAATGTCTGTATTGGTTTGCAAGATATATATATTTTTTTGTTTTACTAACAAAAGTATTTTTTCACACCAAGATGGCTGTTACCAAGGCTAATTTGTTCAAGTTAGCTGAATTAACATACCTAAAAAAGTTCATAGGATCCATAGGTATCATTTCCAAATGTTAGTTTTTCTCCAGTGGCCAATATATTGTCTAAAAATTTTTTTGATTTTACCCCCAAAAATAACATATTATAAGATAAAACCATGTGACCGGATTTTTTGGCACCCCTTCTGAAATGATGCGGTATGTCCTGAAGTTCATCTCTACCAACTTTGGTGCTTTAATCATTTCTCTAAGGATCCTTCCAAATATTTGGATAAAGCTACTGCACTATAGAGGAAAGGATAATGTTGTAGTGCACTGAGAAGTTTTTAATACTTAGAAAACAGTTACAGCTCACAGTGGCCTCTGGATGACCTCAGCATCAGAGTGTAACGATATAACTAAGCCTCTGTTTCCTATGGGAACTCAAAGAGATGAGCAGACAAAAGTGCTGGACCTGTTTCTAGGTGTTGCTAAGTGACAATTGAAAGCCTGTTGTCGAAATCCTTTTTGATGAAAGTTGATCTGGTCTGATCTTAGCGTTAGATCCTGAGAACACTAAGATCAAGCCCAGATTTGACCAAGACATCTAAGGATTTACACCAGTGGCCAAATCCATTCCAATGAGTTGTTTTATGTACAAAACAAATCCTGAATACTATTTGCACATGCATGCGTTAATTTGGAAAATGGCACAGTGAGGGGAAAAAATGCTTACATTACCGCCATCAAATTTAGAATAACAGTATTACCGTAGTTCACCTGAACAGTGTTTCATGGGATTTTTTTTTTTTTAGAAATTTAATATTTTTTGCATGTGGAGTATGTTGGGGAATTTTCAATCAACACGAAGAGAGAAAAGCTTCAAAAATAAAATATGCATTCATTTATCAGACAAACAGAAATTTCTGAGGCTGCTAGGAGGGAGAACAACACACAGAAGAACAAACTGTTATCAGATGTTTCATAACCGCTGTTAGAACCAGGTTTTTTCCATGTCATGCTTCCCTTGAGACATACATGAGGATGATAAAAATTCCAAATTCTAAATAACACAGAATCACCTTATGTCTGGCACAATGATGTTTATACTGAAAAAGGCCATCTGGAGACAGGAACATCTTTGTCTAACACATGTCCAGGGCTTAATTTGTTAAGTGGAAGGTCCTGGAGCATAGAGGATGAGTGCCTGTGTGGGGAAAAAAAAGAAGAGGGGGGAGGTCGCTTGCGAAAAATGGTGTACGTCGTACCGAAAATAAACTCGGCATGTATTCTAATAACAGTAGTCCCAGCAAATCTGGACACAGTACAAATTCCTATGTTTAATGCTGTATTTAGTCAACAAAGCAAGACAGTATAAGTAAAGCTAGTGAAGGGTTGGGATGTACCTGGATATAATGGCAAACATAAACATACACCAAGTCCTTGAAAAATAGATATCTCCACGGCATGAGAACAAACATTCAAAGACTTGGACACTACAAACATGACTGACATGACTGCGCTAGCGAAACACTTGAGACAGGCTATGAATGCTACACGATCAAATGCCCTCAAGAACGGAAGCGCGCACCCTCCTTTTATGTAATATACAAACAGATATTTTGTGGATGTTGTTTCATGATAGAAATTGCCAAGACAGATATCAAAAATAGACATTAACACTAAATAAACTTGCATTTATTTATTTTAAGTGTCAATGAGTCGAATGAGTGATTTATTTGAGGAACAAATGTGATCAATGCACGTTGTCACTGCTAACAGCTGTGCGCCTTAGCAAACTACTTTCATCAGTTGTTCGGCAGTGATTGCGGCTGCTACGTGCAGGCGCACAGCTGTTAGCAGTGACAACACGCATTGATCGCTATTGAGAGAAATGAGGTCCAAGCAATTACAAGGTCTGAGTGTTGGTCCGTGGCGGTTTTGTTCCGCAAATAAATCGCTCATTCAAAGACATATTGTTTGGAGAAGAAACACGTTGCATTTTGGTGACCCCAGGAAACCTGCCGGGACTACTTTTGTTTTGACCAACATCGGACCAGAACTCGAATCACAGGACATTGTCGGGGGTAAAGGCCTATTCATACTCCAAAACCAAGTAATCTGGGATGTGTCACAGGTACGTCGCAGACTCTTTAGCCCCTGTCGCAGAAAGTTGCGCCCCTCATCGAAAATGTAACCCACCACCTACAGTGTCGCAGAGAAGACCACAAAAGAGGCCTCTGATTGGTCCATTCTACATCCGCACTACATGCATTTCCGCTTCCCTACTTTTCCATCACGTTTTGTGTACATCGTTGAAGATGAGTCTTGTGAATATGGATTCGGCCGAGTGTACGAGGAAGTGGAGAATCTGCAAGACAAGTTTGTTCGACAATGAAAGGGCCTGATGTGGGGAGTGAGGATCCAGGCGGGAAATCCTAGCGAGTTCATGAGAATGCTTCTTGCATTGTGGTGGTGAATAGCGCATGGCATGTACTCCCCGCACTGGCATAAATTACAAATATCTGCGATGAATTAACTGCAACAAGAGCATGCAGAGGCCTCAAGTCACTGCGGGTGCACCAAAGTAAAGACGCTGATTCCATACAAATTCATGTGAAAAATAGTGAACTATCTGTTTAACATCATACACTGTTGATTTGGTTAATAATTCATGGTAAATTTAGTTACCCGGTGACCAGGTAAATTTACATCACAAGTAGAAAACATATAAACTCATAAGAATATTTGATTGAATGCCCTTGGTTACTTATCAGAACTCTCCACATCTATATAGGCTGCTTTCCTCACATTCAACTTCATTCATTGGATTTAAATCAGTGAATCAACACTAAGTTACAAGGGGAAACAAACTCCCACTACAGTGAACCCTGTGGGCTGAAAATGTCAAGTGTGTAGTAATGCTGGCTGAAACCCAGACAGTGATAGTAAAGCTAATGTTTTCCATCACAATTACCCAAAAGTCTGACAAAAAGAGTTTGAAGTGAAACATCTCCCAATTGGTGGAGTATTTGGTGTGTGTGTGTGTGTGTGGAGACAGACGAAGCTCAGTGACGGGGTTGCACCATCACAGCAGGGGAGGTTCTGAGCAAAAAATCAAACAGACTAAAGGAGGAAACACTAAAAAAACCATGATCTTGTTCCTGAACTAAAAGCTGTGAATGTGTCAATGTTGGACGCTATTTTATGGACGCTACATTATTTTATGTTCAGTATTTTCAAGTTAATATGTTCATATATCAATAATGAAGATGCAAGTTTTCATCTTTATATAAATTTTTAATAATTAAGAAATAATTTCTTTGAATGTTTTTGCAATTATATTCATTTTTCGACATACTATTTTCACATATATTGTACGATTGTGTCTGGTGTTTCTAATGTCCTACCGCAATATACTTCAATTTCAAATAAATAAATGACTGCCTTGCATTCTTAAGGAAGCTATGGTTTGAAATACGGTATTTTTATTTATTTATTTTTTTAGATTTAAAAGACATATTAGGTGTAGTCGCATAAAATACCAGTATTGCCGATACCAGCCTGAATTTTATTTGGCATCGGGTTGGAAAGGAAATCAGTGGTATGGAACACCACTAGTGAATGTGTTGTACAGTGTGTTGTAGATATGTTTGAGTGAAGTGTGCAACTCTGCAGAGAGTTTATAACCTAGATAGTAACTTTTTTTGTTTTTTTGCTTCAGTCTTGTCTCGTTCATCTGTACAGTGATTTGAAGAGTACTATACAATAGTTATTAGCCAATAGGATCACATATTGGCACTTGACCAGATCCAGACCAGCAGTAGTAGAAGACAGAAAACAAGAGTCAGCTGTTTCTTAAGGAATGGATCGAGACTAACATAAAGAATGAGAGAAAATATCTAGAATATAAAACACAGGGTGCTTGCACAGGCTTTGAAAGTCTTAAAATGTATGGAAAAAAGTTTGTCTCATATAATCATGTAACATAAGAAATACATGAGGAAAGTATATGAAAAGCTTGATATAATTTCACTAACTGGTTAGTACTGGATCTAGTGAAACTTGTTAGTGTGGGAAATCAATGCATTTTGAAAAGGTTTGTCAATAAAACATTTAGTGTGAATTATGCATTCATGAATTCATACATTAAATCAAATTAACTTTTCTATAATACAACATAAGTACAGCCTCAACCAAAAAAAGTGAGTGCACAACTGTAAAAGTACATAAAGTCAAGGTCTGGTGGGAAAAATGGCAGTTTTGAAAAAGTGGAATTTGCATTCGAGCAAATAGCAAGTTGTTTTTATTCATCTTATTTAAGTATTTGTTTTATTGTTGTTTAGTTATGCAATTTTACAGTATTATTTAGGGGTTGTACACTGCTGGTCCTGAGTGCAAATTTTGTTTTCATGTATTCATGCAAATGACAACTGAACCTGACCTGAACCTGAAGTACCCTGCATAAATCACATAACATCTATATTATAAAAGCCAAGTGGCCTCTGTGTGTGCTTGTCTGGGGAGTCACACTAAATCTGGAAAGAGCTGACTGCTGCACTTCAGCATACTGATGTATTTTGGTCACGGAAGAGACTAGCAAAAATGACAATATTTTGGGGCATATTAGTAATTTTGGAATACAGCAAGCTTACAAAAATAAGCAATGTATAATTAAAACATAAGTGAATTCAACTTAAAATATGTGAAGTTCTGGAATTATATTAAGTACAATATACTTAATGTCTTCTGTCGAGAAAAAGTAGTCCAGTTGGAACGTGATTGTTGTTCCTAAATAACACTCCACTGGCACTGTATAGGCTACTTTGTTATGCTACTGTCTAGCCACTGCTGCCTCTAATCTACTAAAAACTCCGTAGACGTAGGCCCTACTACTATAACAGATTGGATAAAATAACCGTTACAACGTAGCAAATACTTACTTTCAAAGTGGCTGAACTACCTGCGGTTCCATGAATCTGAAGTGTCAAAATCTGTTGCCATTGGCAGCGTCCATTCAAAGTGAATGGGAGCTGTCACAACATTCTAGACGGCCGTAGAATAAAACATAATGAAGTAATGAAACATTACTTTAACATTTATAACTCTGGTCCCATTGTAATTTCCAACACAGCAGGTGGATATATGTGGCAGCAGCGTAAAAACAACAAAAGCATCTAAAACCTGTGGACTCTCACAGGTCAATGCACTAGTAGTCCACAATAATTATATGGTTTCGTGTGATACTGGGTTTGAATTTCATAGTTGAGATGGTTCTGAGTTTAAATATGCTTGGTGCTTATGTGAAGTTTATGTCGAAATCTGTGTTGTTGCTGTCACAATTTTTCCTTTGACATATGCAAACTCCATTTATCTTACATATTGTCACTGATTTCTATCGAGAGGTTCCGTGTCTACAAAAGCCTTATGTTTGTTAGCCAGTTCTTCAATGGCTCAACACTAATAGGCATTAGTTTAGAAATGGAGTCAATTAATGCCAACACATGATCATCCCCCATCACAACACAAACTCCAACACAAACTCCTTTTAAGCTCTCAAGCACATGTTTTCAGCACTGAAGGGCTTTATGCAATTTATTCTGCTTCACAATCATAAATAATCCCTGTCGGTTTTTCCAGGTCTTGCCTTCCTCATCCATCAGTGGAGATGAGATCAGTCTTTTATTCTGTAATTTGCTGTGAAACTATGCAGCTTTCTCCGTGTGCTCTGGAGTCACCCATAAAGAACTCCAGCATATGCAGCACCCATTCTCCCAAGACTGGTTCTTTATATTTGTTCAGAAAGCTAATGCTAATTGACAGAGGTAGCCAAAGTACTCATTTTGTGTACTTAAGTAGAAGTACAGATACTTATGTGAAAGGGATTCCTGGGCGGGATAAATTCCCTGGACCAGGCCCCTGGTTCCCAGTTCTTTTAGGGGTCCAAATGCACTGATATTTTGCCAAGAAAAATGAGCAGTTTTACCATCTGAGAAAATGTCTCGTCCACAACGACAACAAAAAACTTTCATCTGTCATTGATGATAAATGAACAAAATATAGTGGATGAAGAACATTTGCATAGTTTCTGTTGTCATTGTGATTTAAAAAGAGCAAACACATAAAAAAAAATAAAATAGCTTCAGCAAACCACTAGCCATGAGGGAAATAAAAGTTTTTGTATTATCGTTCATATTTTCTGAAAAATGGCCAAACAATTGCAAATTCTTCTGGAGTATGTAAACTTATGAGCACAACTGTCGTACTGAGACAAAGCAAACTGAGCTACTTTTCTCAGTCTATTTTCATTCATGTTTTAAGGATACTTAATAGGTTTTTGCAAATTTAAATACCATATTTGCAAAGGTTTTATAAGCAAAGGGTCTGCTTTGACACAACTGAAAAGAGCTAAGAAACATGTTTTGAACAATACGGTCACCAACTATTGGTATTTTGGATTTTCCGTTTGAATGGGAATTAAAAAAACAAAAAACCAACAATTGAATTACGCAGCATTTTCCTTTCATTTTAATTTTTTAATTCCACTTTACAAAAAGAAATTCAAAGTCAACAAACGGACTGAAAACAAGCCATATTTATATTGTTGCACTGGAAGCTACTATTCAGACTGTAATAAAGCGCGAATAATGTGAGAATAACAATCAATAATTATGTCTTTGGAACCGTACTCGGAAATTGTTTTAGAAGTAGCTGAGTAGCTCATTGCCAAAAAATACACCCACAGTCGTTCTTCTCTGGACGCCAAAATTATCTATGCTTTTGTCTGACTTCCGGTGCGAGAATAGAATATTGCTTGTTTTTGGTCGGTTTTTTCTTTCTTTTTTTTTTCCTGTTGACTTTGAATTTATTTTTTATAACGTGTAATAAAAAACATGAAAGGAAAATATGGCATAATTCAATTATTGGTTTTGTGCTTCAAAACAAAAGTCAAATAAACCAGTAGTTTTTTTTTTGTTTTTTTAATTCCCATTCATAAACGGAAAATCCAAATACCAAAATATACTCGGACCCAATATGTCCACCAGTGAAAAGAAGACAGTGAAATGACCCAACATATGATGTCTCTGTGCAGCATCATTAAAACAGGAACCTCTTTCCTCATAGACAACAAGGAAGTACTAGGAAGGAGGGTTAATTGTTGTGAGGAAAGCAGTCGCATTAAAATCTCTCTCTCTCTCTCTTTGTATGATGTGATTAGAGGCCCAGAGCCGTCAGTGCCACAGAGCGAGGACTATTCAAGTCTGTCCCAAAAGTAATAGCTTCTCCTCGACTTAATTAAGAAACTCACTCTGCATTTCCATGTCAGTGGGGGGTAGAGAGGCCGACAAATTGATCACACTGTGGCTGCGTTGTGTTGTCACTGTATGTCTGTGTGGGTACAAATGTGGCAGAGTGCCCATGTATCTGTGTCTCACTGTCTGTGGATCACACATCTTGTAAAATACGGCACAGGAAAGATGTTTTTTATTGAGTTTAAATATATTTTTTATTTCAAACAGCAGAATTACGATGGTGTGTGAAATGTTTAGAAGATCTGTATTTTCTAATAGGACATTTTTTTTTTGTCTGGAGGCTTGAAAAATACTTGATATATTGAATAATTACAAGAGTAAAAAATTGGATTCTGGGAAATATGCTTACTCGTACAGTAACAGGAAGTGAGAGCTTTTGGAAGGTTTATCCCTAGAGATATGACTGTCTCACTGCTCAAGTACAAATTATAGTCACAAAGAAATTGTACAGCCTAGAAAGTGGGATACTCGTGTGAAGGGCAGATAAGAAGTTTATTCCAACAGAAAGATTCTTGACAAGTTTAATTGAAAAGTGTTCGCTGAGCAAAGCTGTTCCTTTTGCGACACAAGACACATTCGAGACCTTAAGCTGCTCAGAGTAACCTCAGTTCTCAATTGTTGGCTTGGCTGCAACAATTACAGGTTAAGTGCTTTGCTTAAAGGGACCTCAATCTTAGTTGCTGATGCAGTGGAAACATTAGTGTACAGTACAGTGACATATACTGATTTCCATTAAAACGTTCACATCACACAAAACAGGCTTCCACTCCAAGTTCTGAAGATGTTTGAATCAAAGTGGGTCAATAGGGTCTGTGAGGATTGTGGACGTTTAAAGAAATAAAGATTTTGACCAAATGCAAAAAAAAAAAAAAAAAAGTGAAGCAGTCTAGAAAACGATATGAGCACCTAAAAACCAATGAGATTAAAATGGACAAAATTGTCAAAGGAAACTGAACATATACTGTAAGACACCTGGATATAAGCCATGCCCACTACATTTAAAAAAAAAAAATGTTTTACATACATCTAAGACACACTGGACTATAAACCAAAGATGTCCACATTGTTTTTACACAAAGACTTTTTATATTTTTTTTTCTTTATCTTAACTCATACAGAACTAATAGTAAACAGCCATTTATTATTTGTCTTGGTCGGTATGTGGAACCTGAACTAAAATGACTTCCATAGCCACTTTGTAAATTCATCCCAGGGATCACATTGGAACCTTTGGTGGGCCGTATGTTTGGTACCCCTGTTTTAAAACGTGGGGAAAAAGTACTGGCTTATAATCAGAAAAAGTACACGTATGCATTTAGTTGTACATAGTATATTGCAGACTTTTGAAATATTTTAATAATAAACAGCTGAGGTCTTTAATTTGTAGTTAATGTTTTAAGTCAGCATTCCTTTGTTTTATTAGTGAGTGGTGAAGTTCTTAGGATTTCTGAGTAGATCTTATGTTCACATGTTGGTCAACACACCAAACTGACAGATTTGTGAACACAGGACTTAGGTTTTACCTTAGGCACACTTTTAACTACACATTAAAGGACTGTAAATCACTGGAGATACGACGTAAAAACACTGTCAGTATATGAGAAAACATCTGCTTGATTTAGAGGCGGGTAAGACCAGCCCATTCCTGATGACCCAACCCACCTCGCCCATGAGGGGTCAGCCCATAGATGAGGGATCAGTTTACAGGGGTGATAAAAGTGATGAGTGTTGGAATGTCTTGGTGTGGATCCTCAGATGACTTTGACTTTTGTACTTTGAATATAATTCTGATTTATTCTTAAACACTTTACTTTGAGATGATCTGTAGCATAACATTTCTATGAAAAACACTAAACTTTTTAAAGAAGTCACCTGTAAAAAAAAGTTGTATCACATAAAAATTTAAATCTGTTGAATGTGTGACACAATGAGGGCAGAGGATGCTCCTAAAAATATTAAATGTAACCATGTATTTGCTTATTTTTAATTCACAGATCATATAGACGTCCATACAAACTCAAGAGTAAATTCAAAGGTTATTATACTGAAACTGTGAAAATGAAAAAAGGGACTTTTTGAATAATATCAATAGTCTCCAAACACTGTCATTTATCAAACTCAAGGGGTTTACGGGTGAATCAATATTGTTTCCACGTTCACTACAAAGCCCCCGAATGTCCAAATGGGTAATATCTGAAGACAATTAAATGCTTCGAAACTGCATTTAACTTAGATTATTTACATGTATCAATAGGATTAGTGGGTCAACGGTGATTAAACATTATACATGAGTAGTGCTTTTGGTCAGCGGTGGCTGTTAGGTTCTAATTATAGGTTGATGGTTTGCTCTAAATTGCTCATATTTGTGAATGTGAGAATAAATGGCTGTACTTTTGGTATCAACCCAATACCAAGTAAATACAGGGCTAGTATTGATGATACTTTTTACTTGAAATATCATGATCATTGAATAATTTTGTGATTTTTACCTTTAGTTAGTTGATTATGATTATGATAAAAGACAGGACAATGATTTTCGGCAAATAAACACGATTTTTTTTTTTTTTTATTAACTAACCACAATATAAAACAACTTAACAGTATACAAATAATAAAATAATTCCCTTTTTACATTAGTGGTGTTACTACAGTGGCCAATGCCTTTATTGAACACATCACATGTGTTAGTTCCTCTGTCAGCTGTAGTGAATAGAGATCCACACAACCACCATCCACCATCAATTTACTGGACGTATAGAAGACGTGCAAGTAACTAAGTAGAAGTACTTCCTTTACTGTACTTAAGTACAGTTTTTAAGTACCTGTACTTTAATTCAGTATTTATTTTTCTCGCAATTTTGTACTTTTACTCCTTACATTTTTATATAAATATCTGTTCATTCTCAGAATTTTCAAACTAGACAAATATGACAGAATGAAAAATAAATCAGAACTTGTGATTTAATATATCATAATTTTGCCTTTTAATCTCATAATTATCCATTTCTTATCTCATAATTAGGACTTTTATCTCATCATTTTGACTTTTATTTCATAATTTTGACATTTTATCTCATAATTCTTAATTCTTTTCTCATTGTGAGGTTTTTCCTCACAATTTTGACTTTTTTCTCATGATTCTGAATTTTTTCTCATAATTCTAACTTTTTATCTCACAATGTAGATTTTAAAACAAATATAAGTATTATAATTATCGTATTATCATCCTGTTCATGACTTTTGAATTGTTCCTAAATGTCCTCTACATACCCACTAAACAGAGTACCATGACCCAATAAAACACATCATCTACACAGTACTGTAACTCACTTATAAATGTTTTATTTGTGGATATTATTGATATTTTTCATCTTTGTCCTGCTTAAATAAGCATTATTTCATAAAAAAATACAGTTCTACTTTTTACTTCATTACAATACAACTTTTTTACTTTTACTTCAATAAAGTAGTTGAATCAGTACTTCTATTACCAGAGTATTTTTTCACACAAGTAGCTGTACTTCTACTTAAGTACAGAATGTGAGTACTTTGACCACCTCTGACGTATAGAAGAGAAAGTGAATCAAAAGTATCGATCTCATCATGCTAATATTGATCCGATACTGATGCTCCCCTTGGTATCGAAATCACAGATATTTAAATTGATATGCCCACCCCTTCTTTGTATGTTCAGCTAAAAATGACGATAATGTGAGATTGTCCGACCTTCACTCAATGTCAAGTGGAGTAGACTCCACCCTGTAATGACCATCCTGATGATCAGACAGAATTACATTCCAACAGATTATTACTGGTTAACTGTTTAAAATAAGTTTATCAGTACTACATCTTGACCATTAATGAACATGAGCGCTGGTAATTGGTTTAATGTTTAAGTTTAAGTTTAATGGCAATGCGTCAACATATATCTACTCTAGTACGTTTTAACTTTTATTACATTTAAAGTACTAGTGATAACCTTTGTGCTTTACCTTCTGGTGCTGTGGCCAAATAGTGTGAAATGTGGCTCAATGCTAAATGGAGATGTAAATATTAATGAGGTTGAGCTCTAGATACAATCGAGGTGTGTGCTGTGCATTCATACAGACTGGAGAGACTGTACATTTATGCATCGCATTGTCCTGTTGTACGTGTACATGAAGAGATATTACTCAAATGTGACTATAATTGAGAAACTGAATTTCAAAGTGCAGCAATGGCCTTTTTAAAGCGAGTGTCTTTATGGTACTTGGAGCTTGTAGTCCAGGAAATGGGTAGTATATAAACCTCCTTTCATCCCGGTCAAGTAGTAAAATCAAGTATGTTAGATGCCATATGGGGGATATTTCCAGAAGAATGCAAGCTGACAAAATCACTTTGAGTGATGGTTGACATATGAAGAAAAGGAAACAGATTACGGGATAGTGTTGTGGTATCCATGGAGTCCAAATACTATTATTGGAAGTAATCCATTTTATTTACATCATATGGATGAGACAAGCTGACAAATAGCATCAGACAGCTCAAATGTCACACATTTGAGCTGTGTGACATTTGAGCACACGAGTCATAAACCTTTGGTTCATTCTCAAGTAATACCAGTATTTCCAATATGGTTCCTGGGATTAGAGCCAGTCAGTATTCAAAGGCATCCAAATTGCTACATCTACACATTGAATTTAAAATAGACATGTAAATTCAGTTTATAGTCATGCCCAGGAAAGCTGAAAATCATGAGAGCAAGGGTGGAAAAGGGAAAAAAAAAGTTCTAGAATGGTAAATGCAATCCTGTGTGATTATACAAGTACCTTCATCTACAAAACAAGTGTTGCTGAAAGTCACTTGACCTGAATATTTGTTATCATCTAATCATCTACGAGTTGTTTCTGTCTCCCAGACTAAACCCAGCATCTAATGATGAATAATCCCTTTGCTGTGCTGAAATGAATGTGGCATTGAATGAGAATGTTCGATGCATTCACACATACCTGTTTAAGTACCATAACTTGACGCTGCATTTGTACAGGTTAAAAATAATGAATTCCAGAGAGATAAGGCTGGATGAACAGATGTGATGCTCAGGTCAAGTAACACTTTGTAGTAAGATTCACATATTCAACATTAACAACTTGCACATTAATATGTTTAGTGTTCGTAACATTTTGACCGTTCATTAGTCACTATAAATCACTGATGAATGTGCTTTTCTGCATGACTATATTCAACATCTAACAGACTCTAATTAAGGTTACATTCATTCATTTTTTCCCCATATGTGACCTGTTAAAGGAGTCACTCCATCGTTATTTCATTAATATTGCAGTGTTCTCCATTGCTATTGAATACATTGTGTGTTGGTTCTATTTAAAAAAATGTCTAGATTGCTTTGTTTCCAGTTGTTTTTGCACAGTAGAAAAATGACTTGAGGTCGAACAATACCGGTACTTCCTCATACATGTTCATGATGCGGTGACGAGGCGTCTCTGATGGGCTCAGAATGCATGAAGGAACACTCCCCCCTCGATCTATGTTTGTGTTTACCTTTACCAGAGTAACACACAGCTTGGATTCATGCCGTTACTGCCTCTGAAAACGTCCAGGGGAAAAAAAAAACCATGAACCAGTTCGCTTCGCTTATTTTTATTTTTTTTTCAAGTTTGTGCAGAAACGACTGTGGCACCGTCTTCTCTTGTAGATGCTAATGCTACTTCAGATTCACTGCAACAGGGGATGGGCTTAACCTCACACGGGTGACTCTTAAGTCCATGTGACGACACATGGACCTGCTTTTTCTGGGTCCCCTCGTTCCTAGCATGTGTTGGTAACTCGGGGTGACCCATCAGATCCCAAATGGAGCGTGGAAAAGTGGCTCTCAGCGGAATGACACTTTTAAAGACTGCTGTTTCTCCTTCTTCCATCATATATATATATATATATATATATATATATATATATATATATATATATATATATATATATACATACATACACTTACTGGGTGCGATTTGCTGGGAGGGATGGAGGGGTTCATCACCCCCCATAGCCCCTCTGGTTTTGGACATCATCAGGACCATAGGGTCCTGTGGTCTTGGAGTCTTTCTGAAGGTGAACCTCGCATGCAGCGAAGTCTGGGCAGGGGGGGGTTGTAAAGCTCACAGCTGGACCCGTGAGCTACCTTCCCGCTGACCATTCCTGGCCCACCCTGAGCCGGTTGCAGTGCACTGCCGTGAAGAAGTTGGCACAAGCCAGACCCAAGGGAATATCAGGAATATAAATAGAATGTGTACACAAATTCCAGATGGGAAATCCTAACCCTAACCTCCATGCTTTATATAATTTTGCAGTTGATCTGTAGACTGTTATTTTGCCACCAAGTTTACACGCAGAGATCATCAAGGAGACAAAATGTGCAACTCTACATCTCTGATTAGCCTTGTTTCCCATCAAAGATGATAATATCCAACCCTGCGTTCCCTGAAAACCTCAAATTATCACAATTGCATCCTTTCATGGAGACATTCAGCTCCGTAGTGACATAAATCCTCACTGAGAAGCTAATAATTCAATAGTAGTTTGACAGTTGAGTTTGAGGTCAGAAAAATTTAATTTGGAGTTATCTGGACATTTTACCTAAGAGTAGTAGACCATATTTTTATTAATCAAGTAGTTTCAACACATTATAAGATCGATATTTAGAGAAAATTGATATTTAATGGTCTACAGCTGTAAACTTACTATTAATCTCATAATATAATACATACGCATATGGACAAAATAATTAGGACACGTTGAATTTAGGTGTTCTTTTCTAACAGGGATCTGGGTTACAAAACAGTAATGACAAATACCATAATAAATGGTTCATATTGATTATTTATATTGATGTATATCTCAAATTGTTATGAACAGGACATCTTACAGCTGTAGCCACAATATATCCTTGTAGTTTTGTCCATATAGTTTGTAAAAATCAACATATCCTTATAGTTTAATGAGAGATTGTTGTTCTCCTTAAGTGAGACATGAAGACAGTAGATATTTAGTTGTGGTAGAAAATTCTTATTTTGTGTGAGCGTGACAAATATTTTTAGAAATTTAGTAGTAGAACATTTAAAATCATAGTCATGGATAAAACGGACATTAAGTAAAAACTATCTGAGGCATTTTGGAAGCAAAGATAACAATTTAAATCATACTAACCAGTGGCATCACAGCTTTTTAAAATGTGTTCTAGTTTGTGGCACATGAGCAAAATTTTCTGAATCTATCATCGGTAAAATTAACCAACAATTATCCATTAATAGTTGCATTTTTTATATTATAGCCAAAATAATAACAAAAATGTGTTTTTCTTCAATGAAACATTTATTCCAAGAAGAACAAAACTTTTGACAGAAATACTACAAGAATGAAAACCTGCCCCTCCCTACCCCTACTCAAAACATCCAAAAGTGCTCCTCCTACTGTCAGCAAATTAGCTTAGACTACATTTGTTTCCTTATGCTGGTGTACCGTGAGGGCGGTTAAACAGTTTAAACCATAGATATTATTGCTGTTTGTTTGGCGTGATTGCGGCCAACAGTAACAGTTTATCCTGCAATAAAAATAGATCCAGTGGGACACTACAATATATAACCTCAGGAAAAAGTGGGAGTATGAAATCATCTGGTTGTAGAAGTGGGGGTGTCGCAAATACACCGTGCCCCACGGGTGCGACGCTTGTGATACAATGCAATGATATTTATGACAATATAAAATGACATCATCATATTTATTATTATTGCTTAATATCCCAGACCCCTGTTAGAAAAGAAACACTTGATGCCAACGTGTCCCCATACTTTAGTTTATTTGTATATGAGTTTGGCAATTATGCTACGAGGCTAACAATATGGTAATGCAGAATAAAAATCCAATATGTAATAAATAGATATGCTAATAAGCCACAAGTCACTGGTTAAGTATTACCCCGTTTTCAGTTTACATACATTCATATATCGCCACCGACTCTACACTTCACTGTTGCATTAAGATGGATGTTTGTTTTTGCAGGAGCAGCAGAAATGGAAGTTATAATAACGATAGGAGGGAAAATATCCGTATGAGCAGCAGCGGCAGCAGTGGTAGCAGCATTCACATTCACATTAGCATCCAGTGTGTGATTATAATCTCCAGTGTCAGAATGGAGCCTACGGGGATACAAAGCCAATCCGGAGAGGGAGCGTGCTGGAGCTATCACCTGGAGAGTAATGAATTTCTCTACTATAGAGCCAGATGGCCAGGGGACGGGACGAGGCCTGATACTTAGTGCTATTTATTTGGCAAAGCCGAGAGGTGTCCTGTGAATGCGATCTGAGTAAAAGAACAGGAAGGAGCGAGGAGACTTTATGGGCCAGGCTGGGCTGACTGACACACAGACAGATTAACAGAGGTAGAAAGACTATCTGCACTGAGCAGGTGCAGTTAAAATGAGCCACTGGAGTGTGTTTATGAATGTGTGTCCGTGGGTAACAAAAAAAAAAAAAGAAGAAGCAATAGGGAACAGGTAGTGTCAGATTTCCATGATTAGCCTGTTGTTGACCATGGAGTTATCTTGACACGCTGCCATTTTGTTTTTGTTCGGCTGTACAGTCGGAGTCGCGGAGGCCTGTTCACACACATCTATCTGTGCCATGCCACGCCAGGCCAAGTATCTGCAATGCAGTGTCTGCCTGCCATGGCTTAGCTCAGCTGCCTCTGTGCAACACCCCAGAGTCCACACAGACAGACACACTGGAAACACACACACACACACACACACACACACACACACACACATACACACACACTGGTTTCCATGTCTCATGAGGACCAAGGTTTTAATCAAGTAGCCATTGGGTAGTGAATGTAAAGACATATTTTGTAATAAAAAAATACACATTAGAAAATTAAATTAAAAAAACCACAATAAAATAGAAATGAATTAATAAAAAAATAACAATTTCAAAAATAAAAAAAATAATTAACTACAAAAATATATAGAATAAATAATAAAAAATAAATAAATAATAAAAAATACATAAAATAAATAAATGTGTTTTTTTTTTTTTGTTTTTTTTTTTTTTAAAGAAAACACATTTTCAAATGTTTGAAAAATATGTTTGGCTTTGCACCTGTTTCCCTTATGCTTTATGGGGACTTCCAGGAAAAAAAACAAATGAATGTCTTTATAGGTTCACATAATTTCTATTCTTCTAGTGGTGACCTTTATTTATATTTAACCCTCGTGGGGACCTGAGTTGTGGTCCCCATAGTGTCAGAGGTCCCCATGGTGTGAGTATGTAAACAAATCGATGTCCCCATAAAGATAGGAATACAAGCAGACACACACGTAAACGTAAGAAAAGGTGCACACAGGCTTAGGATTGAAGTGAGCAGCGGCTGCACCTTTACTCAACAGGAGGGATCATTCCTGTAAAGCCCATCTCCTCTGCCTCATCTTCTTTCCCTAACCCTCTGAGCTCCACCGCCCTCCGCTTTTCTTTTCTCGCCTCCCCATCCCTCGCTCTATTGACCAGCTCGGCCACACCGTCTGTCTCTCATTGATCTGAATAAACAGTTAGATGGGAGACACAAATCTCTCAGCATGGTCACGAAACAAAGACTTGTTTCTAAAAGTGAGCGGGCAGGCACCTCCCTGAAAGTCTGCTCATCCCTTTTCACTGACTATATTCTCACCTCCAACACTTACAACCTGGCAGATACAAATGTTTGCTAGTCCTTTATATGAAAATGTATCCAATAGTAAGATACTTCAAAACATTTGGCATTTGGAACAACTTACCAAGTGAAATAAAAACACAAACGGAGTCTAAAACATAAAAAAACAAACATGAAACACACATACACACACAACATATAATGCCCACATACAGATGTTGTTATTTTTCTTTTTTACATAAAGGGTTTAAGCTGTAGTAAGCATGTTTTTAGATTCAATGTATTTGTATGTTTTATGTTTCATGTGATATTTTTATTAGAATAGGTAGCCATCTGCCTATAAACGTCCTATGTATTCACATTTACAAGTTTGTAATAATATGCACTGCATTGTCCCTGCGAAATAAACTGCAAATAAAAAAAATGCTATATACATATGAATATTTGTATCATAAACACATTTATTATTAAATTATCATGTGTTGTATTGATGGAACAAAAGGTAGAGAGCCTATGATGATTATTATAAGCTATTATTAAAACCCTTATACTTTTCATTTATATGTATTATTATGTTAAATTAATTATATTTCATTACTTTTTCTGTGATTAATGACCATTGATGTTTGGATACATAACGAAATTCTTGATTATATATATATTTTTTAGCTTTTCTTTTAAAGTACATAAATATAATAATAATAAATACATATTATTTACTGTTATGTATTTTAAATAGTACTATGCTATGTGCTTTTACCATAGTGTTAGAATATTATTTTATTAATATAATTACAGTCTCTCACAGCAACCATTTTTGATGCTATTAATGACTTGTATTCAGTGTTATTGACTCATAAACATGTTCCTAAAGAGCTTAAAAAGTCTGTATTACTCATTAGTTAACACGTATTGCAAGTATATTTAGGTAAAGCGTTGCCAAATGTTTTAGCAAGAACGTCCTTTTTCATTCATATTGAACTTGACAGTGACATAAAACACATGCTATTGGATGAAGAGGGTGTGCAATGGAAGAATTTAAAGTAATTTGAAGAAGACACCGTTGCACATGCTGTTGCTGTTATCTTAAAGGAGCTCCTGTATCTATGAAGGTGATTTGGCGGATATTTATTGGGCAGCTGTATAAGAGAGGTGATGAGGAAAGAAGAGAGGTGTGCTGTTATCTTTATTGGATCATGCTGTGCAATAATGATATCCCCACAGTACCACAGCCGCCTTGTGTCTGACATTGCAGCTGCAGCCCTGTCTGAAAAAGAAGCACAGGAATACAATAGAATAGAATAGAATAGAATGGGAGCTGTTTTAGTCTCCTTTTATTTAACCAAGTAATTAGTAAGTGAAGTAAGTTAGTTGTGAAGTGATTCACATTTTTAGTAGTAACCTGGACATACAGTGTAGAGATCAACCACTCTGAGAACCAATCACTCTGACATTGACCTATGGGCCATTTGGATGAAGCAATTAACCTATGGGTGTATATCATTGAGTGGTGGGAGGAGCCAGAGGACCTGGAGAAAACCCATATAAACTCTCTCTCTGTCTCTCTCTCTCTTTTGCTCTCTCTCTCTGTCTCCGTCTCTCACTCTCTGTCTCTCTCTTACTCTCTGTCTCTTTCTCTCTCTCTCTCTCTCTCTCTCTCTCTCTCTCTTTTCTGGTAAGACCGCTAGTGAAGGCCATTGGTTGCCCACCATACACCAACACAATAAATAATGAAAACTGACTCAGAAACAAACAAACTAAAAGAGACAAACAAAACAAACCTACTTTGACACTACAGTGGTCCTTTACTTATAAAAGACCCAGCTAACAAATAACCCAAGTAATGAAACAGTACATTACTGTTCATAATGTACGTAAATACGTCATGTACATACTGTACGTATAATCCCATTGGCTATGAGGGACATACCCATGATGTTTTCTGTTACCCTTTGACCCTCATTTATCACAGAGTTACTGGTGTTTCGTGAGTTTTCCCACTTTAACTTTATTACAGTACGTATTCGTTATTCATCATGAGCTCAAAGAAAGTGATTCTGGTGTGAATGAAAAGAAGCAGGCTGCGTTATCAATAGAAGTGAAACAGGAGATGATACAAAAAATATATAAAAGTAGCACGTGGTGGCGTGATATCACCAAGGACCCCTTCGAAAGGCATCTCTGTGATATCGAAAAAGACGTCATCACTTAACGACCAGACGGAGAAACTGTTACTCATTTAGATAAAGGAGAAAGAAATTGCAGGAGATAAAGCGACTGAGGCGATTGTTTCAGAAAAAGCATCCGACATATTCACTGATCTGATGATGGAGGGTGGGGATGAGGGTTCTGAGGAATGGGGTGGGTGGTCAACAAACATTATTGAAGGTGAAAGTGACGATTAGAACAACCACAATGGTTAATTTTAATGGTTTAATGTTGAATGTTCAGTCAGTGAAGACACATTTCCCCACTCAGACCAATACATTAAATCTAAATCTACATTTTCTTTGACTTTGAACACATATTTCATACAAAATTGTTCATTTTTTTTAATCATTTTTAAAGATTTGATGGGTAGTATTCTGGCCCTTTTACATGTAAAATATGACGGTACGAAAACACTTCTGGGACGCATTAATATCGTAAGTATAGATACCATTGTATTTTTGAAAGTACTAAGTCACAGCGAAATCAGATGAACTTTACTATCATGTTTATGAATACTTTTTTGCATTGGATGTATTCTGAAGGACAAAAATTCCTTGCCAAGGTTTTAAGTAAAAATAGCAACCCTTTAAATAAGTCTTGAAACATTTCATATTCTCTGGTTTTCAAACAAATGTATACATATTGGACGTTTGTTCTCCACAAAAGCCTCTTGATCTGTTTTCTTTCTGTCTGTGTCATCCTGTGCTGCTCTTGTCTCTGACTTCCATGCATATGGATGTTTCATACCAGGCTAAGAAGCTGCAGAAGTATGCAAGTCTTCCATCCACAGATATTTGTGCATGTGAATTTCAGCCCCTTTGTTCTGCAGAGAAAGGATGAAGAGGTGTCTTTGTTATCAAATAGAAAGGAACTGTCAGTGTCCCTGCTGTGCAAATGGTGGGCTTGTAGACAGGTGGATGGATACTGGGGGGGAAAAAAAAAAAAAGCAGCAAGTGGGTAAAAAAGAAAAGAACTGCAGGGTAGAGTAAGACAGGAAACGGCAGTGAGGGAAGGTTCATTTTTTGACCTTTATTCATCAAGGGATTGGTCTCTCAGCATGCCTGTAGCGGAATGGGAAAATGTTTTTTTTTTCCTCTTGATTAGTGAAGTTCAAAACTACACATAACACTTTAAATTACCGACGAATACCGACCATGACACACTTAATGAACCCTTTTTCTTAACTCCAAAATGAACCCGCGCCTCTTTTTTTTTTTTTTTTTTTATACCTTTTTTCCTATCTTTATTTCTTGAGAGCTTTTGTAATTTGCCTGCACTCTTACTCTGAGGCCCATCAGTGCTGAAGCAGGCCAGGACTAGTCTGCCAGAGACCTTCACTATGACTTAGTGTGGCTGGCTGCCACTCTGGGGGAATGTCAGCCATGAAGGACACTATTACAGGCCTGTCACGTTTGAACCCCATAAACCACATCAGTATATTGGTACAAAAGCATGGGCTGGGACTAAAAGAAGCAGGAAGGGAAGTAGACAAACAGTCAAACAATAGGACAGATCATCAATGGGAAAAGCTGTGAGGCAGAAATGTCACATTTTACATTGACGTTATTTAGTTTTAACCCAGAGTTTCTACGTGATATTACAACATGCATCATTGTATTGTACATCACTGACACGTGTGTATTCATATATTTTTTTTCGTTTTGTTTTTTAAATCTCGCCCAACATTGGTTGGGAGAGATTATTGTTATCACTCTGTGTGTGTTTGCAGAGACATATCATGCTATAGCTCAATGAATACTTGAGATATCACCATGAAATTAGATGGGCATATACATATAGGGAATGCGCATCAGATGCAATGATCCATTTGAGTAAAGGTCAAAGGTTACGGGCACAGTTAACAAAAAGGTCAAAATCACATTATGGGTTATAACTCAAGAACGGAGGAGCAAATAACTTTCAGATTGATACCAAATGATGCAGAATGAAGATTTCTACAATTCTCATAATTGGTGTTATCACCTACGACCAATAGGTTTTGAGATCTCTGGAGGTCAAAGGTGACATCGCAAAAATGAACTTGTGTAACACTGTGTGTCAAGCATAGATATATCACTCTATAACTTAATCAATACTGGATATATTATCATAATATTACCAGCACTGACACATATATACATATATAAATTATCAATACTGCCAAAGGTCAAAGATCAAGGTCGCATTTAGTAGAAAGGTCAAAATCATATTAGTACAGACACTTGAGATTGGCAGAAAATAGGGACGAAATTAGGCATTTTGTGAATACTTGTTTTATTTTTGTTGACAGTTTGTGTGATCTTAACGTATTATGAGATCCATATTTAAGTATAGGTGTAATATATGGTAATGTAGAACAAAGACCCAATGTAATAACATGTATGCTAATGAGCGAGCAGTCAATGGTTAAATGTTCCCTGCAGCTCAGTGCTAGATGTGCCTTGTACATAGCTTTGGAGTTAGCACTTATTATTTATTAACAGCTATTATGTGTATGTGATGCAACTTTTCTTGGTCTTCTGACTATGAAAAAAATGCTTTAACTATTAAGATCATTTATTAGCCTAAACTTAATTAATCAGGGCAACATGCAGGTAGTTGGTGTGAATGAAAAAAATGCAGGACACGGGGTCAGATGGAAACATATGATCTGTTTATTTGTTCCAATGTTGGTGCAAAAATAGAATAGAATCTGCTTTATTGTCATTAACTCAGTTTTGTTATGAAATGGCAGCTCTTGTATATAACCTTTGTCGGTGTAAACATGGAAGAGAGGAACAGCATTGCAGTGTCAGGTCTCCAATTTTGGATATGCAAATATTCCAATTCATCCGATCTATTCCCCCGCTGATCTGGATTTACAAAACGGAAGAACAATAATTACATCATGAATACTGCATCACCCTTTTCTACCAGTGATTGGATCTGAGCAGAGATGCCCTTTGCATATTGAGCGATTTGAGTGTCTCCTACTACATCAGCATCACTGTTCAAATCTGATAGATTTGTCATCACAATAAAATATGATGTGTTGCATTAACATAATGTTTCTCAAATCCGGTCCTAGTGGCCCAGTGTCCTGCATGTTTTAGCTGTTTCCCTCTTCTATCACACCTAGTTCAATTATAGTTCGGCTCTTCTGATAATGGTGTAATGACTTCCAGGTGGTTTTTTTTGTTTTTTTTTTACTATTTTGTGAAATAATTTTTGTAATTTTCTTTTGTCTATTTTTTTTAAATAGGGGAGATATTTTTATATATTTTTTATTGTTATGTTTTATTTCATTTTAAATGGAAAATAAAAAAAATACATATATTATATCATTTACAATTTTTTTGTATTTTTCATTTCATTTCTTTATTTTTCCACATTATTTTTTATTTTAAAAAAGTAGGTTTATATTTAATTTTATTTATTTTTTCATATTTAATCATTTATTTTTAAATACATTTTTAAACAAGTTTTTCTAATAAATAAAAAAAATCTAATTTTGATTTTTTTTTTTTTACATGTTTTAATTTAGTTTTGACTTTTTTTTTTTAGATTTATTTGTAATTTATTTTATTTATTAGGAAAATATCTAAAACATGCAGGCCACTGGGCCACGAGGACCGGGTTTGAGAAGCACTACATTAACAATACGTTGTCACTCCCTGTGCTTCAGTGCACGTGTTTGTCCTTTGATGACGTGGTAAAAAATCAGCAGATCGCTTGTTCTTTTTTTAAAAAATTAATTAAATCATTTTCTTCCTACAGTATAAGAGAACGAGATTTAAAAGAGAGGGAGTGAGAAGAAGGAAAAGAGAGGTTGAAGTGAAGGCTTGTGTTATCCAGTACCCAATGGTTTATCGATTCTCACCATGCCTCCTTCTCTTCTATTCACACCACAGCAGTGTAAATTAGACTGTTTTCTTCTGCAGTGATTGACATCTGCTGTCAATGAGAAAATGTTTTCAAACTGGTAGTGATATTTTCAGTCGACTCAAAGGTGTTTAGTCTCAAACCCCCCACCCGCCGCCCTCTTCAAATAACTAAGCTCTTTGAATACATACAGCTTGTGATGTGACGGGTGACGAGTGTTAAGCGAAACAACCTACAGTGCATTGTGACAATTCTGTCAACAAAAAAAACAAAACAAAACAAAGGGGGACAACGACAAATGTGCTTCTGTCACTTATCGCCGAGACGAGCAACGCAGCACAGCCCGGTCGAAGCATGAAATCATGTCTGGAGGGAAATCCTTTTTATTAAAAAAAAAAAAAAATCATAATAAAATTGTTACAGAATAAGCATTAAGACAAACACAGTAGAGCTTTGTCATTTTGGCTTTTGTTTAAATGTCTGTATGTGCAGGATGTGAGGCAATGCAAGTCAAAGACGACATGTCAGGACAAAATAAATGGTTTTGTTACATTATGACTTCTGTCTTCTGCTATTATGAGTTTATCTTCCTGCTTGGGAGCTATAAGAGGGGAAAAAAGGAATTCTTAAATTGAATTCAATCTTAATATGTCTTTGTGGATTCATGTGAATAGTCCATTTAGGATGACAGTTAAATCATTATGTTGATCCGTGCGTAAAGAACATGGGTGAGCTCTTTGCGCCAGAGTTTATTAAAATGTTTTATTCCTGCAATATCTGGATGTAACAACTAGTATAATTGGAAGAGCATGTGGCCACTGATTAAAAAGAGCTTCTTCATCAGCAGGGTGTCAAGTCATGCATCATGGATCTGATTCACCCCCTTTTCTGGATATTCCATAAAGTGTGAAAACAAGACTGGTGGCAGTAACGGCTAGGCGTTGACTGATGAGGCAACCTCACCCTCATTACCAGCAAAAAGTAAAATAAAATTAACCCCTAAAAAACCCAGTGCTATTTTGTGGCAGTTCTACATTTATCTCCATTTATGCTGTTATTATCCTCTGTATTTTGCATTTTTTTATCATTGAACATCATGTATTTTCCTCCATTGAATTCATTGAGTATGTACTGTGGATCTGCATGGGATTTCAGATTAAAGTCGAGGGTTATTATATCAGAAATGGAGGAAACTGAAACTTTTTATCTGTCAATCAAGATATCAATAATTGAACATAAAAACAAGCATTTACACCCACTGTTGTTCAAACTCTCGCTGGTTTTGCAAAGGTAAAGTGATGGCCGCCTCCTCCTTTTTTTGGGGCTGATGTGGCTCAGTTGGTAGCGTGGGTCGCCCAATGACCAAGAGGTTGGCGGTCCGTGTCCCAGCTCTGGCTGTCCACATGTCGAAGTGTCCTTGGGCAAGACACTGGAGCCAGTAGGACTCACAGAACTTTAGAAACCTACTGGTGTATGAGTGTGTGGGTGAATGTGAGGCTAATGTAAAGCACTTTTAGCACCATGAAGGTTGAAAAGCGCAGACCATTTACCATTACCATTCTGTTGGTGGCACGGTGGGTGGGTCCTTTACGCATATATGGTTAGAACTCTGTGATGAATGAGGGTCAAAGGGTAACGAAAAGCATCATGGGTAGATTTCTCATAGCCAATGGGATGCTACGTACATAATGTATTTACATACATTATGTAGTTATGTATAGTACATACAGTAATGAACGTAGTATTTATGTCTTGGGGGTTTCGGTTTCCTTTCATAAATAGAATTTTCTTTCGTATTCAGAGACGAAAATTGAGGTAAGGGTTTTTCGATACTTGGATTATTCGTTAGCTGGGTCCTTCATAATTAGAGGTAAAACTGTAGTTTTCGAAATTCTTTTGCAGTTTAGTGAAAATTTACATCTTATTTAATTTTCATGTCTTTAAAAAAATCTCTAGTTACCTTATTTTTCAGTGCAGATGCATTAAAATTGGCAGTTTACAAACAATATTTAAAAAACATCATAATAATAATCGAGATCAGCTGATATAAGAAAATGAATCGTGATACATTTTTTTGCCATGTTGCCCAGCCCTAATTGTTAATTTTCTGTTGGCTGTTGAAAACAGTTGAGATGTTGCTTCGTAGTAAATGTGGTCGGCCCTCTGGAACCCCTGAAGGGCCCTGAGCAGTTGGAATAACAGCAAATTGAATATTTTTTCAAGTCAAACTTTTTTTTTTCCTTTTTTTCTAAAGTTAAGTACTGTTGAGAGCTTTTTAGATGTAGTCAAATAACCTTGGAACGATGTCTTTGCAACATTGCTTTCAGACATAGAACAACTCTACCTCACACTGCACTTACAAAACCAGTTTTCTCTGGTTGTTTCTGAAAAACATCTCCAGGTTTGCCTCATTCAAATAACACTTTTCCATCTCTATAATAGTAAATAATTATTGGCGTGAATTCAAAACAGTTCAATTGTCTCTGTTATACAATGGATATTAGACTAAACTAAAAAAAAAAAAAAAAATTCTGATTAGTTTGGTATTCACTAACAGGCACAGGCTGACATTGCATTTTTATATATTTACTGATCACACTAGGGGGGGGGGACAAAAACAAAAACTATTGACTATCACAAACACAATACAATAACAGCAGGGAGCTGCATCATCTGCACCTTCTTCAATCGCACAAATAGTTCCAGAGATATGAACAATAGTGTTTTGTAGGTTTTTAGGAATCTAATAATAATGGATTAGATTTATATAGTTCTTTTTTGGCCACTGAAAACTCATTCACTCTCACATGCACCCTCTGGTGGTGGTAAATTACATACATAGCCACAGCTGCCCTGGGGCAGATGGACAGAAACGTGGCAGCCATTTTGCGCCTAAAGCCCCTCTGACCACCACCGAACATTCATACACAAGTGTGAGCAACACTGGAGGCAAGGAGGGTGAAGTGTCTTGCCCAAGGACACAACGGACCAACTTGTACAGAGCGGAATTTGAACCAGCAACCCTTTAGTTACTGGATGACTCGCTCTACCTACTCTACCAATTTAGAGATGTTAAAATGTTCAAAATTGAACCACTTCTTCCTCTCCATGGCATTCATTGATATGAAAAATATTGAATTTGTAAACCCAATACACTTCAAGTTATTAACACGAAGATATACAGTACTGCAGCAGTGGTCGGACCAAAAACATAATATGCTTGAAAGTCCATTCAGGGATATAAATACATGGATTCTGGAACTAGAATGATTGAACACAAGAGATTTCCACAACACACTGCAACTATTCTTAACAATAAAAGGAAAAACTAGTTGTATCTTTAATAAAGCCAACATTAATAAATACATAGTAAAAGATCCTGTTATATAAATGACTATTTATTTTTCACAGACTTTATAATTTCATGAGGTTTTGGGTCAGACCAGCACTTCAGCAGCATGCTCAAGGACAAGTTAATAGAAAAAAAAACCCCATTGTCCTGAGGCAGTTGATCTTTAACCCCTCCTGTTGAAATGCAGACTCTGTAGCCAGAAGGGAAAGCTGCCAAAAGTATCATGTAGTCGTATGTCTTGACTTTTGACCACTGTGACCATTTTTTTTTAACCTCTACAAAAAGATATTCCAATCATGTAACTGCTCTCACTTGAATCACGGACTGTCATTTCCGTCCAAAAAGTAAAAGTTGAATAATAGTTGATTTTCAGACAGTTGAACTATATAAAACCACAAAAAAAAAAACCAGACCTGAAAATCACATCAGTCTGGAAAATTGCTCAGAACTGTGATGCTGCAACTAATGAGGAATGTATAAGAAACGTTATTCTATCTTTAAAAACCAGATTTTTTTTTTATGTACATTTGTTATCTCTGAGCTGATATAGTCAGGGATAGACCACTGTGGCATCATTAAAGTTGGTTCAATGCATTTGACATGAGCCAACGCTTCATTTACAGTTCTTTTTAGTTCGTAGACGATGTTTCCCAAAGGTGTTCACAGACAGTCTACATTGCAGTTCAATGCACTTCCTTTACTTGATGCCGTCTTCAAGAGTAATTGTTTTAGGCACAATTCCGAGTTCCCACAGTGATTTTTTTCCTTGTAAGTGTAGTGTCTGGAAACAATGTATTGTATCTTATTGCTGACATTTCAATAAAAAAAAATTTATAAATCACATGAATGCAAACTACATTTGAATTATTAATATCCCGTTATGTGTTTGATCCGACCACCGCTGGATACCCTTCGTGTTAACAAGATAACTTGGAAAGTATTGGCTTTAGAACTTCCATGTTTTCTATATCAATGAATAACATGAAGAGTAAGAACTGATTCAATTTTGGACTATTTACCATTTCTAGATTGCTCAAAACTTTAAAATCACTAAACACACTTTTGTTCAGATCTCTGGAACTATTTGTCAAATTAACTTCAAATCAAGTACAAATGAAAGGTCATGACCTGGGGATGCCTGGTTAAGGATTATTAGGGGTATTCTGGGATATACCCCTAGCTGTCTAGTTTTGTCTCATTATTTTCTATTTTGTATTGTTTCTTTTTTGGATATTTATTTTTGTTCATAATGATTTCTGTTAATATCAACAGTGTTATCATTAAGCAAATATAATCAACTATGATAACAAGTGGTGCCTGGCACAATAAACCCCGCCCCCTCACACACATTTGGCCTGCTTTACCCACAGCTCTTATTATTGCAAAACACATTTTGGTGACAGTGACAATAATATATAATCATGGATCATGATTAGCCCATAAAATAAAGGCATTTTAAAATTTGTAGAGGATGAGTGCCTTGGAATTTTGATGTTTTTGAAATGGATTAAGCCTGTCACTAATGAGCACCATCCCTATTGAAGACAAGTTCGAGGTAGCACTCCAGACTTTATTCTAAAATATTTAGCCGTTTTTAGCAGCGTGTAAACGGCCCCGAAGTATAAATAAGCGTATTAATTTTCAACACAGCAAAAGTAACAAATCTAAAGACCATCTGAAACTTTTGCGCAGTGCTGTACCTCATGCAAATCCAAGAACACAACATTCGCTGGTGTAGAACATGTTATTACCGGCTACTTGACACCTGGCAAAGATTTCCGCTAACGTGTAATTACCCTGTCATCATATCCAACTTGTCAACATGCCCATGACAAAACCACATTTCTTCATCAGACATCTTACAGCTGACCTCTTTTATTTCCGTTTGGCACTGCAACTCGGCTCCCATCAGTCAATTAGTACGGGGTTATTCAGGATCCCCGGAGTCCAATCAGCTCCCACTACCCTCCTAATTCAACCCTAGATCTTTCACATGTTCTGTTCAAACTGATTAAAGGATCTGAAGTTATACTGAAATAGCTCACCTCTTTTCACCCATCTTCAAGAAAGTATCATTATATCCCTCTGATTAAGACATCCCCAGTTCATGTTGACTTTTTTTTAGCACAGTAATCAGTGTATAAGTGATGATAGCAGCATCTTGTGACTACAATTGATTTTTAATCAGTGAAGCATAAAGTCCCGGCTCATCTTGGGTTGTCCCGCTACTTTCAAAAATATATCTGAAGAGTGGCTAATGAGAGCCTTTAGCACACTCATTTTTCATTTGTAAGCACAAAGAAAGCAGTCAGCAGTCTGCTCTGGCGTTAATAAGAACATCATCCTCATCATCGGATCTGATTTCTATCCACGTCCGATAGCCACGGCCTCCGACCGACTGCAACCGAGGGTTTCAAAACAGAGCTGATGGATGAGTGTCCGTGAACTCTGTAAAATCTGTGCTGTTTCATTTATCTCTCTTGTTTGATAAATTATCCAACAGAAGCATTGACTGCATCATGTTTAAGCTCTTATTTTATTCTCAGGTCACTTCAACTTTTACATATTTAATGAAAGTGCAACTGGTGGTTCTCTTATAGATTCTAATTAATAAGATTGTTCATTTAAGTATGGTGAGCAGGTTCTCTTGGAAGTCTACTCTGTCCACAATCAACCATCCGTGTTGTGATAAATTGCTTGAGAGAAGTCAAGCTCTCCAACAGCACTACTGTGAGCATGGAGTATTAATCACACCGGGACAGATTATTACCCATCCTCCATCTATCTTTTGCTGGTGACATTGCAGGGTCTAAACAAACAATGGTGTGTTCACATTATCCACAATGTACAGTGTGTTATGATGCAGTGCCAGTCACTTGTTATAGATCCATGAGATGAAAGAAAGAAGCTTTGGCCGAGGAAAAAAAAAAAGGTTTATATATGTGCTTCTTTTATGCAGTGATTTACAGTAAAATGATTGATGTTTTATCTGCAGAATTTCATCCCTTTATGGCCCACTCATACACATACTCTGAAATTAAAAACCTTATTGTGTTACTGAACATAAGACATTGTTACCTTTGACAAACTTCTCACAATCCTTTCATTGTTATGTAGGACAACGAAGTTAATGTGGTTAAAATATTTAGTTCATTAGTGGCACACACACACACACACACACACACACACACACACACACACACACACACACACACACACACACACACACACACGTTTCCATGTTTCATGAGGACCAAGTTTGTGAGCCATTGGGTAGTGAGTGTAAACACATCTTTTATATATATATATATATATATATATATATATATATATATATATATATATATATATATATATATATATATATATATGTATGTAAATATAAAATGAATGAATAAAACATAATAAAAAATTTTATGTATAAATCAAAAATATATAAATAAAATAATAATAATAATAATAATAATAATAATAAGGAAGAAATAAATAATGAAAACAATAAAAAAAATTTAAATACATAAAAATAAATACTAAACAAACACATCTTCAAACCTTTGAAACCTTTTCTTTATGAAGACTTCTGGACAAAACAAATGAATGTATTTATAGGGCCACATTATCTCTTATTTTATTAGTGAGGACCACAAATAAATAAATACAAGGAGAATGTAAAAAGACACTGACATTTATTTGACCTTTCAAGATCATCTTTGGTATTGGTGTGAAGGCAGGTTTGATTGTGCAATAATGACGATTTTGATGAAAAAACCTGTAAAGTGAAAGTACGATGATGTGAAGTTGTGAGACAATATTCCTTTTCATCACTGGCTACAACATGGAAACTAAAACCAATCAGCATTATATATATATATATATATATATATATATATATAATTTTATTGTTATTTTTCCATCCTTATTTAGTGACTCAAACTTAGTAACCTTCTGGGGGCGTTTTACATGTTACTTTGTAACATGAGTTTGTTTGTTTGTTTGTTTGTCTTACAGCATCTCCTACTGTCCCTCCACTACATTCGGAGCATTTCAAGCCCTGCCATGAGAAGGACCTGGCCTATTGCCTCAACGGGGGTGAATGCTTTGTCATTGAGACTCTTAGTGGACCTCATAAGCATTGCAAGTAAGTGACTGACCTGCTCTTTACTTTGCTTTCCTCTGCTGTTGTCTTCACTACATCACAACTCCTGCTCCTCCTGCTATTAGTTTTCAGCTGTCAGTACTTTGGAAATGATACTCTGGACTGGAGACGCTTTAAATACTATTCAGTTAAATCAGATGTTTTTGAGCAGCTTAACTCATAAAGGTCCAAACATCTACCATTGACCAAAAAACACCTTCTGATCTAAACTGTTGAATACCTGTGGATCCACTAATCCTATCAATACATGTAAATAATTAGTGTAAAATACAGGTTATCATCTTTTTATGTGCCTCAGATATGACCCATTTGTACATTCAGAGACACTTTCATCTACATTAATTCAGCAGTAGATGGATGGAGACACTTGTTTCATGTTGAAATAACTGAAAGAGCTACTTTTTTATTCAGCTTTTTCTTTTCTTTTTCTAAAAAGGCCAAATTATATGAGAAAAAGTTAAAATTCCCAGTTAAGTTAAGTTAAGCACAACAAGAATTAACCCATATATTTGGTGCACTGTGGTTTTTGGAGAAAATTAAAGTGTTTAAAGTGCTCCTTATAGTCTGATAAATATGGTATGTTAATAGTACTAATTCTGTGGGACTTGGTGTCCCGAGACATCTGATGCCCTAGGCCAGTGTTTCCCAACCCTGGTCCTCTAGTAACACGATCCTGCATGTTTTCGATGTATCCCTCCACCAACACACCCGATTCAAATGATCAGCCTGTTATCAGCTCTGCAGAAGACTGATAATGACTGTCAGGTGTGTTCAAAGAGGGAAACATCTAACACATGCAGGATAGTGGTTCTTGAGGACCAGGGTTGGGAAACACTGCCCTCGGCCACCGCCTAGTCTGCCTATACCTAATGACGACCCTGGGTGTGGGACTGGCAGCATTTACATTTGAATCCACTGTTGACAGAAATGACATTACACCCATAGAAACGTCTGAAACTCTTGAAGCAGCATAATCCAGTTCTTCACCATTGATCTGTGTAGGTGCTTTCAGACAGTTGGAAAAACTACTGAAGAACTGAGGACCGGGGTTCTTCAAACGTTCGTTTGAGGTTATATTTTCTTTTTTTTTAAGCTCCACTTTCAAAGTAGCTCCTTCAGCAGCACAAGAGGACCCATGAGTGACACAAGTGTACTATAGCCATGTTGAAGCATATATTTTTTTTAGCACATTTAGAAATATCACAGTAGCAGAAGTTCATGGGAACAGCCGTATTGAAACGGAAATGTTTGGCAAAGACGTTTGTTTCTTTATCTAAGTTGGAGTCGGCCTTCTTCAAAGAACAGTCCATGTACTTAATAAAAAACAAGTTTTTTTTTTACTTTTAAATTTCAACATGAAGAACCATATTTCCTCAATGCTTTTTTTTAATACTTAATATAGTAGTCTCTGGCTGAAATGTGTCTTGAACACATAGATCAACAGTGGGGTGGTGGATTATTTTGCACAGATGTGTGTTGGGAAAATTACAAGATATAAAAGTTAAAGTAATGTTTCATGTAAATGTTAAAATAATAGTTAAAATAATGTTTCATCCTTGAAGTCTGCCCAGGAGACAAAGGTTAGACTAATTTGCATACAGAGTTGAGGAATGCAGAGTGTTGGTGTAAATTAAACTAGCAACAAACAATGGAAGCTTCCAGAGAAGTCGACACCCCTGAATGGAACTTCCTCAAAGCAGAGACGATGTTAAAAGCTGCTCACTGAAGAACAGGCCGGTGGTTTGGGTCTGTCTGCAGCCGCATGCATCATACATCACTCAAGACCCAGACCACCGACTTATCAGACAAAAAGACTTGTAACTTTAAAAGTAATCTTACGCTGAAATTATCTATAATATTGTAACTAATTGTTATTATATTTGTGATATTAAAATAATGAAAAGACTCCAACAAGAGCTAATCAAACCAATCGCTCTTAGGCCATAGATCTTAATTAAGTAGACTTTCAATTATCCTTAATTATGAATTATTATTAGTATATGTTTTAGTAATACAGATGTAACCCATCATAAAGTGACAATTCCAGCTCGTGTGGATTTTTTCAGTGCTTTGAATGCCTTGTTTTCTCTTGTATGGATGTTCTGATCGATGTGTATTTGCATGCATAACTTTCATACGAGTGTGTTTGTGTGTACACGTTTGCATTTATGCATGGATATTGGGTATCTGAGTTGTCCCAGATTTGAGAGTAGAGCTCATGGGCACTTAGCACGTTCAAATGTGGGGCCCTTTACTAATTAAGTCCCTGAACAACTTCTTCCAAAACCTAACCGCAGGACTTCCACCCGACCTGTTTTTCAAAGAGCCTGTTTTGCTTCCCCTGGGGTATGAGTATGCATCTGTATTTGTGTACGAGTGTGTGTGAGGGTGTTGGTGGTTGTCGGGTGTATCTTTTGACTTAGCAATTTGACACTTATAAAACTGAAAATGATAGAAATACAAAGTAATGATGTATGTGGCTGCATATTATGATGTGTAGGTGTTTGGGAAGGTTGATATGCATATTAAAAAAACAACAACAATTCTTTATAAGGTTTTAATGGTATTTTCTAATATTAAGTGTTTCTTCATATTAATACTGATGTGTATTCTGTTTCAGGATTATTCATACTGTATGTCATTTAGAGTATTTTGAGAGTATTCTGTTCCTTATATATGTTCCAAAACAGACAAAGACAGCAGATTCATTATACTTTGGACATTTGATTTTGATTTGATTCATTCGATTTATTTGATACGGTGGCCGACGGGGGGCAACGCATTGCATCGACGAAACACTGCAAACACAAGAAAGATGGAACAACCAAAAACACAAACGCATAAAACAAATGCAACACAAGTGTCCTGCAAGAGAAAAATATTGCAATAATAGAAATGAAGCAGAAGCAAAAACATACAACGGAACAAAAAAATCCCCTTCCTCCAAATGAATCCCCCCCCCAACACTACATTTAACTATTTCTAAATACAGAAACAACAACACTCAATAATAATAATAATAATAATAATAATAATAATAATAATAATAATAATAATAATAATAATTGTGGAAACGAAAAACACAAAAATAAATTCTAATTTAATTCTAATTTCTAAGTACCATTTTATTATTTATTATTTAAAATAAACCAAAAAGAAATTAAAAAGAATGAAAAGGACCTGACAATAATGACTCAATATGGAGCCAAAATGAGTCAATGTGAACAGAATAAATACAGAATTATTAATGACAGAACAAAGAAAACCTTAACAACCCTATCTCATCCTCATACTGTATAAAAATGTATGATTTCTATTTAGTTTTAAACTGTCATTTGGTGACTTTAAAACACATGAGCATCTTTCTAGCTGGGATGTGATTATGCTGTGGTTTCTATTACAGAAACCAGGATTGCAAGTTCAAGAAAAAAAAGGTTAGAGCAGAAAATAAGGTAAAAGCTGAGTGTGTAAATATACAGTGACTTCTTTCTCTCCTTTTCTCTGAGAAAATGTTTGATAGTTCAGGTAGATGGGGGGGGGGGGGGAGTATAAGAGGCCAAAAAAATAGAGGAGAAACAGAAGAGAAAGACCAAGGTGTGGGTGGAAGAGGAGTCTGAGATGGGGGAGCGATGCTGCCCTCCTCCCCTGCTCTCTTTTCTGTTGCTATGACAACATAATCTGTGGACAAGTGTTGCTGTTAAAGAGTGGAGGTTTGTGATGTATGCTGGGATGGCCTTGATCACACTGTGTGCATGTTAATGTGGTGTTGAAGTACAGAGGAGATGAACATGTGCACCGAGTTGATCTCTGCTGTTTCCACGCACTGCAATTAGCTTTCACAGGGAGATTCAGAGCATCAAACAATACAACAGTCATCCCTGACATGAATATCAGCTGGTATGATCACGCTGTACAAATATATTTGATGTGATTCGTGTGTGTGTGTGTGTGTGTGTGTGTAATTTCAACCCATAAACACACAAACATCCACCGTCTACCAAAGCATCTACTGATCTAAAATGTTTGAAAATGTCTCATCCACTAATCCTATTAATCCATGGAAGGAACTGGAGTAAAAATTCAGTTTGTCATCTTTTCATGGTCATCAGATATGACCTAAATAGACAATCAGAGGCTCCGTAGTCAGAAGTACTGTCATCTTCTATAACATTGGATCAATGACCGTGGATGTAGACACGTGGTTTATGTTCAGTTAATGAACAATAAGATTTTTCTTCTTTTTAAAAAAAAAAAAAAAAAAACCCTCTACTTGACTGTGACATTTTTAACAGCTACATCAGGTGTGTCCGTCATTTTAGTTCAGGGGCCATATTCAGTTAAATTTGATCTGAAGTGGGCCGAACCAGTAAAAAAAAAATAAAATTAAAAAAAAAAAAAAAAAATATATATATATATATATATATATATATATATATATATATATATATATAAATAATGTCAAAATCTAAACTTTTCTTTCTGTTTTAGAGCGAAAAATGTACTATTTCCTTATGAAAACAAATATTAGCCTTTAGTTCATCATTTACACATATATAATCACAGTGGATCTACAGATACACACTATATTTAGTAATAGGTGGATCTGTTGTGAAAGAAGAAACGATAAGGTTATACAAATTCATGTGAAAAATAGTGACTTTAAAGTGACCACACATTTGATGAGTTCATACATTAGTCAAATTTGTTTCATACTGTCCGTCAGAACTTATCAAGACCTCCTTTTCTTATTTCATAAACAGGTGGAAAAAGAGTGTTTTACCTTGGTATGTTTCAACTTCCTTCAACTTATTGTTCTGGTGAAGTGTCATTGTCAGCTGTTTTATCCTGGTTTTCCAGCCAAAAGGGGACAATTATGCCCCCTACTGTCTGGCGTCCCACAGAGGACAGACTCTCGGGTGTGGGATAAGGTGTTGGCCTGTTTCCCGTGGCCTCCCTCGATCCATTAGTGGTTTTGTTGGTTTCAGAACACATGACCGTGGCTTCTTCCCAGTCCATACTGTGGATTTGTTTATTACAGTGATGTGTTTTTGGTGATTTCATGTTCTGTTGTTCTGCTTTTTCTTCAGTTTTGCATGTGTGACTTCTGCTTTTCCCATAAAAATGAGGAAAGGAAACCTGGATGAGGTTGTTAGGGAACCAAAAAAATTAAATAAATGTTTTTTTTTCAAATGGATATATCAAATCAAACTTTATTTATATAGCACTTTTCATACAAGAAATGCAACACAAAGTTCTTTACAGCATTAAAAACAAATACCCATCCCTCCCTCCATATATTCACAGAACACACATACGCACATCAACACACCTACCCATACATGCACACGCACCCACACACACACACACACACACATACACACATGCACACCCACACACTCTCAGCTTCAACCATAGGTTCAGTGGTTCAGCCCTGTGATGAACTGGCGTCTCATACAGGGTGTACCCCGCCATCACCCATTGTAGCTGGATTAGGCCCCCAGTGACCCCCGCGACCCCAGTGAGGATAAAGTGGGTTCAGATGACGAGGGAGTGAGTGAGGGATATACTCTGACTAAATATCATTAAAAGCTGGCAAGTGGGGCGAAGAAAGCCAAAATTATCCTTCAATTGACTTACTGCGAGATGTTAATTTATACTCATCGACAAAAGAATGACAAATTTCACCTTAGGCACAGAATCAATGCATAATCTGATTCAATTTGTGTTCACAACAAATTGAGACAAATCAGGTTGTAAAAAGTGTGATCAATCCGGACGTTTAATGGGAATGAATTGAACCAACGTGTGCCATTATTTGTCACAGAATTAATCATTTTTATTCGTGCGATGAAACTTGATCCTTTTGTCAACGATTTTTCACCATAGTCATAACTCAAGTATCAAGTGCTATTCCCGAGCAGTTGTAAAATGAGCACGGATTGTCCCCTAGAGCACAGTTGGTGCACGATGCTTGTGTTTGTCAACCTACAGGGAAGGATGGAGAGAGGGGTGGGATTCAGTGTGAGTCACAAGGACGACACACAAACACACACACATGCATACAGTATACACACACACACACATACATACATACATACAGTATATACACACAAACACACACACATGCATACAGTATATATACACACACACACATACATACATACATACAGTATATACACACACACATACATACATACATACATACAGTATATACACACACACACACACACACACACACACGTATATACACACAAACACACACACATACATATATACAGTATATACACACAGACATACATACATACATACAGTATACACACACACACACACACACACACACATACATACATACATACAGTATATACACAGACACACACACACACACATACATACATACATACAGTATACACACACACACACACACACACACACACACACACACATACATACATACAGTATATACACAGACACACACACACACACACACACACATACATACATACAGTATACACACACACACACACACACACACACACACACACACACACATACATACATACAGTATATACACAGACACACACACACACACACATACATACATACAGTATACACACACACACACACACACACACACACACATACATACATACATACATACAGTATATACACAGACACACACACACACACACACACACATACATACATACAGTATACACACACACACACACACACACACACACACATACATACATACAGTATATACACAGACACACACACACACACACATACATACATACAGTATACACACACACACACACACACACACACACACATACATACATACATACAGTATATACACACACACACAAACACACACACACACATATATACAGTATACACACACACACACACACAGACACACATACATACATACATACATACAGTATACACACACACACACACACACACATATATATATACAGTATACACACACACACATACACACTCGTGCTCACTGCTTTGGGCAGCATAGTCAGGCATTCAATCATTAGTGCTCAGCTAACCAATAAATTAGTCACTGTGCTAAGACAATATTTTTTGGAACATGGCAAAAGGCCAACTATGTGTTGTTGAAATTGATTAATTACTTTTTTAGCAATAAGTAGGATTTTTCCAAAGTGAAAGTTGTTGCTTAAGTAGTGTTTGACTTAATGCATTTTTAACTAGCTTCTCATTGGAGTAGCACGATAAGATTTGCATTTATTCGCTTCACTGCACCAGCATGAAAGTATGTGAATTAAAGAGTGCACCGGGCACAATTTGATATTGAATAAAAATAGACTGTCTGTAAGATGTGTAAAATGAAATTATCTATATGGAATTATGAGTAGATGCCTTTTGTCTTTATTATTTAGACAGATGACCAGTTATTTTATGTTATTTGTGTTTGATTGATTGATTGATTTCTTCATTCTAAACTCATTTTCAGGCATGACTCCTCATATCCCAGAATTAATTTCACCAAATATTAACAATGAATATAAGAATATAAGAAACAATTTACAAAACAAGTGTGCAGTGTCAAACAGGCTGCATCATTAACACTATTAAATATCTATAAACCTCAGAGGGAGGAGGATGGGGGTGATTATAGTTGGAAACAGAAGACGACTGTTCATGTTCTTTTCACAGTCAGGTATATGCTGACTGTTTTTGTCATTTTCACATAATGATTTCTTATTTTAACCAAACCTTGTCACAGCATACTGTAACACACTATTATTATTATTATTATTATTATTATTATTATTATTATTATTATTTGGGATTTTCTGTGGTCAGAAATATCATGCATGTGTGTCATTTTGGATTTTTCTGTTTAAGTGTGAGGACATGTTATTGAAAGTGTTTTTAAAACATCTAAAGGATCACAGCGTAACTGCAAAAATCTAAATTTTACCAAGTATCTTACCAGGGTAATATTCACTTGTTCCACTGGCAGATTTTTATTCAATCATTCATTCATTTATTTATGTATTTGCATGAATTAAGGAAAAATCAGTAAATAAATACATCTTGGATACTACCCTGGTAAGATTTCTTGAAATAAGATTTTCAAGATCAGTTATATCTCAGTAAAATTCTTCAGGTGATTGTCTTATTTTAAATGTGATGAAATATTTTGAGAATATTTATGGTAAGATTTTTTATTTTTGCACTACTTTTTAATCCACATTCTTTTATCTACATAACTTTATTCTCCTAATACTGCTAACCCCCCCCCCCCAATCATTAACTATGAACTGACAAAACACAACTCAGGCAATTATGCTACGAGGCTAACGGTAAGCACGGCTAATTTATTGAGTTGTCGACAATGGATCTTTATAGTTTATATCAGCTTTAGGAAAGGTCCCTCCTCTGTAGCCAAACCTCATTGCGTTTCTTCATTTTCCTTCTTTTGAGTTTCAGAAGGACAAACCGTGTCTGAATAATGAATTCCCTAATATTTTCAGCCAAAGCGTTGAATCAAACATCTTGGAACTTTGGCGTTATCTTTTCTCCCATGCCATTGTTTATTTATTGCATCTTTGAACCTAATCTATTTAATATTTATTATTTTTCTCCACCTGTGGCAGAAATGGTCTTCCTCAATCTAGGGCTCACTAAGCCCTCACCGTTGCCCTCTGTTGAGAAGCTATCTGAGAGCAATAGAAAGGCATCAAACAGGTGAAGGTAGCCAGGGTCTAGAAGAGATCCCTGTAAAGCCCCTTTCAATGAGTCCAGCATCTAACAGTCTCTAGAGGGTAGAAACACTCGGTGCACACACCCACACTGGCAAAGGTTGTGTGTGGAAGCCAAACATGAAGGCTCCCACTGTATTGGTGGTCATATGTCTGACCTTACACCATCTCATGGTCTTTCTCTGCAAGTAATCCGCATAGGGTTTGTGTTCAAATATTTGCATTGCAATGTGAGATGGCTGCTGTAGGGCTCAACGTGAGTAATGTGGGTAATATTCATACCTCTGCTCAATGCGCAGAGAGCTTTTTCTGACTTGAACTGATTAGAAATGCATTGCTCAGGGTTATTTGTGAATAGAAATGATGAGCTGAAATGCTGGTTTGAGGCTGCCACAGTTGAAAGGTAGTACTGTATGGCTGATAGCTAATGTGCTTTAGATTCAAGCAAGTGCGCTTTTTCCTCGTTTTTTTGCTAAGCACATCTGTATCGATTTATAACTTGGACCAAAGGCTAAAAGGGAAGTAAACAGTCCATTTTACAGCTGCTACAGCCAAGTTTAATTGGTAATTAATGATTACATAAAGCATATATATATTTCTTTTCAATACTCTAAATGGTCTGCTCTTATATAGCGCTTTTCCACGTTCATGGCTAATTAGCCACCTCCATGGCATTGGCCTCACATTCACACTCATACACCAGTAGGTTTCTAAGGTTCTGTTAGTTCTACTGGGAGCCTAAGTGTTTTGACCAAGGACACTTTGACATGTGGACAGCCAGAGCCTTTCGGTCACCGGATGACCCGCTCTACCAAGTGAGCCACAGCCACCCATGTACCATCATGACTGCATTAGTCATATACTCTAAGCCAGTGGTTCTCAACTGCTCTGGTTTCAGGACCCATTAATCGAATTTTCATTGGATATATGTGGAATGTGTGTTGGTTTTTCCATTAAATCACAAATGCAATGAGTTGTTTATTATCATGAAATGACATGAGAAGTCATTCCATAAACATGGAGAAAAACACAAATATTATGTTGTTCTACAGATATATCCATTATTATAGATTACTGAATAATAATAATACTAAAGAAATGATTGGGTCTCCTGGTATGTCCACACATACAGCACCATGTTTCTTTTAAAACTCTTTTAAAACATCACTTTTTTTTCTTTTTTGCAAAGAAAGGTCTTTCCATTGCACTTTTGTGATATACCATTTACACCTGAAAAAAACATCTCTTGCCACTGCAAAAACATTGTTGTTGTCCCATGCAGTCATTTATAGTTATATTTGGTCAATCTGAGGGTCAATGGAAAAGCGACTTCTGTCACCGCTCAATGACAACCCAAACTGATAACGGTTAAACTGTATTATGTGTTTAGAACCTCAGATAATACTGAATATCACTGTATGAAATACAGAAGACAAGTTTAATGATGAACCAGAGACAAGCAGGTGTTGATGCTAAATATGGAAATATTTCCATTTAAACCAAAAATATGCTCAGTTAAAAATTAAGTTAATTTAGTCACTTATTCAAGAACTAAACACACTGAGGTAAGGAAAACTCACTAAATGTAGGTAAAACCATATCTGATACAGTAGTGGTTTCTCTATGATACAAATGGAAACTTTTGGGTCTTATTTTATGCTGTAAAATATATAGTTAATTACCTTTACAGCACATTACCACCACCTACTGTTGGAGAGTGGCAATGGGCAGTTCCATGAAAGCACAGGATTGGTTTCTTAACAGTATTCATATATCATTGAGTATTTTAAGCGCATCATGTTCGTTATTTTACAGATACAGACAACAGATTTTTTACTTTTGACATTTTGTGTGTTTAAAACATGTCAACTTCTATGCAGGAGGAATGTGATTCAGTCTGATGTGATTCAAGGAAGTGCACTTTTTCCTTGTTATTTTGCGAAACACGTCTGTATCAACTGAGAACTTGGAACAAAGGCTAAAAGGAACAGAGACACAGTCCATTTTGTAGCTCCTGTAGCCACTTTCCTTTTTGTCCTGTTCTTTATCATGTCAAAAAACTCTCACTCTATACAGCCTCCTCTTCCTGCTTGTTAATTCAATCGTCCTATTTTATCACAGCTTCATCCTTTTAGTGGTCCAAGGGGAGGCCAGGGCTATTGTTTTGGCTCGGTTTGTCTTCTGTTTGTTCATTTAGTTTACTCTAGCAGCAAACCTATTGGTTGGATTCATACCAAATTTGGTTTATAGATTACCAGTGACACATAATAGATGCCATTATATTTTGAGAAAAGTAGATCAAAGTTTGAATTTTCTATGAATTTTTAAATATCTTTTTTCCCCATTTACTTATAGTGGGTGAACATTCATATGTCTGTAGCAGTAAGGATGAATCCTTTTTCACCCCTTACCCCTTCAAACAGAACTATAAGGCGTAGGGCTTGAAAATCAACCCCTATAAATTGGGACACCCCTTACCCCTTTGCTCCGCCAGTTCTTACTTAACCAAAAACGACAACTTTAACCAGAAGTACCCAAACATGTCTGCTGCTGTAGTAGTTGCATCCTTCTGCGATATGTGAATATTTTTTACTAATATCTGCGTCGAATCGGAGAAGTGCTATGCATCGACCGATCACTCCATGCTTACAAAAATAGCGACTTTTTTCATGTATGTTTTATGGAGAAAATTACCATTACACATTGCGACAATGTCAAACTTTATACAATACAACAGTTATCACAATTTAAAAACAGTTAACTATGGCGAAAATATTACATCTGTGTACTTCTTTCATAGATGCCACCATTGTTAAAATGATTCTCATTGTATTCTGGGAAATTTCTCACAACCGTCCGTTTGGAGTCTGCCTTTGGAAAACCTCCATTTGAAGGGGTTATAAAGCCTTCCCCATACCCCACTGGCTTAACGTGAATTGAGACACCCCCCTACAATGTGGACGCACAAAATGGAGGGGAAGAGGTGAAATGAGATTCAGCCGAAAACTATTGGTTAAAGTCACACTAGATTTAGTTTATAGATTGTCAGCAGGAACAGTACGTCAAAGTTAAATTTTTGAATGCAATTCTATTCATTTACTTATAATGGATGAAATATGTGCAAGGTGGTGAGGTTTGTTGTACCTGGCACCACTTGTTTATCTATTCCATATTTACAGTCTATTGAGTCTTTGAACACATAAAATTGACCAAAACCACTCAATTCAATAATACTTTTGTTTTAGTTTTGTGGTCTAGCTTTAAATGTTAATTGACAAACATCGAGAGCTTTTCTCAACTGCTAAAACTGTATTTTCTCTGTAGCTCTCTTAGTTCTAACTAAAAACGTCAAGTTAAAACTTAATTCACTTTATTCACATTATTCCACAAAATGTAAAGTTGTATAGTTGCAGTTGGTTTTATTTGTATTCTCAATTTGTGCAATAAAAGAAAGAGTGCAGAGCTGAAAATTAGACAAATTATTTTGTAAAAATATTTTTATTCCTGAGAGAGGTGGAAAAGTCAGTGTGTAGATAAGAGTTAAATTTAATTGCAAGTATAATGGAAGTGAGTCAGTGAATTATTATGTGCGTCTACGTATGTGGACCAATGAGGAGACAGGACAAGGATAGAAACAAATATATATTGCCCTAAAAACGGTCACCACCTGCATTCTGCACAGCAAATAGATCAGATCCTTCCATTTTTATACCTCCTGCATTGTTTGACCCTGTAAAGCCTGAACCATTAAAGCATTGAATGAAATTCTGGTAATTCTGCATAACCCTAAAAATATTTTTAATCAAATATCAATTTCCATGGATGAGTTTAAATTTTGCGTCATATTTGATGCATCAAGTCTTAGTGGTTTTCAGGTTTTTCATGAATTGGCAGTCTTCTTACTTATTTAGACTTGTGTTACATGCAAAACCTGCCCATTTAAAGATAAATAAATCATGAGTGATTTGGCAACAGTTGCCATTTTTTGATTCCCAAAAATGTTCCTTTGAGAGAATCAAGATATATATTTAAAAAAAAAATAATAGCAGTGCATACTTTTCGTGTGTTTTATCTGAAAAGTAGTTTGTATTTTATCTCAGTGAATATTTATTTTTACAATGGACTCAAAGTGTTTCCAACCTTGCTTCATAACATTAGTCTAAATCTGGTATGAATGTTTGGCCCCTGTTTGATAGAGGTAGCCATCTGTCAAAATACAAACAGAAAAAAAATTAAAATAAAATGTACACCTTAACTTCCAAGGGTCCACATATAGGCCGGAAGTAGCCAAAAATGCAAACCACCTAAACCTGCACCACACGTCACATGACCTAATGTAGTTTGACACACATCAGAAGATATACACCACTTTCCGATAAAATATAAACAGCAAGTACAATCATTCATTTGTTCAAAATACAAATAACAAACAGGTAATCTGAAACTTTATGTCTCATAATTATCCACACAGGAACCATATTCCAACAAAAACATCCAAAAAACATAAAAAAAATGTCCATATATAGTCCAACACACATTAAAACATCAATAAATATCCACAAATGTTTTATTTTGCATCATTTAACAGGACCTGCCTACCAATATTCTAGGTTTCATCTTAATATTTTTTATTTATAATATAATCAAACACCAATTGCATGTTATCAAAATGGTTCAAGAAGAGTGTTTAATTGACTTTATTAAGAAATGTAGGCAAAATTGAGTGGGAGTTTAAAGGGTTAAAGAAGTGGAATGGTGTTCCATTGTGGTCTGGCGTGCACATAGTCTGAGTACAGCACAATGTTTCTGGCAGCAATAATCCATTTCTAACTAAACCTGATGGCAGCTTGTCCTACAAAAGCAAGAAAAACTAGGCCATGATCAAAGATGGGAATAAAATATTCATTGTGAGAAACACGAAACTTGAACAACATTTATGTGGTTTCAACAAAAGAATCAATGATTACTACTCTTATGATAAATGACAGTAAATGAATGTTGAAAATGCATGAGAGGTGAAAATCTAACATCACAACACTTTCAAGCACTCAACCAAACTGGATATGCAGGAAATAATATATGACAGGTAAATATATGAAAGAGTTTATTATTTACTACTAACAAAATCCTAGTTTCTGTTGGTGTAAGTATAAAAAAAAAAAAAGATGGGAGAAGGGGAGGAAATACAGGACATTTTCTCCTGAAGTGTAATCCTCTTTCTTCCTCCTCTTCCTCTTTCTCTTCGTCCTCTTGCTCTTCCTCCTCCTCTTCCTCGTCCTCTTCCTCCTCCCCCTCTTCCTCTTCGTCCTCTTCCTCCTCCTCCTCTAACTCTTCCTCTTCCTCCTCCTCCTCCTCCTCTAACTCTTCCTCTTCCTCCTCCTCCTCCTCCTCCTCCTCCTCCTCTAACTCTTCCTCCTCCTCTTCTTCCTCTTCCTCCTCCTCCTGTCTGTCTCTCTGGGTCCCATCCTTTCCTTTCCTGGGTGACCTCAGGCTTTTCCAAAAGCATTCAGACATGGACCAGTGCCACAAGATTGACTAGGGCCTCATAGGTGCACGAAGCGGCTGCTCGATGGAATACATAACATTACCTCCACAATGCATACACACATACACACACCGGCAAACCAATTAGTAAGAAGCAGGCATGAAATTGAAAACATAGCAGGAATGACACACATCTAAGCTGCCAGTAAACAAGCAGATTAAAACCTGAATCAGCTGGGGGTAAAACACTGTGATAGTATACACTCATGCCATAGAGTTTGTTCTATATCATGAATTAGTATTCATTAAAAGATAAATATGTGGCTATAAGGAATGTACTTTTGTTAATTTGTTATTCCCAACATGTGGTAGTAGCATCTGCCCATGATAGATCTGTAAACTGATTTCTATGTTGAGGATTCTTTCTGTCATAGCTACTCGGTCACCTTTCCCTTCATTCTATTCTACTGTTTCTCATTTAGACTACCTTCACGCATCATGTCTTAATGCACAATTCAGATTCTTTGATGAAATCTGATTTTTTTTTGTGTGCTCGTTTATATTCCGCAATAAATGCAACTTGTATCAATCTTGCGTGTGAACAGAATGCATCCCTGAAGTGACCTGCATGTGCAAGAGGCTCCGACATAATGACAAATGAGGATATACAGCATAGTACGGGACATATTGTATGTGGAAGGCTAAGATGCTAGCGATAGCTTTGGGCAACAGCTTAGTATTGATGTGCAGGAAAGAGCCGTGAAAATCAAGATTTAAGATTTTAAAAATGTATAAGGTGGAGGAGAAAGCAAGAGTTTCATACAGAGAGAAGCTCAACATGACGGACTGAAGGTATTTGGAGAAGATCAGTCATATAAAAGAAACATCTATGTTACGAACTATTGGGATTCACCAGTATCGATTTTCTGGTTTTGGACATAAGTTTCTATATAGTAGAAGAAGTTCTTTTAACAGCTATGACAGTTTTACTGTGACTGGTTCAAAGTTTAGCACCTTAGCCTGGTGACTGAAAACACTGTAGTGCTAAAGGTCAAAGGTCAACCTGGGAATAGTCACATGTTTGTGTCTGTGGGAATTGTAAATACATTAAACTAGTCGTAAACTCAAAATATCATACATCTGGTCTTTACGTTTGTTGTGTCAATCATAGGAGTAACTGAAGACGTCGCATAAATGTGACATGACTGTTCAGACTGAAGTCACATTGATCAGATACGTATCAGATTTAGTACCACATATGAAAGTGGCATGGGCTGGATTTTTTTAAAAATCACATTTGTGTCGTTCAGAAGGTCTTTGACAGGTCAGATACACACTGTCCTGATCACTTCACTATATTTAAGTAGTGTTCTTTCCTGCCCTCCCTGTTGGTTCATACTTTACTCAGGCTGTGTTCCCTCTATGACCACTCAACCTTCCAGTCAACCACACCTGCTGGGTGCTGTTCTACTCAAGACCTGTTTAGAAATATGGACTTAAAAGTTAACTCAACTCTGAGTGAGTTACTGAACAGCATTGCTGTTACCCTTGTGTCATTTTTATCTCTTCTACTTTAACACATCACCCCACGAGTCTGCATTTGGGACCTTCACACCGTACCTTTGACACTTTCATTTCTGAGTGTGTGTCCATATTCACTTCAACTATAGGGACAGCAGTGTCCAAGTTTAGTGACCATAAGATAAGACTTTATTGAGTTGACATCAGCAAAATGGAACATAAGTAACTTTTTTTTCTGTAAATACAAATATATTATTTCCATGTGTGTGTGTGTGTATATATATATATATATATATATATATATATATATATATATATATATATATATATATAATCTGATTGTAGTTTTGCACATTGATGTATTTTTGGTCAAGGAGCAGATGACGCTGAACAGCAAGTTGATAGGACCGATATTTTAAGAGATATTAGTATTTGTAGAATAGTAGCCTTATACACTGTGTTGCTATGGCCAGAAGGCTTTGGTGGTGTCATGCACAAATACACAACAGCATAACAATCAGCACATCTGGATATGTCAGGAATCTGCCTACATAATGTTTTACTAGTAAAGGTTTTGTAAGGTTTCCAAGTTCTATGATGTGTGTGCTATGTATTAATGCTATGTATTAATGTTTTTAGCATGTTAGAGTAATTCTCAACACGCCATTAACCCACATTGAAGTGTCTCTATCTGAGGTTCTGAAGGGTTTTGAAAGGACACATATACATCCACACGTACGCCCACAAACACTCTCACATCACACAAGTATTTGTCACCCCAGCGGACCCCTGACATCTCTGCAGTAAGCATAGCAGGAGTCAAGGAATATATAGAGGGGTCAGTGCATTCTGTGCAATATTGTTTCTGACAAGCGAGGATTTACCTTGACAGGAGAAAGCCTGTGGGATAAAGGCGTGTCGAATGCACACTATATAGACTCCCTAAGTGCACAAGTGTGTGCGGGTAATGCATAGCCATGTACTTCTTACATCAAGGCTTAAATCTGTGTGTGTCCTTGTGAATGCAGCGGTGTACAGGTGTGTCATTAATAGAAAAATGGATCTGATTCTCTGCTGTCCACATTCAGAACACCATCTGCTTTCTGTTAAAAAGGAAAATACAGATTTATTTTTTCAGTCTCTTTTGTTTTGTTTTTTTTTCCCCTTACCGTTTTTATCTCACCTCTCCCTGCCCTCGCTCACTTTGTTTTCCTCATCCCCCCCTCCATGCTCCTGTCTACCTCTCTCAACCCTCGACGCCATCTGTGCGATAATAATGGCACACCAGTGGGAGTTCGACTGGTGGCTCTCTGACAGTAATAAACAAGGCTGATGCCATGGCATGCTTTCGCGGTAAGAGAAAATTAAACAGATAAGAGTCTGCATTTTGTGACTAGACGGCACTGACTTTCGGTGAGTGAATCCTCCTAGACGCAAAGTGAAGCTCTAGCTGTGAAAGGAATGGAAAACAGAGACTGGGAGGGAGCAGGAGGAGGAGGAGTAGCAGGAGGAGGAGGAGGAGGAGGAGGAGGAGGACAAGCAAATCCATAGAAGTAACTGGGCGATGACAGACAGGGTTTTGGGGGAGACAAAAGTGACAGAGAGAAATTAAGGGTGTGAGAGACGGTGGCCAATCGTCAGTGTGTTACTGTGCAGTGATTGAATTAACACACAATAAAGGCTTAATGATCTCTTGGCAGCTCTTGGTGTTAGTCGTTCTGCCCACATTTGTGAAACAGCCTCATCAGTTTGAAACAGACCAGTAGTGATAGTGAATGAATCTGCATAACGACGACACCTACCAGCACCCCTCACTCTCAACTGCACCACTACTTTATCATAATTCAATCATTCGTTCAGATGCCAAAACACTTAGTTGTCAAGAGGGTCTACGTCTAGTGTTGGGAGTAGTGAGGTACAGATTACTTTTTGTTGTAACGCAGTACGCACCTCTACTTACCAGTGATGCGCGGGTCGATGTATAAACGACTTGCAAACGACCGCTTTTTTAACTAACCCGCCCACATAAATATATTTGAAAAGAACACACCCTACCCACTTCACCGTCTGGTTTATATTTCATTGCAATTCCCCAGTAAATCTGACTTTTTACAACCATCACCTCATCTGTTTCTTCGCCAACCGCCCAACTTTCCACCAATTTTATTGACATTTTATGCTAGTTTTAATTAGCAGGATTTAACAAGTCTAATTGTGATATTGCATCAGCTCTGTCTTTTGGTAAACAACACACATCCAATCCAATTAAGGCTCATTCACACACATAAACATATAGACTGTGGAAGTACGAGGGGGTTCAGTGCACTTTTTGAACAATAATGTTGTAATGATGTTGATTTAAAAATTGAAACCTCGTAGACAAGCTGAGTTAAAAACTCTGAAGTTCAGTATCTGGTTTCTGATGTTGGAATGTCTGATGATCAATAATGAAAGAATGATGTGAACAGAAAGCGACAGGGATCGGGAGAATTGGAACATACACTCTGGTAGTGATCCTCGAAAGCTGTGAATAATTTTCTGATTCAAAATTGCGGTGAATAATGGTGCTTACAAATTACAACCATTCATCACATTGACATTTTTCCCTGTGAATGTTCATCAGTGCATGTGGCCAATGGACCCTGACCACGCCACCTGTATACTTTCAAGTATATCTTAAGCATAAATGTACAATAAAAAGACTAGTTATATTAGGACTCCTATTCCTCTTACATCATAGCAGACGTTTCTGTTATTAAATGCATAAATAACACAATCACGCTGTTTGTTTATCTTGGCAATTGAAAATTAATGCAAATTTGGGTGCAAATATAAAACAAAGGGCTCATAAAAGCAACATGCTTTTATGACAAAGGAAAGGCTGACGCTGATAATTGTGCAGGAAAACGTTTGAATGCTAAATACGTTAAATATGTATGCTAATTTTGACCATGGAAGATGCATTTAAAAGCAAACAAATAAAGCAAAGACAACAGTAACATGTAAAGGAAAATTATGGAAGCCTGTTTTTACAGTCATACATACATACATATATGGTATGGTATATATGGTATATATGGTACATATATATATATATATATATATATATATATATATATATATATATATATATATATATATATATATATATATTAATATATTAAGTCATTATTTGAAAGTACATTTCATTATTTTTGTGTTAAGTCATTTCTAGGATATACATAGTAATTACAAAGTAATTATTATGGACAAAGTAATATTCAGAGTCCATTATTCTGTAGTTTTTTGGTAGGTTCATCATATCATTTTGAGAAATTATCACATTTCATTTACTTTAAGTTTCCTATTATTTCCTTTTATTACCTAATTATTTATAACCCACTGTTTTGAGATATGAAGTCACTATTTCAAAAGGTTTATCATCATTATGATATATTAACTTGAATTAATTAAGTTTACAATTTTATGTATTATTATTATTATTATTATTATTATTATTATTATTATTATTATTATTATTATTATTATTTTAAATATATATACAGACTCATTTGCGGAATGCCTCATATATAATATCATTAATTTGAATATTTTTTTATGAAAGCAAATCATTATTTGACAAATCACCATTTTGCTTCGAATAATTAATAGATTAACCCTTTAAGAGGCAATATTGCAACATGCAACATAACTCAATCATTCAAACATCTTTATTTGTATAGCACGTTTAAAAGATTCACAAGGGAAGCCAAAGTGTTGTACATAAAAAAGAGGGAAAATAAGTTAAAAAGACACAGGAACAAAAACATACAAAAACAAAAGAAACAGTGAAGCAGACAGTTTTCAAAGTCTCGATATCAGAATTGAGTATTAAAGAAAAAATAATCTCTGGTGCCCAAAGGGGTTAAGGATTTTATCACAGTGGTGAAAATGAGCTTCCATTGAAAAACAGACTGAAACTGTCGTTCCTGAGTAGCATAGAAATATATAATAACAGAACAGACAGAGAAGATGGTGATGATTTAAACATCGATGTAAAGACAATTCACACGCACACACACGCACACACACACACACACACACGCACACACAAAAAACATGTGTGTGAAACTTAATGTGAGTGAGGTAAGGAGATGGGGGAGGGGGGGAGGAAGTAGACATACAGTAATTTGGTGGTCTTCCTAATCAAGGCGTCCCTTTCAAGTCAGCAGGTTTGATGTGTTAATGCCATGCAAATATATGCAAATGAACCCTCCTTTTCCCTCCAAAACTCTGACGGAGTATGTGTTGTAGGGTAGAGAACTTTGAATAAATAGAGAAGAGAGTGCAGCAAAGTGCTATTGATTTTTGCTCAGGAAAAAAAAAAAAAAAAAAAAAAAGTAGGGGAAGGTTTTAAGCTGGCCGCAAAGATACTGTAATTTTCCATGCCTACCTGGGGAATCTTTCCCCATCGACTGAACTCAGGCCCAGCAGTGAATTTTAGCATGAATGAGGACAGGGTAAGGAAGTGAACATGACAGTAAAAAAAAGAAGCAAATTAAAAAAATATATATAATACTATATATATATATATATATATATATATATATATATATATATATATATATATATATATATATATATTTACATAAAGGTTTTTGGGAGAAAAGAGAAAAAAAAGGGCGACGTGGAAGGAGGCACAGAGGTTGAAAAGAGACAGGGAGGGAAAATAGAAAAGAGAGAATAACTAAAGACGAGCTGTGTCTGCAATATTAAGCAGGTCTGGAGTCCCAGTGCTACCTGGGAGCTATACCAGCCTGCTGATGTATGTTTTCACTGTAGTGCACTTCACTCTGAAATGGCAGCAGCGCCTCGAGCCCAGACATGTCTGTCTCCCATTCTGACTAACAAGAAGCAGCTCTCCTTCAGTGTGTTTTCAGAAAGCCAGGCTCCGCTTGTGCACACGTGTAAGCATGCGTGTCAGCCGCCGTTCCCTATAGCCAAAACGCCCGCACACAAATGCTTCCACATGCAACACGGGACCCGCTCATAATTCCCATATACAGTAGCACCCTTGCACACCTCATCCTCCCTGAAGTGTTCATGAATATTTCATGCTTTTCTCTTTTATTTCCCACTCAAGGTCACTGTTGGGCTGACACTTTGCTAATGGCCATTTTGACATCCTCAACTAGAGCAACTATAATTCTACTATTAGACTGTGCTTTTTTTTTTTGCAATTAAAGGCAACTTAATTCTACCTGCAAAACCTTAAAATGTCTGTTCAAGTGCCGCTCTTTCAATTTCTTTTTAATTCGGAGTAATTTTTTATGTGAATATTCCAACATAGTCCAGTGCTTTTTTTTTTTAAAGCTCATCTGGATGAAGTCGTGCTTCATCCGCCCATCGTTGGCGTCCATCAGCGTCATCCACAATTCACTAAAATCGCTTCTCCTCACCCCGTTCTCAACAGATTGTATTTACAATTAATTCACACAAGTCCAGGTTCAACCCAGATCAAAGGAAGTAATTGCCCCAATATTAGTTTCCATCAACAACATCCTGCGAAGCATGTAACAACTTTACCCACATTAACATGACATTACCCAGTTACCTACTTTTACTCAGTCAGATGTTACCCCAGAAGAGCTTTGGGGGCTTCCTACACCATTCACACTGTGGGATTGATTTTGTGATCTATTGAATGACTCCCTTTTGTTTGTTGATAGCAAGACATCACAGCTGTGAGGTCTGGATGAGCACAGGGACATTGACACTATCTTTTTTTATTTAACAAAACAACTTATATTCAAAGTTTCTTGAAACAGAATATGTTAACATTATGTTGTCAAACCGAGATAGATAGATAGATAGATAGATAGATAGATAGATAGATAGATAGATAGATAGATAGATAGATAGATAGATAGATAGATAGATAGATAGATAGATAGATAGATAGATAGATAGATAGATAGATAGATAGATAGATAGATAGATATGAGTTATTTAAACTGTTATCCTTTAAAGTGATGGTTCTCAAAATGAGGTCCAGGGGACCCAGAAGGTCCATGACATGATTTCTTCTGAATTCTACATTTTACATTGATTCAGTAAAACTGCACATAATTTTTACCAATAACATTTAAAACCATAGTGTGTGCATTATATCCTCCTGAGACTCATGAAAGTAATGTTTGGCTTTTTTTTTAACCTAATTGCCATAGTTGGTAATCATCATAATAATAATAATAATAATAATAATAATAATAATAATAATAATAATAATAATAATAATAATAATAATAATAATAATAATAATAATAATAATAATAATACTAATTAATGATGGATTACATTTCTTCATTGCTTTTCAAGGCACCCAAAGCACACTTTACATTATTGACATTATTGAACTATTATTCATACACTCTCACATTCTCCCTCTGATGGTGGTGAACTACATCTGTAGCCACAGTTGCCCTGGAGCTAGAGATGGAAGTGTAGCTGCCAATTCACACCAAACGGCCCCTTCGACCACCTCCAAACATTCATACGTATTCATACACTAGTGTGACTAGCAGCACTGGAGACAAGGAGTGTGTGAAGCCAACCCCCCCCCCACACACACACACCACCACCATGCCACGTCCAAACTCATGCAACAGTGTTAAGTATATTAACATCACAGTGTTATTTTAGTCTGTTCACAGAAATGCTCTGTCTATCTTCTATTATTTGACGATGTCTTCTAATGACAGAATATTCATCATAATCTTACAGTTGAACTTCATACCGTGAATGTGTGATCGACTGCCTATTCTGTTTGTGAATGCGCTTTGTTTTGTTTTTTTTTAACAGACAACCTGAATGATAACAGTTTAATGCACACTGACCTTCAGTTGAAGAGAACACAAGTGGTATTAACATGATTCATAATGAAATGTGTCCCTGTTTATTGCAATGAGGGATTTAAACAGTTCAAAATAGTTCGACCGGCAGCTTAAAGGCTCTTCTGAAACAAACACATTGGTTATACAAACAATGCAGTGGGTATCAGCACTGAGAACCTGTTGCCGGGATATTAACATCCACAACACACAGAATACAATGCACTAGTATATATTAAAGTGGAACAACTGCATAACTAATGGAGCTCGATATTAAAGTAAATCTAAAACATTATATGTAATTCTACAAACTGACAGGGCCCATGTCACAAGTGCTATTTCTGCTTTTTATATGATAATTAGGCTGCATTAGGCTGAAGAAACTACACATAATGCACTTAATTCAACTTTTATTAAGTGTTGTAGAAATTATCCAAGAATACATCACTTTATCCTCTTTTCTTTGGCAGAACTTCGCTACTATATCACAAGTAAATGCCAGTTTGTGGGCAAGTTTAATGTCCACTCTTCCACACTTATTTGTATTTTAATGTGTATCCATTTAGTTTTTGTGTGCTTTTATTCTGTTAATCCTGTTTTTGCTTATTTCGGTGTGTAAATGTAGCATTCACTCCATGTTTGATGATTTTTATGGCTAATTTAAGTATTTTAGGCTAATGTGACATTAACCCATAATGACCAATTGCTACTTTAGTGATAGTTCTGAATACATACAGTATTTCTCTAGATTTAACCCTTCCTAAGTATTTATTATAATATATTTTCAATAAAGTTGAGGGTTATTACATCAGAAACAGGGAAAACTGAAGGAAAATGACTTTTTCAGCAAAGAGGTTAAATGGTCTGCACTTATATAGCGCTTTTTCACCTTCATGGTGGTCAAAGCGCCTTACATTAGCCTCACATTTACCCATTCACACACACACACACACACACACACACACACACACACACACACACACACACACACACACACACACACACCCCAGTAGGTTTCTAAGGTTCTTCCAGTCCTACTGGGAGCCTAAGGCTGAATCTCATTTCACCCCTTACCCCTTCCTCTCAATTTCTAAGGTAATTTCTAAAATAAAAAAATATTAAAGATAGCCTTATTATTTTGCCATTTATGCCTATGAATGAAGAACATAGCTTTTAAAATACAAAAATGTAATAAAATTCACAAGATAAATCACTAGGTTTTTCACATTAAAAGAAAATATCTTTAAGGGTGAAAATATATTGGCTCTGCTGTGTAAAAAGATAAAAACTAAGGTCTGTAACAAATTGTTTAACAATATTACAATCAAAAAATAAATGTAGAAGTGTTTCATCATCATTATTACAACAACAACAGCTCAAACTGACATCAGTGTATTAGTTTTTGGTTATGTAACAACTGGCGGAGCGAACCGATGATGTAGGTGAGTGTTGAAGGGGTGTCCCAATTCATAGGGGTTGTTTTTCAAACCCTACGCCTTATAGCTCCATTTGAAGGGGGTAAGGGGTGAAATAAAATTTAGCCGAAGTTAGGGTTCAGTGTCTTGCCCAAGGACACTTCCACATGTGGACAGCCAGAGCCTGCACGCAAACCGCCGACCTTTCAGTCATTGGACGACCCATTCTACCAACCACTCTACCATAGACACCCAGATATAAGTAAGCGAACGTAAAACAAGTGTGTCCACCCACTGTCTGATCCAACTCCATTGGTTTTACTGGTGAGTCAATGATGTAGAAGATGACAGTTTTTAACTATGGAGCCTCTGAACGTTCTAATGGGTCATATCTGCAGATGATCGTGTAAAGATGACAAGCTGTATTTTACACCAAGTATTTCCATGTATTGATAGGATTAGTGGAACAACAGATATGACACATATTCAGTAATGGGCAGTAGCGTCACTACATGTAGCCAAACTATTAGTTAAACTACATTTTCCAGTAGCTTGACCATAGCGTTGCTGCTTTATGAATCAAGTATCTTTCCTGTAGTTGCGTTTTTTTTTTTTTTTTTAAATCAAGTAGCGACGTAGCATCCACAAATTCCAGGACATGATTGAGAAAAACAGAGGTTTGCTCTGCAGTAGATTATATGTTCATTTTGAATTAGTCTGACATTAGATTGGTACAACGTGAAGTAGCTTCTGATGTAGTGAAGTACTTCTGCCACATTTGTGTAACTTAGCTTACTTATTCAGTCAGTGGCTGTTATCAAAGAATACAGCAGCTCCTATTTCAGCATATATTTTCTTCATTGTTCTGGTAAATCATATTAATATTATTCTTTATCATAGCATGAGACGGTAGAAACAAAGTCATGCTATTAGTTGTGCTACGTTTTATACTGCATTTCACTTATGAATGGTGGGCACTTGAGTGAGTAGCAAAAGGCTGAAGGCTTCGTACATTAATATAACCACGTGAAAATGAAGATAAATATATAAATAATTCGTTTTAATTGAATCAATAAATTAAAGTGTCATTTCACATGATTTCTAATTAGTGTTTCCTGATGTGAATGTAATCTACATCATATAAGCAGCCCTTCAGTGCTTTTAATGGTTTATTACATTTGAATGTGTATGTTACTGCAGCCCTACATTGTGTATGTGTGTGTGTTTGTGTGTGTGTTTGTGTGTGTCATGGTGAGAATATAAGTGTGATTGTGGGTGGTTGTGTTTGTGTGTGCATAAACACTGCTGGCTATAAAAAGATAATCATATGCTGCAGAAACAGCCGATAATGGAGCCATTCTTTTTCATCTTCTTTTCTCTCCCTATCCCACCTTCTCTCTCTTGTTTTTCTTTTTTCCATTTTTTTTTCTGTCTTTTTTGTCTTTGCCTGGCCAAGAGTGAGACACTGTTGTAGGGTTACAACCCACAGTGCTTTGCTTTGTTCTAAGAATGGACATAGGATACATATAGAAGTGTTTTCAACTGTTGACTGTTAAATGTAGCATCTGTCAGGTGATAGTGTGGGTCTGCCTGATGTGTATTTGTCAGCTTGTTACTGACAAAAAAAAAAAAGAAGAGAAAACACGAGTGAAGGAGGGAGTTTGTGATAAGTGATACATGTGCATTTGTGCACATATCTGATTTGTGGGGAAGTGTACTGTCGATGCTGTCTACTGTGTAGAGATTTGAAGTACCACTGTCATGTGCAGAGGGAGGGGAGGGGGAGAGGAGGGGAAGGGAAGGGGGGAGAGGAAGGAAGGAATGTCAAGGAAAGGACATGACAGGAAGGTATGGGAAGCAAAGGAAGGAAAGGAAAGGGAATGGGAAGAAATACAATGAAAGTAATGAAAAGGAAGGAAAGTAAAGGCAAAGAAATATAAAATGAATGAAAGGAAATGTAAAGGAATAATGATGGAGTGACTATGATGGATGGAGGCATGTCTCTGTGTTTGACATTTCACATATCATCGGAACACAACCTCTGCCTGGTGTCATGTATCTAGGACTGTACACACACACACACACACACACACATACACACACACACACACACACACACACACACACACACACACACACACACACACACACACAAACTGTTGTTTTCACTGCACAAAGTTTCTGATTTAACTTATTTAAGTCAGTTTCTTATTGTTGTACCTACTTGTATTTTTTTTTCCCACCGATACTAAACAACAATCACGGAAACTAAAAATTATTATCTGGAATGGACATACATTTGCTGTAAAAAAAAATGATTATGTGATGGTGTCTTAATCGTCATTGAAATTCCTTACAGCAAACTTTGCAATCAGTCAGTAATAATTTCACCCAGTTTTCAGTCAGTTCTATGACCGAACTGAGGTGATTGTAAATAATAATAATCAGTTCATGTGGTAGTGGTCATTACTTAAAATGGCCCCTGAAACCTTCTGTCATTTCATTGTTGATTGGTTATTTCTGATGCTGTGTTACCCAATCAAATAGTGCTGCAGGCGGGACATGGTGCAAGACCACAAGCAGATGCATCATGACCAGATTAATTTATTTTATTAATATTACATAAATAATAAAATGCAGATAACTGTAAAAAATGTGTGAATCTTAAAATCGAACACGAAACAATAATTAGTTGCCTGAAATAAACTGAATTAACAATAAAAAGGAGAGAAAAATAGCTAATGTTTTCATAGTAGAGCTGAAGCTATCAACTGTTTTGGTAATCAGTGAAGCTATTGGTTTATTATTACTATATGATTATTTTCTTTGATTCAATCCAATTAAATCACTCATTTGAATAAGTGAAAAAACAAACGGTGAATGTGAAAAATTGTTTAAAGAAAAATCTAGATAGAATTTGTATCCAAGTTACTAACAATTTTAGATGGAACTAACATATCACTTAAAAAATAAGAAAGCAAATGATTTTTAATTGTTTGTTTGGGAGGATTTAAAGTTTAATGGAGTATATGATAGTTCCGAAGAAGAAAAGTGAGCATACAGTATGTCGCATGTCTTATTTTATGTGTGATGACATATTTTGACAAGAAATAACAAAACATACACTTGGTAAGATTTGTATATTTTTAGTGTCCACATATCTTTCCTGGTCTTCGCTTCAAACATTGTCTTTCCATGTAAATCAGGGGTCTCAAACTCATTTTCTTCAGGGGCTACATTTGAACCAGTTTTATCTCCAGGTCTGTATGTGGAACTAGAACTACAATGGGTTCCACAGCCTCGTCTGTGGAACTTTTGCACTTTGCAAATTCACCCCATGGGCCACATTGGAACCTTTGGCGGGCTGCATTTGGCCCCACGGTTGCCTGTTTGAGACCCCTGATGTCGATGAACAAACCAGTGACCATCTGTCTATGGATGTTAACCGATGACTGTTTGACCGCATCAACGTTGTCCAGTCTGTCATTCCACTGCACAAACTCTTTTACATTGTAGTGTCGGTTATAAAGAGGAAGCTTTGTGATCTCTCCATAGCATATCTTTAAAAACAAGACGGAATGTATTAATAGCAAACGCAGAGCTCCCATTGAGCTCAATTAATCTATGTAGTACGACCACTTCGCAACCAGTTTAGAACATTTTCTCCAAATGTAAAGAAAACAAAAAAGCTGACGTGAGGTAATATAACTTCTAGAGCTAGCAGTTAGAGACTGGGACAGCAAGTTGTCACCATGACAACCCAAAGGAGTAGTGGATGACTTGTGTTATCCATCTGACAGACCTACTTAAAATGACATGACGGGTGGTCTACGACAAAATGAGTTTCTGCAGAACTGACGCAAGCTGGTGGGAATCGGTAAGGTTTTTTTTTTTTCCGCAGCAGGATTTCCTGTGACACCGAATATTTTCTGTATGTGGGGCGCTTTAAAATGAGCTTTTAACATAACATCACTCAACCTCGCAGTGTGATTCGTGACTGCCGTGGTGCATAAATGGCTGTGGGTGTGTGTGAGTTGGCAAAGCAAGCGTTTTCTCGGTGACCAACTGAAACCGCTTAATGAGGCTCAGTGATTTCACCATCCCTAGTCTGTTCTTGTTCTACTCATGAACCAGTTCCCACGATCTTTGAACTCTGATACCTTCTCAATGCATCCACCAAAGAATCATAACCCTGTTACTTGTTGATGCTAATTCTCACCCAGCTACATGTATAAGGTTCCTCTAGCCACCAGGTGGACTCTGACACAAACATAAATCAAACATTTGCTTCTTTTCAACAACCCATCATTCAGAATTAGCTGGGTTTTTTTTAGCTCCTCTTTTGTGTTGCGCTGCATAGAATCACCATGGACAACACTGTCGTTTATCTCTGCTTTCAAAAGTTAGAAATTTAGCATTTTTCACGCTGATATTTGAGTTAGTTACTTCTTTCAGTTTCCCAGTGTGAGTGTCCTGCACACTGCAAAATAAAAGATAAAATTAATTGCTTGTATAGAACTGGGCCGTGTCTGTTAAAAACACCCTGATGGGACCATTTAACAAGTGGGTTTGTCTCCTTGGGTGCTTTAAGTTTTATTTTTTATTTTTTTTAAGAGAGCCCATTAAGGTTTTATTCACACTTGATGTTTTCACATGTAAAGCATTTACCCTGTGGTCAATCTCACCTGACTTACGTCCATTATTTTACTTTGCCTTTATTTTCTATTCTGCACCCAGAAAATGCAATTAAAAGTTTAACTCCAGGCGCTAGTCCTAAGCTTACTATCTATTTTCTGTGATTTTTGTTTATTAAAACCCAGCCACAATAAATTAATTTACTGCAACGTGTGCCGATTGTTTAATATTGGAGCTCAGAAGGTCTTCATGTTCAACTACAGCGAGCCTTATCTCGCTTTTTAACAAATGTCCAGCTTGTTCTGGCCAAACACATGAGGGATCCATCTCCTGACTTTATTAACCGTACTGACATGCCCAATCCTGATTGCCATTACTATAACTCTGCGGTTGCGGAGTGAATAATTTGTAAAGGAAGAAAGAACGCTTCACCAAACCTGCGTTCTCATATTGGAGCTGCACTACTGCCTTTGCTTTGTGCAACGGCTAGAACAAAGCCCACAAAAAGTCATCTGTGGATTCAACCTAAATGCTTTGTTGTGCACTGGGAATGAGGGAAGTGCGAAAGAAAAAAAAAAGTTTTTCTATTACTGCTTTGTCGCAGGACCCAGCAGTGGGATTTGCTAATTACTCCATTTTTTCCTGAAACTTATGAAATATTAAACGTGCTGCAACAGTCTAGTTCAGATTTTTTATTTTTTTTTTCCAAGCCTGTTCTCTGCTCTACATCCTGCAGAGAAATTATATCGCTGAGACAAGTGACCTTTGCCTCACATTCCTTTGAGGAGACTGTATATTTTTTTTTCCCCCGTGTAAGGAAAAAAAAAGCGATTTTCCCACAGCCATTGTTGAATACTCAAATTGAATATTTCATTGTACTTTCCGTGTGCAGCTCTATAACTTCCCAACCTTAGTTATCTCTTTCATACACGTGAAAATGATTTTCTTCTCCGTGTACTTTGTCCGACCTGTCCATCACATACCTCAGATAAGAAAGTTGTGGAATTTCCTGACAACTTGTGTCACGGCATCATGCAGAGCGAAAGTGAAAAGAGGACGTTTAAGGGTAGCGATCTGAATGTGGGACAGATTTACAGCGTCCACGGCGGGCCTGGGTTGTTTGCCTTTTATGTCGGCGTGCTGCTGAGCCGCTTGATTCAGGAGGTGGCAGCTAGCTAAAGTACAAAGTGAAGGTTTTATTAAGGTCACAAAGTAACTTTATACCTCCTCTATTAGGGTATGGCAGGCTGGCTTATGGAGATCCAAAGGGCAGATCGATCAGCATTGCAGATGGGACGGAGCGGGTCGGAAGTCACTGGAATTAGCTGTGATACGTGTTATAAATCAGCTCATAGCGACTGGCGAGCACACAAGGGGAGCTGCTAATGTCTCCCACTGTGATAATATAAGCATCTGTTTGCTAAAATAACGTTACAGTGACACACATGCTCACACACTATGGAAACTTCCAACTGACAGATCTCCATTGGATGGTTTTACAAAGAGAACATTCCTATAAATCAAGTTCTTACAGAAATAATACCATGTGATTTTTAGATTCCCCGAAGAAAGACTGAGCTCATTAGTGTTCACTCCTCATTAAGTTTCTTTTTTGCCACTTAAGATGCTCTTTCCCCATGCTTTATGTGTGATAATTATGCATTCATATATTTGTATATATGTATATATATATGCATATGAGCTACTAACAACATATCCAAGCTTATTATTTTTCACACTATAGAGGGGTAGTTATAGAACATCAAAGCTTTGGAAGTTGTGCTGTGGTCAGCTGCTCACTGGGATAATAAATGAAACATGACCAAATGATAATCAGTGTATTTCTCTGTTCTTCCTTCATGTTTTGCATATTCATGCTTATTTAAAACCACTGTAAGATGTCGTAGTTATGTTTTAAACTGTCTTATGCAATGGCCAGTTACTCTTTTTGTTGCACCTACTTATGGATGATAACAGACTGCTGCTTGGATGTGTGTGTGTGTGTGTGTGTGTGTGTGTGTGTGTGTGTGTGTGAGGGCCATCCCACAAATTCCAGCGTCATTCCATCGTCTTTGTGAAGTGTTAATGCTTAACTTGCAAAATAACAAATGTGTATATACAGCCTTTTCATTTTAGTTGGTTAAATTGCTGCTATAGTAACAGAGGTCTACAAGTGTATCCATATCTGGAATAAAGTGTCCACATTTGATGCGCGCGCACACACACACACACACACACACACACACACACAATTACACACATACATCAAGTAGCCATTGGGTAGTGAATGTAAAGACATCTTTTTTTAATAAAATAAAATAACAAAAAATAGAAAAAAATAATGAATTATGAATAAATAAATAAATATATGTATGTGTATATATATATATATATATATATATATATATATATATATATATATATATATATATATATATATATATATATATATATATAATATGGAATAAATAATAATAAATAAATACAATAATAATTTAAAAAATACATAAAAATGAGTACATCTCATTCTCAGATTCTCATCTGTTTCTCTCATGCTTTATGGGGACTTCTGGTAACTCATTTCTCCAAACCTGGGTCATTTATAATGGAAACAGACCATATGTGTGAACTACCATTGTGTATTCTACCATCATACACACACACACACACACACACACACACACACACACACTGAAGCGTCCAACAGGTAATTGAAGCCTAGGCATGTTCCATATATATTGTATGTACAAATGCTATGAATGGATGAGACTGACATGGAGGTCATGTTAGTAGAGTTTGTAGCAGCTGAGAGTGTGTGTGTGTGTGTTACGTATTTATTTGTGTTGGAGAACTCAGGGAAACAAAACCTACATGGGATCAGCTACTCACTCCAGGAGAGCTAATTAAAGAATAAAAAGCTGGGCCAAGTTCAGTGCTCAGGGAATAGAACAGGACATTTGCTGAAGGATATCAGGGTGTATGTTCAGCACATACTGTATGACTGTAGGATTTTCACCGGTTTAAAAGTGACCTCATAACCATAATAATACACAGGACTTTTCCATTCAGAAAATAAGTTTCTGCTTATTCCAGTTGGGTTTGCAATATTTCAACATACAAAAGGTCCCAGTTGAAATTAAAAGGTGGTGCACGTATGGCGGATGTCACTGGTGTCATTATCATGGATCATGCATATTACATTATGATGTATGATCCCTGCATGAAAAATGATTTTGTCACATTAATAAAGATCACAGCATGCACAGTGGATTTTAAACTTTACTCACAATTGAATTTGCTCTTATTGACAGACCTGCACCAAGGCCGGTAGTCCACAGTATTATTAAACCACAAGTCATGAATGATTATGACTTGGGTGGCGTTGTGGTTATGCTTTGCGCTTTAGTTGTAAATTAGTCTCCAGTGTTAAAAGAAATAGAAAAATAATCTCCATTTTTAACCTATAAAGACCCAAATATTCATCACTGACCAAAAGTATCTACTGATATAAACGGTACAATCACTATTCTGACCTAAAAAAACCCAAAAAGACAATAACTGTATTGTTTTGGCGAACATGAGTTATTGTGTTTATTGCAACATTCAACACATTCTTTGTCATGTAAAAAAATATCTCATCTCAAATGTCTGTCGTTTTGGAGAAAATTGGTGGGTGTTTGTACAGTAACTGCAAAAAGTACTAGTAAAGCAAAAAGGCAGTGAAGACCATTACTGTGTTTTTACCAATGTCCATTTAGGACCCTGCACCAATGGTTTACAGTCAATCCCTGTATTAGACTGAATCAGATTATGGAATTACTGTATTTTCTGGACTATAAGGTGCACTGTCAATGAATGTTTTTTAGGATGGTTTTTCATATATATATGTATATAAGGCACATTAAGTGAAGTGACATAAAAAGCCAAACTCATGAGATAAAAAGTCAAAATTCCCAGCCACTAATCACTACCAGAATTAATCCATATAATGTGGATTTTGGGGAACTAGGTAATATGCAGTAACTGCCTTTTTTACTTTGTAGGGCAGTAATCGATATATGTAAATAATTATTGTGAACTGCAGTTTGTTCTCTCTTCGTGGTCGTCAGTAGTGAACTTCTACAATATTGATTCACCAGTAAAATCCACACTTATTTTTATGTCCACTTGATGATATATTTGACTGAAAACGTCAATTTTTCTGCAGTTTTGTCTGTTTTTGTCAGAACCCTCAATTTTAATCTGAGCTTTTATGAACATCTATATGATTATCAAATTAAATAAAGGAAAATAACAGGCCAAATACACAGGATAATATTACAATAAGTGGTGATTGATCAATTAAGAGAAAATAGATGTTGAGAAAAAAGTCATGTGTTTGTATTTTACAGATTTTCTTTTATTTTTACTCTCTATTTTTACTCTACATAACATCCATATTCTATTTTTATCTTGTCATTTTACACATGCAACAATATTTCATTTGGTATGTTCTTGTATATCTCAGTGACTAAAACATGTCCAAGCCTTAAAGGTTCCATCTGTGGTCCAAATTGTGTTTATATGGACCAAGTTAGAATAGGTTGAATTCTTAAAAAATATCCCAGTTGGCAGGACACTATGTTTGTTTTCCATTATCATTTCTATATTTCCATGAGCTTAAATTCTGGGTTTGATGCCAGGACTGTGACATAAAGTAAGAGTTGCATCGCTCTACTGAAGTGCAGTTCATCTGTAAACTGCAGCTGTTGCACCATTAATTATTCGTGTGCTTGGTAACCGCTTTTGCCGACTCAGAAGAGCCTTTTGCAAAATTATGAAAAACATGTAGCCCAGCAAGTTTACATGACTTTAAGCAAAATGCCCGAAGCAAGATCAGAGGCACAAATGACTGCTCTACCCTCTATAGGAATTATGATGCAGGCCCATCACAGAGAAAATCTCCTCCGATTCAGTCAAAAGGTGATTTTTCAACTTTTTTTTTTCTTTTGTTCTTCATTTTGGGAGCTGGTGAAATGATTGGAAACTATTTTGTAATCTATACAACCATTTGTCATATTTGAACCTATATACTGTAACTTGCTAAATGACAAAAATGTATTTGGCGTTCCAAATGTAATCAGATCTTTTCTGAATCACTGACAATCTATAAACTCAATTTAGTATAAATTCATCTAATAGTTTTGCTGCTGGAGTGTTAAATAAAGAAATCAAAAACAATACCCCTTGCCTCCACTTCAGGGGTCGGGGTAGAAATCACTGTTAATATCATTGTTAAAATTAAATGTGATTGAAAAATGGCAGAATGAAAAAAAAAAAAAAATTCAAGCCATGCTTCCAGTAATATTTTAGAAAATCTAGATAAATTGGTACAGGTCATGTTCCAAAACAGCTCTTCTAACTCCCTAAGGGTTAAATATTATTTTAATTGAATTTCCTGGCTATGTTTCTACATTTTGCATGAACAGTCCATTGAGTCAACACAAACTACACTGATATTTGGAAACAGACCAAACTGTATTTGGTGTTTAGACAATATCTGCCCTGAACTTTAACCTGACACTTTGAATCTGAGTTACGGTACCATCTCATCATATCAAACCCCAGAAATATTCTATATGTTCTAGAGTACTAGTAGATAATGTCTAGATACATAAGATACGACACAAACATTTCGTTTAGACATATGAGATTTTTTTTTAGGTAAAAGTAAAGTAGAGGTTCTCAAATCCATCATCATTGTAACATCCAGTAAAGGTCATTGTCATATTGTCACTGTCAGGTGGAAACCTCTTATGTCCAAAACTGTTATTTTTCAGGAAATTGGAAAAATGGTGTATATTCTAAATAAACTAACAAAGTCACAGGCTATTTTCAAGGGTGAAATAATTCAAAAACCATTAGGGAAAAGTGATGGCTGAGTGTTTTATGATATAAAAAAAAGGCCAAAAATGGATGAGACAATGTTTATCTTTAAAACTAAAGTCAGATGAGTGGCTACATTGCAACTTGTAAAAAAAATATTCTGAAAAACTGTCATTTCGTACCAGCACAATGAGACGTGATGTGCATGTCTGTTTTTTAACCACCTGCTTTTCATACATTCAGTGTGTGGATTGTAGCGTCATAAAATATGAATGAAGGACACGGATAGTGAGTTACAGCCATAACTGTGGTATGGATGAAACAGCAAGGGAAACACACACACACACACACACACACACACACACACACACACACACGAGCTTTGGACCATGTCCCGGTGCCCTGGCCAGAATGTCCAGGAGCAGTGAGGACTTAGTGGTGCCTCTAATAAGCCAAGAAAATTGTATTTATGTTTATAGAGACAGGATTAAACCAGGGAAACAAGTGTGTGCTGATAATGTTGTATTTTATGGTAAAGGTACAGGTGAACTGGAGCCCATATTAACTGGGAAAAACACACACTGCATAATGTAAAAGTTGTGTTGAGATGAGACGGGTCACTTCTCACTACAGGGACCTTTAACTGCAACATCATGCAGTTTGGTTTCATTGTGACTATTTGGTTTAAACTAGATTCAAAGAACTAAACAACACAGTTGTGTTTCATTGCAATTCAGAGAAACATTTTAGTCACACACATGTACTGGACATTTAACACAAGTGGTGCCAGGCCCAACAATTTTTCAGTACTTCTAAATGCTTTTTCTTGTACTTATCATGCCAAACACTAACAATACTTTTGTAAACTGTGACAACAATAGCAGATTATGGGATGGAAAAAACCGTAACTGCAGCGACTGCATTGTTTCAGCTGTTATATATTATCCTTGACATGGAAACAGAAAAGCTGAAGACATACATCAACAGGTTCAGTGACTGGACTTGTTTTATTTCATTTAATTTTTACAGAAAAGGCTCTTACTCGAGACCATGAATGGCTTAAATTACTTTAAGAGCATCTATACCAGTGCTATGGAATTGAAAGGAATTAAACCTGAAGTTAAGAGCCTGTATAGTGAGGTTGGAAAGGCAGAAATAGCTTTTCTCAACCGGAGGAGGGAAATTAGTTCCTGATTTAGATGTGTGTTTATGGAATAGGGATGGAATACCAAAGGTTCACATGTAGATGTGTTGTGTGTCCAAGGTTATGAACAGGTGCCTGTGTTGTAGAATTGTAATGTGAGGGAAAATACTGGCTCTGCTAGAGAGAGAGAGTGAGAGAGAGAGAGAGAGAGAGAGAGAGAGAGAGAGAGTGAGTCAAGGTCAGAGAGTAATTAGGCTTTTTCTGTCAGACCAGGAAAACTGTCAAGCCTTGGGGATGAAAAGTGATTATATGGGAATATGAGAGTAATTGAATTCTGCTGCAGAGCCAAGAGAAAGGATGGTAAAAAGGAAAGGAAACAACATGAACACGAGCAGCACAGCTACTTGTCTTTTTATAGGCTCTCAGATCCATATAATGGTGTGAAACAACACAAAAGCAGGTGTAAATGAATGCCCTTCAACACATATGTTCGTTTCCACACAGCTCCATCAAACCTGTCCAGAAAAGGCAATTATCTAAAAATAATTTCATTTTAGTCATTAGTATTTAGCCCATAAAGCCGTACGATTCCACCTCCCCACGTTCTTTATGCTACGTACAAATAATTAGACAGATGTGTACAACACAGCATATGCAATATGTCTGAACCAATGTGTTCTGTGTAGAGCACTTAATGAATGCAAAACTGATACCATGTAAGTGTGACACAATATCACAACAGATTAACACTAATCAGTCCTGACAGAGATTCGATCAGCAGTCAGCCATTTTGTCAGGCTGGAGGAGCAAACACAATAAGCAGAAGGTTTCCCTGAGTTAAACTTGCTGTAAGGTCTGACAAGAAATGAAAAAGGAGGAAAAAAGAGACCACTTGTAAATGTATAAGCAGCGGTTAACAAATGTGGTGCACGATGTGTGTGTGTGTGTGTGTGTGTGTGTGTGTGGGGGGGGGGGGTGTTCAGATTCATTTCTTGACTGTTGCTGTGGTTAGATGTCTTGTCGTTGAATTAATTACTCTTGGTTACTATGGCTTTGCCTGCCAGCATGAATGGATAAAAACTATGATGCAAATTTTCATGAAACTTGGTGACAGGGTGGGGCCTGGGAAAACCACAAACTTTGTACATCTTAGAATAGACTCAAGTAAAAATGCAGAAAATTTAATTCTGTTTATAAGATATTTATTTGACTTGGTAGATGTATTTTTTCATAGTGAATATGCAGTATGAACGGAAGTATGACATGAATTCAACTCAATTCAATTTTATTTGTAGAACCCCAAATCTGGTCTCACAGGGCAGGTATGACTCGGCCAGAAAAAACTCCAAAATCCAGTGGGGAAAAAAATAAGAAATCTTGGGGAGAACCACACTGAAGGACAGATCCAAATAAAAACAGGGGCTGTTTTTCATCACTGATTTTTCTGCCCCTTTTACACGTGTGAGGGCACAGATAGCGTGCGCCCTGGTTCGGTTCTTTCTCCGGTCAACCTGAGTGCGTGAGACCCATCCACGTTTGGAGGGGGTACCGGGGATCGAGCCGGTGGGAGTCAGGTCGGGGGTGGTTCGCCACCTTCTGCATTCACCCCCCTTTTTTTAATTCTGACCTAAGACCTCAGATCAGACGAGGTGACCAGCTGAATTTAAGCATATTATAAGTGGAGGAAAAGAAATTAAGCAGGATTCCCTCAGTAGCAGCGAATGAAGAGGGAAGAGCCCGGCACAATGAAAGTGTGGGCCGGGTTGCACTGGCTGAGGTGTGATCCTGGTCCCACGGGGCCCAGGTGCAAACTGGCCCTGATTTTATTTTCCCCAAGTCCCATTCATGAGAAAATTAACTGGAGAAAAGGACCCGTTTTTAACCCAGAAATGGGTTCATTCCTCGTTTCCCATTCTCCGACTCCGAGACAGTAGGTGGGAGGTGGCCCTTTACCCATTTTCCACTTTCTGATTTGAAAACAGACATCAAATGGCAACCATGTACACAGACCCATAACATCCAGTTATTTCAGTCCAGTTCGGAAGGTATTTCTATTGACCCTCACGTCACTGTCTTGCCCTTTAAAGCCCCAATCTTCCAAAAACATTTGAAGAAAATAGCTGTGGTATTCATTTATTCATTCATTTATTTACTGTAGGTTAATCCTGATAACAGATCAGATAGCCTCTTTAGATGTAGGCGATTAAAAGTAATTTATGAAGCAAGTGTTCCAGCCTGCGTCGAATATTTCATCTATAAAAGCAGCATTTGCAACATAAAATGAAACGTTACAAGGTCTGATAATTGCCTCATATAATTCCCATTTGCTGTATTTTCAGGAAGACGGAGCTTCCATATTTCTTGTTTGGAGTATGAGTTTTTCCTTTGTTTGTTTTCATAGAGATGCACATTATCAGGAGGCAAATGTCTCTGATGGCGGATTTATAGTGGTATTGGTAAAGGTTTTATAGGCCAGTTAATCGCAGCTCAGTCCATAGACTGTCTAAATGTGTAAATAAGACATTGATCCCCCCTCAGAGTGAGGCCCTTCAATAAATATGACTAATGAATAAGTAATGAGAGGAAATAGGCATAGAAAGGAGGGACACAGGGAGGGGGAGAGAGGGGATGAATACTGAACACAGCTGGAAGGAATGGGGGGAAAAAAGGGCAGAAATGAAAGGATGACTGGGAGTTGAACGAATAGACGGAAGCGTCGCATTACGAGTCTAGAAACGTAGCTTCTATTTGTCTTTTGGAAACCAATAAATATGTTTCATTTTCATGCTTGAAAATTGATTTTATTGTCACACTACGAGTAGCAATATAGCCTATGCAGTCTATGTAAATGACTCTCTCCCTCCCTCTGGATTCTCCATCTTCCTCCTGTCCTCCCCTGCCTTCACCCTTTTCCTCCCGTCAGACTCGCACTCTGTTAGGATTTGAAGCTGATTATATGAGTATAATTGAATCTCTCTGATATGCAAGGCATCCATTTCTACTGCAGTGCAGCGATCGATAGAGCTAAGGCTAATTTAATATGCACTTTATCACCCTGCTCATGAAACACTTTATCTTTGTCCACAATTATACACACTCACTCTCTCTCACGGCGCTCCTCTTGTTTAGTTCTATAAACCATGCTGAGGTGTTCTGCATATATATAGGATGTCTGCATGCCTGTCTCTGTCACATATAGGCTTTAGCTTTGTGTTCAGTTGTAATTTAAAAAAAAAAAAAGTCTGCATATTACTGTCAACATAACTCGCAGAGGTTTAAAAGTAGTGTATGGTATAACGGTAAGAAAATAATATTCTTAGTGCGCATCACTTCCTTCCTAATGTCCTTTATATCAACAATGGGAATGAGAAGGTTACTGCAACTTATCAGGTCAGTATTTTATCTGTCTTTTGTGTCTCCACTAGTAATGAAAATGGAAAGTGGTGAAAATTCTTCCAATTTCTAGGTTCTTGTTTTTATCTCACTGTGTTTTAAGATGAATAATTTTTCCATGGTACTCCCCCAAAATGAAAACTCCTTTGTAGAGTTTTGAAGTATCTTCCCTCTTCTTGGCAGCTTATCTCAGCATTGCATGTCTCAGTAGCCACAGCTATTGGATATAGGCCTGAGGTGTGTGTTGACAGGCAACGTTATTTTACCTATCTTATGCACTGGATATTTTGCATTTGCACAGTTAGGAATAAAGATCAGGATGGAGAAGGGGAAAAACATGAAAAACTGTGCCTGTGTGAAATTTTGGAATAGTGTTGAATAAGTCTGTGTGGTTACCAAAGCTTGATGTTATGTTAACCTTGAAAAACACATTGAACATATACAGTACATGAAGTAGAGCCTTTAACCACATTCTGTCTATTAGAGGGGGGGGGGCTATAAATACCTTTTTTTCACAAAACATTCGGCTAACACGTTCAAATTAACCTTTAATACATAAAAAAGACAAATGTACAACTTATTTCTATTTTAATGCTGGCTTCTTGCTGCTACTGGAGTTTTATGAAATACCGCGTTTCGCATGCTTTTACAATAAAGTTGCTCAATTCCTTCAAAGTCTTGTCTCAGTGTTTAAATCTGTTTGATAGTTTGCAGGTTACTTCCGCTTGACCTATCACTTCTGATGGGCGGGAAGGGCTTCCATTGCTACACAAAAGTCTGCCAGAGTTACTCTTGATCTATCACTGGCTTTTCCCAGGAGGATTTTCAGGTTTTTGCCAAATTTCTCAGGTGTAAGCATCTTTCGCTTGCCTCCTTCTGTTGCAAACATCGTGAAAACATGGCTTGTCCTTGGTAATGATACTGATGTGTCTCCGGCATATGTAACCTCCTCTTTCATTCGTTTTGTTTTCGTTTTGAGGTCATCAGTGGTATAACCCCCCCTCTATGTCTATGGAGGGAAGAAGAAGTAGTAATGGCACCATTAATTACATTTGTTTTTAAAGTATTATGTGCAGAAACATTCACTGAAAATATTTTATTCTGATGATAGCGTTAACCTTTTCCATCATACAGGAGACTTTTTGTTATTCACATTTAATGCATACAAGATAAAACTGAAGAAGCTATATGTTTACTGTAAACAACACAGTTATTTGTCCACCTTGCCCTTTACTGCCACACCCATTAAAAGACAAGAAACCCCAGAGCATGGGACTGCAGTAAGCAGCACAGGCATGACAAGCAGAAATAAAGCTTGAAGCAAAGCATTTTTATGGGACTGAAAGCTGTCAGCAGTGCAGCTTTGACCAACTCACAAGCTTATGTCCCACTTAGAAGAACCTTGCCTTTTCAAGGTGATCTGCATAGCTCTGAAATGTTAACTGCTATGTTTGACCTGCAGATTACCATGGATTTACACTTTCATCCAGGGATGCTTGCCAAATATTGCCCCCAATAAATTCCTCAGAAGTCAATTGAAGCAGTTTTACAACATGCTTATCTGTCGCAACATCTGTGTGTGATTGTGGAATTATATTTGTCAGGGATTTGTGCGCATGCTGTTCACGGTGAGATCGGTGCAGTCAAGCTGGTCATATTGCACTGAGTGCCTGTAGGAATTTATATGAGCTATTTTTTTCTATCTGGACCTCTTTCAGTCTAAGATAGGTTTACATCATACTTCATCACCGTCACCAGAAGCAGTGCACAGGGAGCGTGAGACGCCCAATGTGACCCCAGTAACCGTTGGCCCCCATGATAAGCCCAATCTCCACAGTCAGCCAATTGATTTGGCCCCAGGCTTTAAGGCCAACATAGAAATCATTTGATAGCTTCCAAGAGGTCAACAAATCAAATCCTGGCTGACTGACCTGATGAGAGCCCCTCATGGGGAGGTTCAGGTTCATGGACAGGACTCGGACGCATGGACTTAAAGATGAAAAACAAATGAAAGGGTGTCTGTATGTACATGTATGTGGGTGGATATCACACCAAAACAGCCAGTTAATTGGTAGAATTACTGTCGCACATTGTCGGCCTGAAAAATCATGTCATTCGTAGGTCCACTGTAGGTCCTTTCTGTCCGCTGCGCTTCGTACCTGATGACTATTGACGTTTATGGCCAATGAGCTCAAGCCAATCTCTGACAGATCGACTTCATCGGCCACAGGCTCGCTGCACGTGACAACTTGAAGATCAAGGTCATATTTCTTATTGAAAAACTGGGGTAGTTTACCTCCTGTCAGCGTGCCTTCCAAGACTGAAAAAAATTGTAGCAAAGAAGTCATCCTTGTCTATTCCTTGCTCATATGAGACTTTTATCAAATTATCATATCATCATCATCTACTGCATTATCCATACACACGTGGATGGGTTTTATTCACTTTTGTTTTTATTACCTGCGCCAAGGAGGGATTAAATTTGGGTCCGTTTGTCAGTCTATTTGTCTGTCAGCAGGATTACACAAACAGTTCTGAACAGATTTTGATGAAACTTTCAGCAATGGTAGATAGTGGGCCGAGGAAGAACCCATTAGATTTTGAGCAATGGAGGTCAAAGGTCAAGGTCAAACTAAAGGTCAACAACTAAAACATTTCAGACATCAGATGGGTCAACACCTATGTCACGAGTTGACGTCATATGACACCATATCAAGCCTTGGCGGAGGTCTGTTGTCTCTGACTGCCTTATTTATGTTTTATAACACATCTCAGTAAGACTTTGAAAGGAATAAGGAAGTATGAAAAAAAAAAAGTTGCTGCTGCCTGATGCATATCTTTGGCTGTCAAGAAAAAATAGATTCATTGAAAAAAATCGAAAAAAGTCACCATTTTGCAGTTGTTATTAAAGTGCCTTATTTGTCATGTAATGGTAAAGATACAAAACATCTGTAGTGAGTACCAAAAATGTAAATATCAGAAATGAGTACCAAAAAAAAAAGGGACATGTTTCCACAGGGGAGCTCATGTCTTGTAAAGTGGAACCCAGCTCTCCCTAGATCCCCTGTGGCTCGCACTCTGATTATAACCTTTAAACGTCGTAGTAGCTGACGTGTCGGCAAACACTCGCTCTATTTATACTCCAGGACGACATGGTGGTAGATAATAGACCATATTATTGAATGGATGTAAATCTTTTTGTCCTTTAAACACATGACTAAAAAAAAAACTTAACATCTTTAGTTAAATATTAGCTGTCTGACTTTGCTGGAGTGGCTTCTGAAGCATACAATAAATCGCTCATAGAAGATAAAAATGGAGAGTATATATATTTTTTGTAATGTACTTATTGATCAGCGCTGCTTTAATATAAGCCTTTAACTAAGCCTGAAGTGTTGAGAACATGACTGAGTACTGACAGCTTGGTAAGTGGGTCAGTATTGATCAGCTGGGAATGAAAAACCTTCATCCACGTAGGACAACTAACAAGGAGACAATGTCAGATAAAGGTAAAAGGTTTAGTAAGAACATCAATGTTTAGTAAGAATGTCAGGCAAAGAAATCTATAGAATCAGTTCTAATTTTAACACATATTTAATCTAAGACAAAAAAAAACCAACAGAACTACTTGTTAATGTTATTTCTGTGGGCTATTAGTCTGATCTGTCTGAGGCAGTTTGAAGATATAAACACTGACAAAGCCATGACTCAGACATATTAGTCTCATCTATATGACGGCATTTATTTGCTTTGATATTTTTTTTACCCCCCCCCCCCCCCATCTTCTCCCTGCAAGCCATGCAGTCATTTATAATTCGCTGTGCAATGTGAGCGTGGCTTGATTTATGCAGACATGAATGGAGCATAGGTTGTGACTGAGTTTTTGTGCAACTGTGTAAAAAGCTATTTTGCACAACACACACACACGCACACATACACACTTGTTTCCATGTCTCATGATGACCAAGTTTGTAATCAAGTAGTCATTGGGTAGTTAGTGTAAACTCACCTTTTTTTGTACAAAATAAATTAAAACAATACATAAAAAATAGAAATGAAATAAAAAAATAAATGAAAATGAATGAAAATAATAAAACATTGTAGATTAAATAAAAAAATAAATGAAAATGAATGACAATCATGAAATGAACAAATTAATTAATGATTTAAAAAATAGCAAATAAAAATAATAAAAAAAAAACTTAAAAAAATACATACAAATAAATACTTTTTAAATAAAGTAAACCTTTGAAAAATACACTTTTAACCTGTTTCCCTGATGCTTTAGGATGACTTCTGAAAAAAAAAAAACCCAAATGAATGGATTTATAGGACCACATCATTTCTATTTTACTAGTGGGGACCTTTATATTCAGCCCTCATGGGTACCTGAATGGGGTCCCCATAGAGGTGCCCATGGTGTGACTGTGTAAACATATCAATGTGAGAGAGAGAGAGAGAGAGAGGGGGGGGGGGGGGGGGGGGTGTTCTCCAGGTTCTCTTGCTCAAAAAACAAATGAATGTATTTATAGGACCACTTTACTAGTGGGGACTTTTATATTTAACTCTCATGGGAAACAAAATTTTGGTGGGAGAGGAAGGGAGAGAGAGAGACAGAGAGAGAGACAGAGAGAGAGACAGAGAGAGAGAGAGAGAGAGAGAGAGAGAGAGAGAGAGAGAGAGAGGCAAAGGGCCATGTAAAGGACTCGTGCTGGGTGGGTTCTGCTTTACTGTGGCACCTCTTGTTCAACCTCCCCAAGGCTTTTGCCCCAGTATGGAAACACTACTGCACCACCTCACTCATTGTATTTTGTTGACCTTCCCCTTTTTTTTCTTCTTCTTCTTCTTCTTCTTTTTTTGACCAAGTCTAATGAACAAAACAAATCAATTTTATTCAGATTGACATCAAGCCACAGACTGAGGGTTGTTGATGCTGTCTCTGTGCCAGAGAGCAAACAGTTCAATGCTATCAGTGAGACGAGATAGATGTCTGCTGTGGAAATGTTCGGCGTGGAAATGCTTGATAATTGGTACCGGAGTCAAAACAGACTTGGGATGATACAAAGGGAGGGAGCTGTTGAGATGGATTTATGCAAAGAGATGCAAATGGTTCTGAATATTCATATCTGTTAATTGATGACTCTGACTGCAGCTGATGTCTGCAAAATGTCAGCTCAGAAATGTGAGAGCTTTGACCAAGTCCTGTGTTTAGCTTCAGCTTTATGCCACACAGAACATTATATAACACATTATGCCCCCACCTGAGGAACCCTTACTCAAAAATGTGCTTTTGGATGGAGTGGGTGCTAATCATAGGCAGTGTTTCTCTGGGGGATTGAGTGTCCCAGGTGAGCTTCAACCAGAACCTTGCTCAATGAGCCACACATTTATTTATTTTTTTTTACTTCATATTTGCCCTATATAGAACCAAAGTTCCACCCCCTCTGTGGTTCCCCATGGAACCTTTGCAGGCAAACACTGACATCATTTGTCTGTAGTACTTAACGTTACCCATAGAACATGAACCACCCAGACTAATACTAGATAGTCCGTGTACACACTGTACAAATATCATGCTGTGTTTTTTGCTGTGGTTGCCTCAACAATACTGTAAAAAAAAAAAAAGGATCAAACCATAGTTATGGAGTAACATGCAGATTTAACATTTTAAACACGTATGTTTAATATTCGATTTAAATGTAAAACAGACTCCACTTGGTCATGGTTCCACAAAGTCACCAGGCCCTACTGGGACTAATTCAAGCTTCAGTGTCTTGACCCACTCTACCAACAGAGCCACCTGTTAAATATACATGTTTTATAAGTTAAAACATGTGAAGAGAACAGAACAGAATAGAGAGGATGGTGCAGTGGTTTTCATTCTAATTACCTAATTTCATTGGCATATTTTTCTATAATAAATTTCTATATAAATCTAGTAATAATTTGTATTAGTTTACCACACTTTCTGTTGGTTATTAATATATGGAACCACTTACTTAGTAAGTACTTGGTAACAAATATTAGACCTTGGCATGAAATAAATCATATCTATGTAGGGTTTAGTGTTCTTGGCTCTGGTCCAGGGGCAGTGGTTAGCACTCGTGTCTCACAGCAAGAAGGACCCTGGTTCGATTCCCACACCAGACCTTTCTGTGTGGAGTTTGCATGTTCTCCTCATGTCTGCGTGGGTTTCCTCCTGGTACTATCTACAATTTTTTTTTTTTTAAATGCACTGATAGGTTAATTAGTTAATCTAAATTACCCATAGGTGTGACAGTGATTGTTTGTCTATATATGTTCAGCCCTGAAATGAACTGGAGACTCACACAGGGTGTACCCCGCCCTCACCCATTGTAGCTGGATTAGGCCCCCAATGACCCTAGTGAGGATAAAGTGGGTTCAGATGATGAGACGAGACGAGAATAGAATAAAATAGATATTGTCATTTGTCAAATCACAAGTACACACAAGTTTTTTTTGGTCTCTCAAGACGGAAAAAAACCAAAAAAAAAAACAACTGGACGCAGCCAGTTCATTCCAGCACCAAGAAAAAAAAGACAATTTTCTGAAATGAAAGCACATCAACATTTGCAAACATCATGTAATGTTATACCCTGAACCGCCATTTCAACATTATAGTTTTGTACTTTAAACAGCACAACATTGTTTTTCTATTTACAGTTTTATGTTCATGAAACAATAGAAATACATAATTTCGACACACAAACCTGCTTTCATTTACATACTCTTCCTGTAAAAAGCTATGGCTATATTTCATATTTGACAAATATCTTTTTAAATAAACAACTTTGCATTTTCACTCACACTTTTTTAAGCTCAACTGTAGAACCAAAAGACAAGTACTGTGGTTTATAATGACACCAATACAGAGTTTTCACACTGGATATCTGAGTCTGTTTGACCCCAAAGTCACTTGAATTTTCTTCAATGTGAATGAAAACCTTCTATGTGTGAGTACTGTACCCATATTTGGCTGAGAAGGTAGTCCTGGTTACAGACTTTGTGGATTGTGTGATATACTGATGAGAACGGAGGTCTCTCTTCTTGTGTTTGTGTTGAATACTGAAAACTCTCATATATAATAATGTAACAGCACTGATTTTCATAGACTTCTATCTAAAAATTCAAAGACAGAACATTTATCAGCCAAGGAAGTCACTATTTTTGGCAAGGGTGTATGATAGCTTAATGCACTGCGTCTCACATTGTGCATGACAGCTGATGATGATGATGATGATGATGATGATGATGTTGTCACCTCTACAACTTTCAGGTGTGTAGTCTTTATATTTACATATTTTTTAATTACTGTAATATGCCAATGGGTTTACCACAAATGCTGGTTTTCTAAAGTTAAATTATTATTATTATTATTATTATTATTATTATTATTATTATTATTATTATTATTATTATTATTATTATTATTATTATTATTATTATTATTATTATATAATTTTATGACATCATTATGTAACCGTGTCTATTGCATTGACAAAACTAAAGAAGCATAAGTCTGCCAAGGTTTGGGTCTGGATGTTCGTAACTTATTTGTAAACTAGTGTTCCGTGTCCGCTAATGATTTCTTTTATCGGTCGTTAACAATCCCTTAGAGGATTTAAAAAAAAATTATAATAAATCCTCTGTCCCGTTTTTGAGACATGTCCATTTCAATATTTGACCACATATGACGTCACTATAATGTTATGCGACATCGCACAACGACCAAATTTCACATGTTAGATCTAATGTTAAATATGAAGCACAAGATATTGTCGATTTAACAAAATATGTCAATAACCCTGTTTTAATTTAAAGGTCATACATTTTGCAAATATACCATTCACGTGATGAGGAAGAGGAAGTGAATGCAAAAAAAAAGTGTGATACTATCTTGTCTGGATTCTGAAATATCACCACTTATGTATTTTAGCTGTTGACCTTCATTGTGACCTTTGACCTTTGTAGCTCAAAATTGAATGGTTTCTTCCTTGATCCATTATCAATCATCTCTGAAAGGTTCATCAAAATCCATCCATAACTTTTTAAATTATCTTGCTAACAAACAAACAAACAAACTAGATGTAAAACATGATGTCCTTCGTGGAGGTAATAATAGATAAATAATAATGAGAAATGATAGTACAATTCAAATGGGATCAAAACATAACTTATTTTCTGTTGCTGTTGATTTTTATGCAGATTTTCCCTGAAATAAAATTCCATAGGATCCAGTTGGAAACATCAGGACTGTGTTTCTCATGTTGTCATGTCTATACATCACTAGTACAGTTGCATCAACACTGACATTATGAAACAACCCTGTATTTCCAAATGAACACAGGCAGAAAAATCAAGCAGTTTGTACAACTGCAACAGTAGGTGGTGTCTGGAATATATTTAGTTCTATTTCCTTTGCTTGTAGAGGAGGGAGTCAGAATACTGATTTGCATCATGCATGTTGTATGTGTTGATTTATTACTCTAATTTCTTCATCTGGCATCCATTACACTTGCTTTATAGCTGAGGGAGGTGGTTGTTCATCATTTTGTATTTGTACCGAAGTGGTTTGAGAAGTGACCGGTATAAAGTAAGGTGATATGCTAATCTTGGCACAAGTTGATTGACATGTTTTGGAAGTACATATGGGCCCTTTTGTGCTGATCAGAGAAAAATCAGACCTTCCCACAGAGCCTGGACTTTAAAATAATGTTTAACTGTTCAGTGTTCAGTTCAGTTCAATTATATTTCAAGCACACAAAATCATGTAGCTGCATTAGGGTCCTACAGACCCCCACGACCCTACTGAGGATAAAACGGGTTCAGATGATGACATGACAAAAACATCAAAAGTCTTCAATCAAAATGGTCAACAAACACTTGAAAAGGATTGGGAAGAAGTAAATCTTAAAAAAAACTCTCACCCCTTTTTACAAAATTAATAATCCAATAGTTTGTGCTTCCTATGTTTTAACCTTTTTTTTGTCCATTTATCATTAACATAAAGCTTCTATATGAACCATTTATACTCTCACACAATCTGATTTGTATGAGCAACTATAAAGTATATTTATATTTACTACAAATACAGCACTTAATAAAAAATATATCTCCTAATCATGATAGTATGTTAATTTATTGTAATAATATATAATTTTATGCAGTATTCTACATTATAACTACATGTTCACTTATTCAGATAATGTTCTGTACAGTATTTTGTTATTATACTAGTTTAGTTTTCATGTTATAGATGAAAATCTAGTGTCAATAGTTAACAGTTAAACAACAGCAGTAACATGCATATCATGGACATGCTGGTGCCAATTAAAATTTCCACAAGATTTCCTGCTTTAGTATGAGCCTATTCCAATGTCCCCCCTTGGCAACTGTCATTGGTTTTTGGAGTCCACTTCAGAACGAAGTAGCAAGTGGTAGGGATTAAAAAAAACTTCAATTGTAGGGCCAAGGGGAACTTTTTTGACAGGTCCTATGTGTCTGTGAGATACACTGAACAACAATTCTCAGCAGTTTGTAAAGTTTCAAGGTCCTTTTTGGTAAATAAATCACATTTACACTTTGTTTAAAACTAAATCATATTTAGTTGGTTTGTTTCATTGCCAAATATTTTTGCCATGGCTGTAGGTTTACAGCTTTGTAAGAGCGTGACTATCAGTGTCGACTGCTGTTATTAAACATTTCCATCAATACATTACAGTATTACAAATGGTTTTTTTTTCATATGCAGAAAATAACATACATTCAAAAGAAAACAGACATAGCCTCACTTAGATGCTGTTTACGTATTTAACTACATCTAACTGCATATCTAGATTTTCAGTTTTTTTTTTTTCCTACATTACTTTACATACAATATAACTCTCTACACTCAGCACTGAAAGAATTTTTTTTGCCTTCACATAGAAAATGCACTCATTCCCAACTTACTTTCCAACCACAGATGTCACCATCACTGCCAGCTCTGTTGAGGAGTGTTTTTTTTTCATAGCACATACAAAGGTACACTCCTGCAGTAGAAGAAACAAGTAATGATACAGCTGCTGAAGCATATCAAGGCTGAATTATATAATTGTTTGTTCTGTATGAACACTGTATGATTCCAATTACATTTGCTGACATCTACAGCATTTCCAAATGAAAAAATGGCTTTTTTTAAAAATTTGGTCTATATTTGATGTTGGAAATATGCAGATTTTACTGATGAGATTATCCTATCATAGTGTTTTCAGCTCATCCTAGTGTCTGCCTGTGTTTTTTTTCATTTATTTATTTGATTAGGACATTCCACACTAATCAATATGTCAGCCCAAAGCATCAATGGAAATATACTGAAGTCAGCGTAGCTCCTAATTTACATCCATTGTCCTAAGGAAGGTCAGGAACATACAAACAATATACTAGTATATACATAAATACACAGTTTTACACAAATTAACTTTAAGATTACATATAGAAGAATGGAAAGACAACAAAGTTACCTCTGAGAACAAGTCTGACTTCCTACTGACCACTGTTCGAGGTTCTTTTTAAAGGTGGTTTAGTGGTAACCTGACTGTTGCCAGATGGTATCACGATACCATCTGGGACCCTTAAACAAACAATCCATTTTCAAAAGAGGGGCCTTATGTAAAATCCTTGCATGTGATTAAATGAAGAATCTGTCCGTTATCTTGACTGACGCGTAGCTTCAGCCACTCACGTTGAACTTCAACCGTGACTCGGAGCCATACTGTAAGTAGACCATCAAAACAAATGCAACAGTATGGCTGCACCTAAACGCACCACTGCGTTGTCTGTAAATGACCAATGTCGTATGTGCAGGAAAATCTGAGTATAAAAGGCAACATAGACAACAGCCAGCGTTGAACTTCCCGAAGGAAAATGGGTAGACCAGCGGCTTGCAGAACTTGGTCTTAACATGTCAGATGTTCCAGAAAAATCTTGTCGCATATATCTGAAATACCTTTGCTTGGTAGGGAGACACTCTGGACACTATAAGGGAATGACAAAAAATGTCGACAAAGACGTCAGCTGTGGCACAGACAGACGCAACACTGCCCAATTGTGGGAAGTCCCGCCCAGTGACACTGATTGGCTCCTTTGTTTTTCAGAAAGCTTGAAATACACAACACTCAGATGGTTGTGTGAGCCTAGCGAAACACAGTCAAATGATGTTAGTTTAATGGCACAGTCTCTAACATAAGGTGGTAATATATTCCAGGACTGTGTTCCTCTGATGGACGTCTTTATATTCTTTTTTTTTAATCAAATCCATTGCATTGCAAGAGATTAGAGAAAATACAATTGTTAACTATATTTGTTCATAGAATTTTTTATTTTTTTTTTACTTCTGTTCTTATTTCTATCATGACAGCACTGTTGGAAAATATAAATTCAAGGCACACAACTTCAGAAATGTCCCTTCCCCCTGCTTTAAATAATCTCCAGTCCTTCAAAAAACTTCTTTATTCTTTTTCCTTTTGTCTGATCAGAGGTTGCTCCATGTCTTGAATTATGCAGCTGGGTATATCTGAAAGGACAGAAGGATAGGATGTAAAAAAAAAAAAAAAAAAAAGAGAAAAAGAAATGGTGAAAAAGAAAGAGACGAGGCATATAGAAGTTAGAGGCAGAAGTCAGCATTTGACACGTGATGACTATGACCTCAGCAGTCCTGTCATCTATCCTTTCTGTGGAATATTCAAAGACTGCAGGTCTTTAGTTGACTGGTGTGCAGACGGAACATAATGGACCCAGTTTGGAATGACCGGTAAAGCGTGCAACTGGAATCTGCTTTTAATGTAATTTAAATCTTATTCACAGAAACAGAGAAGATTTCAGTAACAGAACTTTACTCGCCAATAATTGTCTTTCATGGATTACACTGCTATTTATTTTTTTGACATTTACAGGCGAATAAAACACAGAATTGAGAACTAAAAACAGTTATCAAACGACAACAGGACAGATATGACAAGTGTGAAGGTGAAGTTAATATTTGACATTTGGAGGAAGGTGTTGTGTATATAAATGTAATGAAAAATAAGACTGAACAGGAAAAAAAAAAACTGTAAAAAACTGCCATGAATTGGGTCTTAGTAGGAGACCAACCTGGAAAATTGTAGGCTGGAGGAGACTTCTAAAGAAACGTGGAAGTCGTAATCTCATCTCATCTCATCTCACAGACTTCCAATGATCACCAATATAGACGTCTTTCAATTCTGCATCGCATGTGTGTCTAGATTTTGACCAATTGTTGACGTAAGAGTTTGGGGATCAGTCAATCAGTACCTAAAAAAACTCAAATTAACAATTGCAGAAAGACAAGTGGAGACAGATACTTAGTTACCGCTATTGACAGATAGGAAAACTGGCATGAGCTTCAAAATTGCACCCTGACCTTTGACCTTGGGTGACCTTGAAATGTCAAAATCAAGGTCACGTGATTTTAAATGGTTGTAACTCCAAAAATGTTTATGAACTAAACTTTTGTACTTGTTTTTAAAGCAATTTTGAAACACTTTGTAAAAGGAATGTGTTGGACGTTGACGTGTACAACTATGAAAAGGGGGCACGCCACTCGCGTCATTCGTGTTGCGTATGCGTAGCAATGCGTCGACTATGTTCCAGTCCTTAAAGTTTGGAGTAATTCATGTTTCTTTGTGTGTGTGTTATGTTACTGATAATTTTGTTGATGGAACTGATGTAGAGTTGTTGAAAAGCCACTGATTTAGAAAAAGAAAAAGGCCAAACTAAAACTACTGGAACCAAATTATAATACTAGTCACTTATTCCTTTTTATAAACTTCATTTTGTTTTTGTTTTTTTGTTTGTTTTGCTTTTTTTCACGTTATTTGTTATTTTGTGAATATTTATTAGTTTCTGTAAATGTTGTTGCTTTTTCCACAGTCTGTTTATTTATTTTATTATTTTTCTTCAATTGTGTTCTGTTAGTGTCTTACTTTGTTCATGTTACATATTATTTTGTTAGTTTAATTTTCATTTTACTGATCACTTTGGCAGTTTTTGTTCATTTTGTTGCATATTTTATTTTATTTAATTTTTTACAGTGGAATTTCTTACATCTCAGGAGTTAAAGGGTTACGGTGACTCAAACCACGACTTGAATGTTCATAAACCGCAATTCATGAATGTTGATATTCTATTTATTTAATCTAAATCAGAGAACAAACTGCTGTTGAATAGTTGATCCTTTAGGAATAACCCAGCAGCAACAACAATAACAACAAAAATTCCCATATTTTTGCAATTTAGATATCAAGACCAGTCTCCTTGCGCTGATTAATGCCTTTATTATTCTCACTCATGTTTGCTTTTTGAGTATCTTTCTAAACAAACAAAGCGAAAACAAAGCTTCACTCTGAAAAACTCTAGTGATTTCATTTTCTCTGTACAATGAAATACAGTGGCTTTAAGCACTAAAACAGCAAAGCTTGTGCATTTTCTTCAGTATTTCACACACACACAGCCTTCCTCTTCAGTGTCCCCGGTCTTATTCCCCAGGACATAAACATTCACTGCTCAATTCTAACCACAGATAGAACCTCAACCAATCAATCACTGTTCTTTTACTGCCTGGAGCACTGTATTTTCTTACTGTGTGCATACACCCATTTCCCTTATTTTGGTGTAATATGGCGTCCTCTGCTTGCACATTCCTGTCATCACTGAAAGACAAATTCTTCCTGCCCACCCAGCGTCCAATCCCGCCCCAACCTTTACGAATAAACCCCACACAGGCATACTCGCACAATGCCACAGTGTCAAACACACATACTGCACATGCTGCTAAGCTTGTTGAGTTTCCGCCAGTATTAAATAGAGCTTAGTACACAGAATAATGGCGTCCTGGCTTCTTATACAAGACTAATCCACTTTCACGCCATGGTACTCTGACGTGTCAGGCCTTGTTCGTTGTCCCTGCCTCATTAATGAATGGAAACATCAATTAATCTCCTTATTAATGATTCATGAACTATATATGCTAATCCCTCTCTCCTGTGTGACAAAATGCTCGCAGTTAATGTCAACATGTTGAGATTACATATAGTACAAGGGTATGTATTCTTAAGTGATGTGTTGCACTACATCCTTTAAGTACTTTTCACCCTGTCAATTATTATCTCATATGCACTGTACTGTGGTATTGAGTCTACGTGTTCTGTGAAATGTAATAATCTACTAAACTCACGTGTAGATAATCTGAATAGAAGCTACAGAGCTGCTCCTAATAATACAGTCACAGAAACAAATTATTTAGCCATCAAAACAATCATTATGCAATTAGGTACTAACTCCTGTGTGTGTATCACGTGAGTAAAATAGAAAAAAAAACAGCGTAAAAGTAATGTTTTTGTCAGTACAGTGCCATAGATATTGATGTAAGAACTGAAGTGAGTTTGGTTATTATCAAAAAAACATGGAAAATGTCTCGAAATCAAAGATTTTTTGTTTTATTGTTCTTTTCTTTATATTTGTCAAAACACATGTAACTTTAATTGCATCAGACATTAACACAAACAAGAATTTGAAGAAAATGTTGTGTTCTAATAATTTCCCCCATAACTGTAGTAGTACCCTTGGAAAATGTGGGAGTATATTTTAATGTATTTCTCACATTAACACCAGGGGTCATGGGTAAACTCATGGTACCTATCGTGCATCATCAGTCAACACTGTATCACAGCTGTTATCAGCTCTTTTATTGTTCTAGATCTTTCACCTGAAGTATCATTGTCTTATTCATTCACTGCATGTGTGCGCTCGTGTTACTTGTTCAATAATACTGTCATTCATAGAAACGTACCAGTGTGACAAGAAGGAATTGTTTAAGCAATAAAAACTCTGTCAACCAATGAGTGGTTTAGTTTATTTATGGATATGACACGGTATCCAAGGGACAACATGTAAAAGTGTAAACACTTGTTTCCAACGTGGTCTCTGATGGAAAGTAAAACTACTGGAACCAAAAATTGCAAAAAACAAAACAAAAACTAAACTAATTTAAGTTTAAAAAAAAGAATAAGTGACTAGTATTGTAATTTGGTTTCAATAGTTTTACTTTCCCTTTCCATCAGGGACCATGTTGTTACACTTTTACATGTTATCTCTTGGATACCTTGTCATGCTATATCCATAAATGAACCAAAACAGGTTCAAAAGTATCTAAAATAAAGCATGTGAGTTACTGTGTAGATAATGTGTTTGATCAGGTCGTAGTTCCTCAGTTTTGTGGGGGGAAAAAAGTCGCAATTGAGTTAAAGAGTCATCATGGGATTAAAAAAAAAGGTAGAAATAAGAGGTAAAAATGCATAATTTTAAGAGAAAAGTCTAAGTTGTGAGATACAATGTTAAAATTGTGAAATAAAAAGTCAAAATTATGACAAAAAAAGTCCAAATGACTAGATAAAAAGTCAAAATTGTTAGAAAAATCTAACATATAAAGTTACAGTTTCTTTCCTTCACTGACTTTCTCTCTGAAGCCACTCGAGTCTATTCTGAGAATGTAAAGAGTAAATGTAGGAAGTAAAAGTTATAAAGTTGCCAGAAAAATAAATACTCAAATAAAGTACAGATACCTAAAAAAAATCTACTCAACGACAGTAACAAAGTACTTTTACTACATTACTTCCCACCTCTGGTCAGAAGCCAACTCTATGGTCACAGGTTGGTCACATGTCCTACAGTACGGTTTCCACAAACAGAATTCAAAGGAGTAAAAATAGGAACAGTGATTTTTATTTTCATTGCATGGCTTAAAAATCTTAAAAAAAAAGCAGCACTTTTCCACTGTACTGATCACAAACAGTACACATTCTGCAGTGAATAAAAGCAAATATAAGTATTTTGTAAATACATCTGTTGATTCTGTCCACATTTCTAGAAACGGACATTATTAAAAAGAAGAAAAAAATAGAACTCTACTTGATTTGCATTTTAAAATACATCTTACATTAGTCTGGTTAGACATGGTGGACATAAGATTTCCAAAGAACTTAATTTTCCTTCTTAACTTTGCCAAAAAAGAAAATCTAACATTTCTTTTTGAATATATTTGCTGTCTATCTGTCAGTAATAAAGAGCAGCTACTACAGCGTCTTTGTCTCTCCCATCGCCTCTGACAGCAGCTGCTTCTTCTCATCTGTTTTTCTATTCTTATCATAAATATTCTTATCAATAGCATCAATGATAAAGAAAAGCTAAATCAAGTGCGTTATCAATGTTCTGTCATTTAAAGCTGCAAGAAATACTGAGCTCAGATGAAAGCTGTGGTATAGTTTACAAACTGTGTATAATGTAGAGGTTATGGTCTGTGTAGGATTACTATGTTAGCTCCAGAGGTGGAAAGTAATGAAGTAAAAGTTTGTTACTGTACTTAAGTAGATTTTTTTTAGGTATCTGTACTTTACTTGAGTATTCTGAGTTTTATTTTTTTTGTTTTTTTTTACTTTTACTCCCTACATTTTTGCATAAATATCTGTACTTTATAGTCTTTACATTCTCAGAATATACTTTTTTCAAACTAAACAGATGTGACAGTATGAAATATAAGTGGGAGAGAAACTGTGAATTTATATATTATAATTATATGACTATTATCTCACCATTTTGACTTTCTATCTCCCAATTTTGACTTTTTCTCTTAAAATTATGCATTTTTTAAATGTCATTTGTAATTAAACAAAAAAAAAAAAGACTTTTTATCACAATTGTGACACCCCCCCCCCCCCTGTTTTTCCTACATTTCCTGCCCATACCCACAACACTGAATACAATGGACCCTATCAAACATTTTATCCACACACTAACTCACTTTTCAACGCTTTATATTCAATACTATTGAAACTTTTCAGATTTTTCCTGGTTAAATAAGTGTTAATCCACTCATGGCAAAAAAACTAAACATTTTTACTTTTGTACTTTATTACAATTGTGCAATTGTACTTCAGTAAAGGAGTTGAATCAGTACTTCTACTTTTACCAAAGTATTTTTTCACACCAGTAGCAGTACTTCTACAGTACATAAGTTCAGAATGTGAGTACTTTGACCACCTCTGGTTAACGTGTATTCATGCACCTACTCCATTGTGCTCATAGTATTCTGTTTAATTGCACATATAGAGTTGTACAATGACTGCATGCTGTTTGTATGAGCTTGTTTGTGTTTTATACTTACTGTCAATATCTGTGTTTACACATATGCATATTCATCATACCTGGGACTTCCCATTAGTACAATTTAAAACAACAGCAGTGTGTGATGGTAATAAACTGCACATCCAACAAATGAAGTCCTGAATTTCGAAAGCATATCAGGTAATAAATGCACTGATTAATATTCGTATCCAAATGTGCCAGAGTATGTGTAATAGGACATTAACACCAACCCAGTCCCTCCTGCTGCCATCTTTTTTAGTTTGCAATGCTAATCAGGTGCCTTCTGTAGTCAACCACATATCCGTCTGCATACTAACCAGATTATCGCACTTACTGTGTAAAATTTAGGAAATCAGGTTAGTGGGGACCATGTGAATGCTTTATTCAAACAATGACTTAATCTAGTTGTTTACAATAATCTGTGGTGCGTTTTGTGCTCAGTATGCACATGTAATGCATATCTAACATGTGGCTTCACACTCGTTTTGACAGGATTTTTCTTTTTTTTCTTCTTTTTTTTCTACTTAACACATCCATATAAAGTACATGCACTGTCAGTTCAGGCACGGAGTGTCTTGTGTTCGACTGGGATTATCTCAATCATGCTACGTTGGATTAGTGTGAGGTTGGAGGTGCTGGCATCAGTTATTTGAGTCAAAATGTGTTCATTTGCACATTAATGAAATGCCAATCAATACCCTCTGTAGTTGTTCAAAGCTTTGGATTTTTGTGAGTTTTGGAATCATTGCAACTGCATTATCATCATTATCATATAAATTGCTTTATAAAGTGTTCTACTACATGTAAGTCTCCAGGAATCAGGGTGGTGTTGACTGTAGAAAACGATCAATTCAAGGCTGATAAAACATATAAAAGTGAAAAATGTCATCAGAATTTGACTGTTGTGCAAAACGATTTACTAGAGTTAGAGTGAGGTCATGGACCTTTCCTACAGATAAGGAAAATATCAGCTTAATTGTTCCATTTGAGGTACTCATAAAACACAGTGAGCCTGATTTACTAAGATTGCAAAGAACAGGCACAAATTTAGTTGTTCACGGTGAAAACTGTGCTATTGATGTGCGTGTCACGGGCAACAGGTTGGTTTCGGTCACGTGACTATGATGATGTGGCGACTTCAGCTGGAGGGCAGGAAGTAACCATGTACTGTGTCACTATGGAAGAAACCATTTGAAGAGATTGTGTTTATTGTAAGGATTTAGATCCAGTGTGTAAACACAGAGACATACAGTTAGTTAAAGATGTATTGGACATGGACTGTATCTTATGAAAATTAATGAGTTTTCGACAGAACCCAAAGATGTTCCAACAACCTCTTCTGTGGATATTACTAACTACCTGGTCCTGCAGACATGCTACTGCACCAGCAGCAGATGGAAGTGGAGGAAAGTTTGGAGGCAGAGATTTTTTTTGTCAGTGGGTGGGTCCACAGTTTCGTTACAGAAAGGCTCAGCGATAATTATAATTTGGTCTTTGCCAGGTTGTTTTATTTCTAACAATGCAACGTCAAGATTAACATTACTCGCTGCTAGCCTCTAGCAGTAGCGACTAATGTTAATAAACATGTAACTCATGTTGTTGTGTCTAATTAAACCATATTACAACAGTGTAAATGAACATTTAACCACAACTTAATGATAAATAGCACATCCACAAAACAAGGTAACTTTGGAACATTCTCTGATTCCATTCACTGCAGACACTAGCATTAGCATTAGCAGACTGTGCTCCTGCTGACCACAAACGCAGATTTAAAATCCACTTTTTACGGAGTTTTTCTGTGAGCTTTTTCCATTTCTCACAGTTGTGAATGGTAACCTTTGGTAAAAATATAAATGAAAAAAAAAAAGTTCCTTCTCTCAGTTGGAACAATTGGTGTAGCCGTTAACTACACAAAACATAGACATTTTCCCAACGGAAAAATCACTCTGCTTCACTTCCTGCCCTTCATCTGAAAATCACGCTGACTATATAGCAATGTGACGTCATGTGAAACCAACCTGTTAACTAACATTGCCTGGTGTAAAGTCTTGGAGAGCACCCAATCTAAATTAGGATTTTGAGAGTGCTACTGCTTGTCGTCATAGAATCCAGCACTAATGGCAACAGTGCTCTGGTATGACATTGCATTTTTTTTTGTCATAGAAGGTATTGTAGAGGACACCTTGTCACTGGCACCAAATCATCCTTAGTTCATCTAGAAGTTGTAAAATAGTATTCCTGGTCAATAATTGTTGTCTCTCGTCAACGTCAGCAGAAAAGATGAATTTGCTACATTTCCTTTGGTTGAACCACTGCTGCATCTTCACCATAACAACCGTAGCTGTCGAAGCTGTACTAGTTAAACCTTGCCTTTCAGATGCAAAATCAGCCTCTGCAATCGGTTTCAGCTTTGATAAATCATATTTGTTGTACTAATTAAATATTTGTACCTACTCCTCCCAATAAGAGACACAACCCTCAGTACATTGTGTTGATAGATAAGCTTCAGCGTGTTATTGTCAATGTTACAGCCAAGTTAGCGCACGTTAGTAAATCAGGCCAAGTCTTGTGCTGTCCTGATGTTGCAATAAACTCAAAGTTGTTTTATTGTTGCAGGTGTTTGGTATTGACTTATTTACATAGTGATGTTCAATAATGGGAATATTTTCAACAGCTGATAGATGTTCTCTCTCAAGCTCCAGGAAGCAATAAGTCAATATAAAGTAAATGCCTGATGTCAGATGTTCAATGTAAAGAGACGTATGGCAACAGACTCACTTCAGTGTGTGTTATGTCTGCAGAGAAATAAGTGCTCTGCCTCTGGCTGAGATTAAACTATTTAACCAGGGTATAATGTTGGGGACAGAAACTGAACCCAGATGCAAGAACCAGAAACAGACATGAAAGTATAAGGATTTAATAATAATAATAATAATAATAATAATAAATACACAGTGTGTGGAATTGACTTTTTTTCTGGGAACGTAGGTCTGGTGGTCTTCCCAGCTACCGGATCAAATACAGGGCACCTAGTCCAGACCCAGTATGATCTAAGCCGTAAACTTACTGACAAGGGGCAGACAGAGGGAAGTCAGAAAACCATTCTAGTTCATACACGATGAGGCTGGATGAGATGACCTGAAATTATCACCATAAGGTGGGCGGTTTTACCTCCATGATATAAATTCATGAATCATTTTGTCCTCAGGTGAATGTACATGGGTCCTATGAGAAAGTCATTATGTTCTCAGGTCAATAGCAGGTAGATCTTTCGCAATAATCACAATAATTACAATAATCTTTCCCAACCAATGTTAGCCGAGATTAATGACACACTACTGTCATACCTGAAGAATGCCGTATGAATCTGTATGAATGCCATGTTCTGGTGATCCACTTATAGCCACTGCAGGAACATGTAGGTTCTGGAAAGGCCTTTTGATCCACAAACATGTGTTGTTCTTATGCTTTGGACGAGATCATTCATCTGACTTATAACTTAAGAACGGTCCATGAACACTCTGTTCTTTTAAATATGCCTTGGCGGAGGGTGCATGAAATGGTCCAGAAGTCGTTCACACGGTGCGTATAGTTGGTTTGTAACAGCATTTGTGACTGAGGCTTTAATGTTCTAGTCTGTGACATGTTGTCCCGAGATGTGACAGGGTGTCTGGTTGTAGCTTTTTCACAGTTCGCTTATGTGTGGCCAACTTTAAGCTGAGTAAGGACAGGGTCAGATGGGGAGATTCATGCAGACATATTTTGTAGTTCACTCAGTAAAGCTGGTCGCTATCCATGGTGCTGAAATTCCCATCCTCCAGCTGACTGTTCCTGGTGCTGTCAGGGACACTGCACATGCATAGACCTCATGTAATTTGGCGCCGCCATGAAGGTCATTCATCACAAATTGAACTCGTTTACTTAAACGCTGTAATTCCAGTGTGACCTGACTGGGTCGAGGTTGTCTTTAGCAGCAACAGACCACCATTAGTACTCCAGTGTTTTCAAATACAGTATGATATTTTCCATTTCCTGACCTGTAGTCATCCATATTATGACAACCTGTTATTGCAATGAAATTTCACTGGCAGTATAGTGTGGAATAATGAATAAATAGTATAAGTATCTACCTGTCATTGTACCCAGAACTATGTCTTATACCTAACAAACTATGTAAGTGGTAGCAAAATGTTAACTAAGTAATTGTCAGTTCTAAAAAAAACAAATTGCTGTTATTTTAGCAATTATTTAAATCTTGTCGTCATCATCTCCCTCTTCATCCGGGTCCGGGAATGAAAATAATCCACAACTTTGAGCTTTTCCAGTACCTCAGGGGTGGGGGTTATGGTTACTATGGTATAATAAATCACCTAAATTTAACTCAACCCTTATTACATGTAAAGAAGTGGAAGATGTATGTATAAAACACTTGCTCAATACTTAAATATAGTGGTAGTGTTACAGAATTACTTATACATTCAGCCATGGATCACTCTGATAGGCTTTGTTTTGTTCAGTGAACCGTAAAGGACACTATTGTAGTTTTAAAACACCTTGAATATGAATATGAGGGACATCATACCTAAATCTAATTAAACTTTACTTAAAAACATAAGCATCTAGGACTACATTCTGATGCATGTTGTATTTTTAAATGATACCCATCATTTGACTGCAATTTAAAAAATGTACTGAAGTAAAGATGAAATGTGCAGATGCTATTTGCACCTGTGTCTGGCCAACCATGCTGTTTACATCTGGGTGTTATATACCCATGTGCAAAGCCTTTTTAATGCATATATTTGGCTGCGAAGAGATTTATTTGAGCCAGACAATGAATCACAACCCTTTCCAAAGCCTAACTAAGTAGCTTTGATGCTTGAATCTAACCAAGCTGCCACTGAAAACAGAAAGAAACTTAAAGTCACACAAGAATTAAAGCTCAGCAACCTGAGTAACAATACCATGACAGATCCATTCAACCATCATGTCCTTGACCTCCTGGAGACTTATTATTTTCTTCAGCTGGAGTATAAATCTCCTGTAGGGTTAACTGCATTCGGACTTCTAATCATATACATTAACCCTTAATAAAAAAGAAATGCACAGAGAGAAAATTTAAAAATAATAATTAACTAGAAAAGCACTCTGAGAGCAGACCCCCCCCCTTTGAATGAAGAGAGGTATACCACGGAGGTTATGTTTTTGCCAGAGTCTGTCTGTCTGTCTGTCTGTCTGTCTGTTACCAAGATAACTTAAAAAGTTACGAACGGATCTTGATGAAATGTACAGGGTAGGTTGGTAATGGGAAGACCTGGAAATGATTAGTTATATAATCAGTATAATCAGTTAGTACTGTATGTGAAATCAACCTTCCCATGATTTACAATAACGGCAAAAAAAATAAAATAAAGTTAGACATTTTTTTTATTCTTTCTGTCCCTCTCTCTCTCTCACTCTCACTCTGCCTCTCTCTCTCTTTGTCTCATTCTCTCTCTCTCTCTCTCTCTCTCTCTCTCTGATTAGATTTTGGTGGGTCAAGATAAGTCAAAAAACTTATGGATGGATTTTGATGAAATTTTCAGGATGTCGGGAGTGTCACAAGGAACAAATGATTACATTTTAGAGTAGAGAATAGAAAACGTTATTATCCCCATGAGGGGCAATTTGCTTTACAGCCAGCAGAGATAACAATACACACACAACAAACACATCAAAAAACACAAAAAGTCCAACATGGGGGCCGATCAACACAGGCTGATGACCTTTTTTTTTTAAAAATCTATTAGTCCTGCATTTTGGTGGTGATCCGGAAGAGATCCTGGATTTTGGATCACTTTGAAATTTTACATTGCAGTAAATGGAAAATACATTCCAAAGTGATCCAGAATCCAGGATCCCAATACATCCTGAAAATGTTATCAAAATCCATCCATAAGTTTTTGAATTATCTTGACCCCTCCACCAAAATCGAATAGTTTCCATATCTCCCCATTACCACCCTACCCTGTAAATGTTATCAAGATCTGGCCATAACCTTTTGAGTTATCTTGCTAACTAACAGACAAACAAACTCCTCCTCCTTACAACAGTAAATACGAAAATATTAGATAAAAAGCAACAAAAAAATACATTATAAATACATTATTGGCCAAATTTACAGGAAAGATGTTCCATAAAATCATCATTTGCATCCATACAGCTACTTAACTACACTGGAATATACTGATTTTCAGCACAGAGCACTTTAATTTGCCTGGTAGGATACAGCAGATGCACAAGGAATTTGACCTGGTTAATTGGAGCTGGCACATTTGAGAGAGTTACATAATACAGGCTTGACACAGTAACTGAAGGAAGAATAAGAGCAGCTCATCGTGTGTGTTACAGAAAAGAGGAATCTTATTATATGTCACATGATCCAGGTGTAAATATTGTCAGTCCTCAGACAATGTACCCATGCATGTGTTTTTTTGTTGTTGTTGTTGTTTTTTAGGAGATTATTAAGCAAAACACCTCATGTTCATAATCAAGCAATGATTCACATGCATCCATTGAGCAGCTTTGTGTTTTGTTGCTGTTGCGTGTCAAGAGCAAGGGTTGAAGTGCAAGGAAGGAGGGCAAAGAGAGGGAAGTTTGCAGCTCTGTGCCCCCCCCACCCCCACCCACTGTGCCATTTGCATGCAAATAGCCACCTGACACTTGTGCATAACCTCCTGGTTGCATGGAATAATCCTCATCTACAGAGAGGATTTACAAACACACACACACACACACACGTACACAAAAAGGATTTTCATGATCTCCATCTCTGTAATATGATCCCTTTGACGGTGTCACATGATCTCTCAGTAATCGCCGCATTGGTTGGCTGTGTTTGGCCTCCCCGGGCTCAGGCAATGAAGTCCTTTAATGTTCCTCATCTGTGTGACGGGATAAGGGCTGAAGCCACTGGCAAGCATGTTCTTCTATGTCAATGATATATGGCCTTGAGCCAGCGATACATGCGTGTGCGATTTGTGTTGGGGTTACAAATACATATGTGATGTGATAATAGGATAATGCAGATGGTATTTAGCTTAGGTGATCTAGGCGTCAGTGCGTGTTATGATACGGCTTAGGACGCCCCACTAATGGTTCCAGGACCCACATTATGCTTCTTTTTTTTTTTTTTTTTTGCATAAGATGAGGATTGCTTCTTTCGAGTCCAGTTCAGATTTATTGTAAAGCATCTGAACATAAGTATATTAAATGTCAAATCTTTTTCTGGGCCTAGATGCAAAAGCCACGGCAGCTGTGACGCAGACATAGACATGAGCTTGTCCCTGCAGGAATAGAAAGGAGATGAAAATGCATAAACAGAAGAGTAAATACGATAAACCACACAAAAAAAAGCACAGTATTAGAGCTGTGAGACTCTCATGTTTTTTAAAGAAGCATCAAATGGAAATACATGTGCATGCAGTTTATGTGAATTTGTAGTTTAATGCAGTTTGAGTCTAAATATGGAGTTGTTTAAAGAATCCATCTCTCATATTGTCTCATTGATAACACCAGTCAATTAGGTAACTGATTAAATTGCACAGATAATTTTTGCACTGGTTCAATTTGCACTAATACATTACTAATATTATTAATCAATAATTATCCATATTATTATTATTTCTACTTTACATTGTATATTGTATATAGCCAATATCTATCTATCTATCTATCTATCTGTCTGTCTGTCTGTCTGTCTGTCTGTCTGTCTGTCTGTCTGTCTATCTATCTATCTATCTATCTATCTATCTATCTATCTATCTATCTATCTATCTATCTATCTATCTATCTATCTATCTATCTGTCTGTCTGTCTGTCTGTCTGTCTGTCTGTCTGTCTGTCTGTCTGTCTGTCTGTCTGTCTGTCTGTCTGTCTGTCTGTCTGTCTGTCTGTCTGTCTGTCTGTCTGTCTGTCTGTCTGTCTGTCTGTCTGTCTGTCTGTCTGTCTGTCTGTCTGTTTCTTTCTTTCTTTCTTTCTTTCTTTCTTTCTTTCTTTCTTTCTTTCTTTCTTTCTTTCTTTCTTTCTTTCTTTCTTTCTTTCTTTCTTTCTTTCTTTCTTTCTTTCTTTCTTTCTTTCTTTCTTTCTTTCTTTCTTCCTTTCTTCCTTTCTTCCTTTCTTCCTTTCTTCCTTTCTTCCTTCCTTTCTTTCTTCCTTCCTTCCTTCCTTCCTTCCTTCCCAAACATCTGCTCTCCCCAGTATGAAAACCTCCACACCTACACCTCATGGTTTTCCACAGGTCACATAATGGTGCTATATAATACTAATCTGAAATAAGGTCTTTTCATATACGTATAGTGGTTTGATCTTTGCTTAAATAGCGCCATTATTGCTCTGTATTCTGCCAGATAATATCCCTACAGGGTGGAAAATAAACCTCAAAATCTGATTATGTGCTCTGGCCTTTACCATAACAACTGCAACATGCACCTACGTTGCCCCATAAACTGGTGTTTCATGTGTAAGTTAAAAGCCTTCTTTTGATATTCATTTCCAATTCTGGTATCTAAAGTGCACAATTTCAGCATAATACCCACAGAGACGCTGCTTGAACATTTGTCCATATAAATAATATAGTACGTCTCCTTTCTCAGCCATGGTGCCCGAAAGCATTTAGCTTAGGGATCAGCGCAGTTCATCAGTGGTGATGGGAAGATTTAAGGAAAATGGGGCTCGGGGCTGTGAGCTCTCATGAACATTTTACTGGTAAAAATGTAGAGCTTAATGTCGTCTCTTTCTTATTCCCATCATATACTTGATACCTTCAGGAAAATCTGAGAAAATCTAAGGATATAAACATCTGTAATCATACGTGAGGATTAGTTTATTATAATGTACAGTATTATAAAGTCAGTTGGAAAAGTCAAATAATTTTATACTACTTAGTTAGAGATGATAATGAATTTAAAAATACAATGCTTGGAATAATTGGTGTCAGTATTGACTTCATTAATGTGAAGGAATATATATATATATGTGTGTGCATGTGTGTTTGTAATTTTAGATTGGGGATGTCTTCCAGTCAAAACAATATATGTTATATAAAAAAAACAAAACATGGTAAGAAGTAATGTGGCATCATGGGAGTTGTTGTGGTTTATATCACCAGATGAGGTCTTGTATTCAGGTTTTTATTCACCTTATATTTAGTGACATATATGGTTAATATTAACATCACCGTTAGTGACCGAAATAAAAAATAAAGTTTGTATGAATCTGAACATCAATAGGAAAATGTAATGCAGCATCAGCACAAAAATGGAGATAATACATCAAATAAAGGGAGTCATTTTTACATAGTTTAATGTAACAATGTTCTATCTTTAACTATTACAGTACGTATGTTACTAAGTTAAGTAAATAATAGAATAAGTGCATTTCTGATCATAAATGTTAAGTGAAATGATCCACACTTTGACTTTTTAACCATGAAATGTAAGTTTTTTCATCCTTGCATATTAATGTTTGTGCCAAATTTGATGACGTTCCCTCAAGCTCTTATTAAGGCATCAGGTACATTATAAAGGCGTGACATGAAACAGTGGATATTTTCCGTGCATGTTACCTTTCACACGGAATTCCCTTTGAGTATGTGCCTCTTTATATTATAGACATGGTTGTCTGCTTACACTTTAGGCGACATCCAAATGTTATGCAAGTATATTTATAGCTTCTGCTTTCTTATGCAAAACACTCACACATGAGAAATGACGTGTGACAGTCCTATAGAAGCAAGGTGAATATCTCTAAATGGAAACAGAACATACTTTTGAAAAATTCATGAGTTATTATACAACGTACAGGCAATCTGATACTTGATGGTGTTTACTGTTGCACCTGATTCTTCAGTGACAGCTGTGGAAATAGAATTACAGGACGTTACCACATGCAACATTCGGAATAAATTACACGTGAACATGTAATATTTAAGCATGAATTAAAAAAAAAACAAGTGTAATCTTCATTTGGCTAGCCTTATTTAAACTAGCATAGGTCCTAGCACCTGAGAACAGGCTAATGTTAAAAGTCGAAACCTATTCAACTTAAATTGTACTTAAATCTAATTGTATGTTACTTAACAAGTTTGGTAAGTTTCTTTCAAATTGCTTAGAACATGCTTGACAGCGTTATATAGAAAAAAATATAGTAAAATAAGACTGTTTTTCTAGAAACAAAGCTTCTTTTTTTTTTTTTTTTACTGTCATGAAATGCCTTTTCCACAATTTGTGTCAAATCACAAGTGTCAGACAAAAGCAATGACATGTTGTTGTACTTATATTATAATATGTCTTTTTTTTTTATTATTCTATAACTTTGTGGACACTCCTGCAGCCCTAATGAGCTGTGTGCATGTGTGTGTTGTGTAGCACAGACCACCACAGATAAGAAAAAAAAGCCTTAAGGTGGTAAGACAAGCGACCAGCAGACACTTTTCCAATATGTCACGTCTCTTAACGCACACACTATTACTCATACACACATACCGCAGCCCCAGCTCACACACACACACACACACACACACACACACACACACACACACACACACACACACACACACACACAGAAGCACTTTCACTTAAAAAGTGAGGTGGGGAAGATGGTTACCATGGAAACCGTGGAAGATGAGTCTAGGGAGTTTAAGCACACTGTTGAGTCAGATACAGAGAGAATATGAGATAATATAAAAGAAGAAAATATTCTCTCTCCATGACATGGACACACACTGTAAACCCACAAGTTGTTATGGATAAAGTCTGGTGAATCTAAAACACCAATAAATCAAGTCAATCTACATTACTGTTGTGGGGAGAAAAACTGTAAAACCTACAGTAACGAAACTGATTTATTTCAAAGCCCTGTACATGATGGTGAAAAGTGAATTGAGAGGCCATTAGAAAAGAAAAGAAAAAACGAACAAAAAAAGGCCGAACAAACCAATTACAGCAGAGCTTTACTACTCACTGCCACCAAATATAACCTTGATGGATGATTAGTTGGCTCAAGTTCAATCAAACGGTAGCATGCAGTATGTACAGTACAGAAGTTCCTGTGGTGTGTCAGGCCTTTGTGCCTTTGTACAGTAATGAGGCTGAGAAACAAGCTGAAAGCACAAAGGCACCAGTATGAAACAGACATGGATGAATCCAAATGAGTGTCTGTCAACATGGCTGGAAATGTGGACTGACTGAAGTAACATTCATGATAAAAAACAAAACAAAAAAAAAACAAAAAAACCAGGCACTGATGTTGGAGTGTAATTCAAAAATCAAAGTCAGTCTTGAAGCTCAGCTCAATCAGCAGAATAAAATGTTGAAAATCGTGTGTTCCTGCAAACCACATACTTATAATTTCAACCTAATTTGTCATTTAATGATCTACTACTTTTTCAGATGTTGGCTGTTTTACATTTAAACAAGAAATGCACTGAAGCTGTGGATAGAGAAAGATCTCCCTGCGTATAATCAGTCATTCTGGACTTCAGTAGAACTCTCATCATTAGTTCTGTGCATTGGCAGAACAGGAGAAAGTGTGTTAGATGGTCATGATACATGAAATTTAAGATCCTTTTTCTGCCATGATCACAAAATAATAATAATAATAATAATAATAATAATAATAATAATAATAATAATAATAATAATAATAATAATAATGATAATGATAATAATAATAATAATGATAATGATAATAATGATGACGATAATGATGATGATAATAATAATAATAATAATAATAATAATAATAATAATAATAATGACAATAATAATAAGGATAATGACAATAATAATAATAATAATAATGACAATAATAATAAGGATAATGATAATAATAATAATAATAATAAGGATAATGATAATAATAATAATAATAATAATAATAATGACAATAATAATGACAATAATGATAATAATAATGATGATGATAATAATAATAATAATAATAATAATAATAATAATAATAATAATGACAATAATAATGACAATAATAATGACAATAATAATAATAATAATAATAATAATAATGATGATGATGATGATAATAATAATGACAATAATGACAATAATGATAATAATAATAATAATAATAATAATAATAATAATAATAATAATGACAATAATGATAATAATAATAATAATGATGATGATGATAATAATAATAACCTTCTAGAACTTCTCCATGTTTAACACTGCAATTCCAGCTCATCACTGTGACTGCGTTCAGAACATGAGTTACTTTCTTAATACTGTTGCTCTAATGGGCGTGATAACAAACTGGCGCCCTCTGCTGTTGCAGTAACATTCCCAGACAACTATCAACATGTGTCTTATATCTGGGTCAATATTTATTTATTTATTTATTTATTCGATTTATTTGAACATAAAAACCCAAAACAATAATAATAATGAAAAAGAAAACAACCAAGCATGTTCAAAAGTAGTGGGTAGAAGTTAACACTTATATAATCCCACCCCTCTTCTTACTGTATCAACTTTTCTTACAAAATCCCCTTCCTCCAAAAGAAAAGTGCACAAGATTTATGGTAATGTTAATGTGAATCCAATGCTATCTATAGGTTTTCAAGGTCCAGTAATTAATTTTAGGAGTTAAATAAACATGGGAGGGGGGTCTTCTCATGTAGATGATTCAAGCTAAAGTTTATGATCATCCAAAACCACCAGCTCCCAGCACAAAAGAATCCAACACAGACTTGACGTGAAAGAACACACCCACAAAGGCTAATGCTAATAAATGCAGTAATCTAATACTGTGACACTTGTAATGTTCTCCCATCCTGAAGCTTCATTATCTTTTTGCCATTTTTCATTTAGCTGAGACCAGCTTTTCTCTTGAGTCGTAACTTTGATTTAACTCCAGCGAAAAAGTAATTAACTGGTGTCTAAACTAGCATTTCCACAAGTCTTCCCCCACACCAACACATGTGTGTGAGCCAGTTAGTTCTCAAAGTGTAGAGAGAGAGAGAGAGAACAAACATCCGTCCTACTTGGCACTTATAGCCATGTGTGTACATGTTTCTGTGAGCTCTTACTGGGGATGTAGTCACCGCCCCTATGGCCACTTTTGTTCTGTCATATCAATGCCAAACCTTCCAGCAGCTGGCAACTCTCCCCGTCCACCCAAACCCCACATCCACACACACACATACAAGCACACACAGCATCTCTGCCATCCTTTTCGCTAACCTTCCATTTTTATTAAACTTTCTCTCCCTCTCATTCTGTTTGCCTGGGCGCCTGTGATATCTTTGGTTCCCAGTCACTTAATTTAGTTATGTGTGTGTACGTACCATGTGTGTATTTGTGCATACGTGTGTAACCATGCTATGTGGATGTGCAGGAGCATGGCAGACTGCCTAAAGGCCCAGTCTGCCCATTAAGTTGATCAGGGAGTGGAAGCATGGTTATGGGGCTGTAATGTGGGCTCTGAACAGGTCTGATAAAAACAGCTTTCCACCCACAAAGCCCTGCATCCAAGTCCAGTTTTTAAACCTCCATATTCCAACCTATACCTCACACTTTCTACAGTGTTTCTCTGACCTTGATGCTAAGTGCTATTGCTCTTTGTGGGAATTCGTGCCTCCTTGGTTGCTCTAGCAAATACCAAAGCTTCCATCTTACTTCCAGAGAAATTTATGCTAATCAAGTTGGAGTACAAACGTGCCCACCAAGGATCACCGTGCACCCAAATACCCCTACTTAATCACCTTTAACATTTGCACAGTGCACACTGCATCAGGTAATTTTACAGTGGGGTGGCAGGCTTTTGTTCCACATATAAATCCTCTGATCTCATAACCAAGATCATTGTATCATGAAGTGACTTCAACATTTTCAAGTTTAACAGTGCCTGCTAGTGGGAAGATATAATACTGTCCAGGAGAACAGTCACCACAGGCTGTAACGGTGGTCATATGTATATAATATATAATATATAATAATAATAATAATAATAATAATAATAATAATAATAATAATAATAATAATAATAATAATAATAATAATAATAATAATAATAATCTATACATGTATAATACATATGTGAAAATATTGGTCTTTGTGTGTAACATCCATAGATTATCCGTCCTCCTATGTTAGCTTTCTGTTAGCATCTTATGTTAACAGGTCAGTTTTGAGAAACAATTACCCACCATCCAAGTGGATTCTCATCTCTTTGTTACCTTGTTAGACTTCCTTATCCATGAAAATATTTCTTTTCATATTTTTGGTGTGGGCCTCTGGGCTGTTTTTGTCAGTATATCCTTCAATGTGGACTGAATTGACCTCACATGTGTGGACAGGCCTGTCTCTGCTTGTTTGTTTTTTGTGCAGGTATATGAAATAACAAGGCAAAATGAAACTACCCAAAAGCTCATGTGATTGCAAGAGGAGCTGACTGTCAGTGAACTGATTTCAGTTTTGGCTCCAATTATTGCTTTATAATTGTATTTATGTAACTGAGTGAAAACTGGCCGTAGCAATATTTTGTTTAAAATATAGGTTACTGATGACGTCACAAAGCCTTGATGCAATAAAGACATTTTATACGTTTAATTTATGCATTCCAAACCTAAAATGGGTCAGTGCTGAACGTAACAAGAAGGTTAAATAAACTAGTTGTGTGTCTTCCAGTAAATGAAAGTCTCCGCAAATTTCTGCTTAAGCAATGAATGTAGGCGCCTTTAATTGTGCAGGTAATGTGCACTTGGTTTATCAAGGGTAACATCAGTGTATAGATCAGGGGTGACCCACACTGATCATGGAGAGCCACTATCTTTCATGTTTTAGATGTGTCCCTCTTCCAATACACCTGACAGTGTGACTGACTCTCCAGGACCAGGGTTTACAACCCTCAGTATAGATGATCTATAATAGTGTTGAAGAGTTTAATGTAATATTTGTAGCAGATTTCAATAAATGTATGTGTCTCTTTTGTCCTATGCTTAAATCAATAATAAGAATCTATACATTGATGCCACCAGGTCAGTTATAATGAAGTGTTGCATAGAGATATGTTTAATAAATATAGCTAGCTACTTCTAATCATGTATCAGGCACATGCTAATGAACAGACATTATGTGATGTTTTCTTTCAAATGAAGTCTATGAATGCATTATGATCCCATAACAAGTGAGGATGTTCAAACAGAGTACAATGGCATCAACAAAAGACCAACTCTAGGTTTGATGCATGTGTGTTCGATGTTCAACATATAAGACAATTATAAAAGTGCATGTTCTGCAGGTCTACAAACATGTAGAGATATGCTTGACTGTTCTGACTGGACATTGTAGGACCCAAATTATATACCATGTACACTGAATCAACTTCTGACTTTTATCTCATAATTTTGACTTTGTATCTGATAATTTTGACTTTTTATCTGATAATCTTTACTTTTTATCTCATGATTTTGACTTTTTATCTGATAATGTACATTTTTTATCATAATTCTGACTTTTTATATCATACTTTTGACTTTTTATTCTGATAATTTTGACTTTTTATCTCATGATTTTACTTTTTATCTGATAATTTAGATTTTTTTATCTCATGATTTTGACTTTATCTGATAATCTTTACTTTTTGTCTCATGATTTTGACTTTTTATCTCATGATTTTGACTTTTTATCTGATAATGTTATTTTTTTTTATCATGATTCTGACTTTTTATGTCATACTTATGACTTTTTATCTGATAATTTTGACTTTTTCTGGTCACACACAAAAGTCTAGTTGAGCGAACCAAATTAAATTGCATAGGGTTTGGGTTATTTTAATGTAATTTGATTCACTCAACTAGAATTTCTTTTAATGTGTGCCCTATTGAAGAAGAATATTTAAGTTGATTCAATGTTTTACTATTCTCAGTGTACAATTAGCGGATCGTACCCTTCAACAGTCATTGTTTTATTCTGTTTTCTCCTTAATGTATGACCTTGGAGTTTGTCTTATGTGTGGATGTGTTTGTGTGTGTTCTTCAGTCGGTTGGAGATGAGCCTGGGATAAGATCTGCTCATTTATTATTCAATTAAAGATCGCTGAGGTCACGGCAGATCATTAGCCATGGAGGTTATTTCAAAGGAGGGAGGCCTGCAAAGACAAACGGCAAAAGACTGTGAGACACAAAGGTAGAAAAGACCAGGAAAGACACCAAATAGCCTGAGAAAGACGAAGACAAATGTATCGATTGTGTGATAGATTTGTTGCTTCATTATTTTGTCTGTTCGGTTTTGAAGCCTAATTAATGTAATGTCTTGCGCATCCTGTTGGAACGTCCTAATTGGCTTTGTTGATGGCTTTTACACATTAAATAGAAGACACTAGGACATGTCTACTGGGAATGTATCAGTGGGTTTGTGGTGCATTTTATACACAGGGCTTAAGTGATTTATGCTATGTGAACAGATTGGGGAGAGTTCCCTCGAACACAAATACCTTCACCTCAGCAATAACGGCAGCTCAAGCATACACTATTTCTTGTTACACCAGTTGCTGTTGTTCCATGGCTGTAGCTTTTGTGCAGCGACAACAATGGAAACTTTAATAATTGGCTCATGTGTTATAGATTTTCTCCGGTCATCAGATGTTGAGTATGCCGAGAGATAAATAGCACAGAGGTTCCTTGTCCACACATGGAGTACTTTCAATACCTTTATAAAGAAATACAAGAAATACAAGGTGAAGGCTCACTTTGGTTGCCATGGAAACAATTACTGACCTGAATCTAACCTGGAGGGCAACAAAAAAAGCAAGACTTTTATCGCACCAGGAATTTCCTATTTTCTTCATCTTTCTTACACAAGTCGTTCATGTCAAGAACAAAACCCCCTTTTTTTTTTTGACATCACAGTACAGACACCTGAGTCAATATGGATGAACAGCAGTGAATTACCCCACTTATTATGACCATGAATTGTACCAGGAAAGTGTCATGATATTGATCCATGAAGAGAACACATAATAGAGCAAAACAACAACCCTGACCATGAGAATTATTTCTTATAAGATTAATTTCTAGACCTTGAAAACCTATGGAGTGAGTGAAAACTTTCAGGAGGTAAAGAAAAACTAGATGAGCATTAGGTTTCACTTTCGGTTTTGCAAGCTGCAGCCCACCCCAACTGCCCCACCGCCACCAAAATGTAATCAGTTGTTCTTTGTGCCAGTATCTAACCCAACTCACACCAGATGTATGGATACTTGGCATGGATCCTAGCATCTTACATCTGGTAAAGCACCATTAGCTTCTCTTTGTTAAGGCGGGGTTTTCAATCAAAATCATTTGCCTTGATTGGAGAAACCAGGTGCTTGTCATTTTGAATGACGTACTCCTTCAACGAATCACATTGAAAGGCAGCATTTAACATACAGTAGATGAGAGCTCTTAACATACCTGGTTGGGAGAAGAGCCTTAACATCCTTTCCACCAATAAAGTCTTTCAAAACTGTCCTCTGTTCATCTTTTAAATAATCTATATGCGGTAGTTTCCACAACACCATTGAAATTGCAGAATCTAAGCTGAGTTCAGTCTCCTCCATGCTAGCCGCCATGTTTTTCAAAGCTACTGTGTCGAGTCTTCCTTACGTCATAACTGTTAAAATCACGCCCACTGATCCTGATTGGTCCGTCCACAATTTGGACGGAGACAACAGAATGTCTACAGTGCTTTACCAGACCCTTGTGTGAAGCTCACGAAGCTGAGAGGAAACACCAGGCCAGGCTAGCTAGAAGTTGAATTCAAATCTCTGGCTCTTTTTTGAGTCAACTTGCTAAAAGACAAACTCTGATGGAAACACAACTTCAGCTGTTCCTTGACAGAGATAATTACAATGTATCCTCTCTCTACTGTATGTACTTATTCAAAACAAAATATGGAATACATCCACCTTTGACCTGTACCTAAACATTGTTATTATCAGTTGTAGTATTATTATTATTATTATTATTATTATTATTATTATTATTATTATTATTATTATTATTATTATTATTATTATTATTATTATTATTATAATAAGTTGTAGTTAGCACTTGCACTTCACAGATAGAAATGTTTGTGTTGGATTCCCAGTTGGACCAAGACCTCTCTGTGTTGACTCTGTGTTCTATGCTGGTTTCCTCAGGGTTCTTTGGTTTCCCCTGTCAGTTGAAACAAGTTACATCATTTAAATACTAATGAAGATCTGGAGTTTGTCCCTGAGCACCTTCAACAGCAGCTCACTGCTTCTAATGTGCTAAATGCTAATGCTAGGTGTTGTATGTATTACAATGGGTAAAATACAGCGGCCGATTGTGGCTACATACAACAACATTTTTTTTAGCAATGCCTCGTTTACATGGCTGCCTGTGCTGTCGATATGTGAATATGCACAAATGTGAAGACAAGTTCCAGAGTGGGGCGTACTGAAGATGTGCCAGGTTGTGTCTTCATCTAAATGGCAAGAAACACACATGTTCATGTTGCGTGCGTCTTTATGTCACATATGTTCACGTCGCAAACCCTTTCACGTTACATTCATACGCTGAGCAGGTAAAGCAACAAACATGTTGGACAATCTCGAACCTACAGATCTTCAAGCTGCACTAGCCGCTCTAGTAAATGTACAGGATTTGTTCATTTATTGTGCAGAATTTATATGCATACCATAGTCGAACAGAGACAGGTGTACAATTACATACGTCAAAAACAGAACAGGACATGTCTGCATTTTATCAGACTACTACATACACAGCCTGGCATGAATATCCAATCGTATTTCGCCAACTCTTGCGTCTTCGTATAAACAAGGATTTCCTGCTGGAGACAGTACGCTCGTGAAAAACTGAAGAGACGCCAATTTTGCGTCTTCTGTTTTTATCGTCACTGTTTAAACATAGCCAGAGACTGACTTTCCCTGTAAGGGCAATATCTGTATCTATATATATCTGTATAATATCTGGGCAATAAAGTGACTTAATTTGAGCCTTTTAATAATCAAACCAAAAACCTCAAGCTTTCAATCATCAAAAAAATATCACGTGAAATCCAGTGGAAGTCACCATATTTCTTCCATCTTTCCAAGCCTGGATTGACCCACTACTGCTGTTTCTTACCTCTATGTTCTCTTCTCAAAATAAGCTTTTTTTCCCCTTAATACAAAAATGGAACACAGCAATATACGGATACTGTACACTGTAAAGTTGTCATGTGGGTAAATTCCCATGTGGATTTCCTGTTTTCACATTGCACTAGTGTGAAACGGCTTCAAAGCAGAGGGAATGTAGTGTTTTGGAATGAGCTAAAGGCCTGACCTTAATCCTTTAGAAATGCTGTGGGAGCAGGAAGATCATGCAGCGAAGTCAAGCAACATCACATGGACTAAAATCCCCCCAAGTCAATGTGCATCACTGATAAAGTTACTGTAAAAAATGTAGTTGAAGTTATTGCTAAAAAAAGGGGGTCATACAGTAGCAGTCACTGATGGTACAGGCTCCAACATTTTTACCTCAGTAGAAGTTGAAATGTTCATTTATTTAATTAATCTAAATACATTTACTTACAAGTCATCTTGTTGTTTATGCTCTTGGTTACTGAAAAAAAAAAATCTGAAATTTTAATGATGTTGGTGAAGCAAACTTTGTTTTTGCAAAATTTGACAACACTGCAAAGGTTACCAAACAAGCTGTGGTGGCCTTGATATACACCTGCACACACGGGAATGAAACAACACTAAGGTTTTTAGTGAAATGTGTTTGGTAAGAGTCAAGAACGGAGAGAGAGAGAGACAGAGAGAGAGAGAGAGAGAGAGAGAGAGAGAGAGAGAGAGAGAGAGAGAAGAAAACAATCAAGAGACCCTCGTTGTCAGAATGTGAGAAAGAGGAGTGTATGACTGACTGTTAGCTCGATAACTAGCTGTCAGATTGCTCTCACCTTCAAGAGCGGGTGGCAGAGGAAGGCTGGTGTGAAAGATTTTAATGAAGCTTTTGATTGCGGTAACACTACATATTGTTGCAAAGTCTCAAAACAACTCGATACTTTTTAACAAGGATGATGGTGTTATGTGCTGCTTTCATGTCCACTGCATATCCTTTGTATGTTATTATACTGAAGGGTGATTCTCTGAATTAGGTGCACATTGGAGGCGGGAATAAGAGCAGCCAACCTTCAACCCCGTAACAAAGGCTCAATCCCAGTGTATTTTCTTTATATAGCCACTTTAGCTAGAGTATGGAACACTAGCATGAGGAAAACAAGTGTTGTAGAATTTACAATAATATCACTTTTAATGTAATGCTTTATATAAATGTATTAATGTTTAAATGTACTCCTTAGAGTTTAAGTTTGACCAGGAGACACAGGTTAGAGTAATTTGCATACAGAGGTCGACACCCAGCCATCAGGAGTCTCTCTGACCAAAGGACAACCCCCTGAATGGAAAATTATAACAGACCTGAAGCAAGAAAGAGGATGGGTCGATGGAAGGTGTTGAGACGTCACCTGAGGAGAATAATCTTCAGTAGTGTGTTTGTCTGAAGCTGCAGGCATCATGTGTCACTCAAGACTCACAACTGATTTATAGATAAAAGACTTGTGACTCTAACTTTAAAATCTTATGCTGATATTCTTTGTAATACTGTAACTGATTGTAAATTAAAACTGTGATATTAAAATAATGAAAAGACTCAAAGGAAAGTTTATCTTAATGAGGTCCACTCCTGGCCATAGATTTTAATTTAGTAGAGTTACTTGTGGTTAATTAATTATAAATATTATGAGTACATTGTTTAACAATACACAAGAAATTCATAGTTTTCCAGGACAATTATTAAATATAAATAAAGTATAATATAATTTATACTTGGAACAATGTTGAAATGTTTGACCTCGACAATGTGAATCTCATGATAAAAACAATGAAATATAGGTAACAAAGTATGGTAATGTTGACCTCTACAGCTTGAGTGGCAAAGGTCTTCAATGATGTCACTTCTTGGGTGCTTAGGAAGTTAGACTAAACCATTATTAAAAAAAGAAAAAAAAAAGGCATGGTTGATATCCTGTTATGGTGTTGAACAAAACTAAAGGAGATAGTTAAATAGTGCTATTATATATATATATATATATATATATATATATATATATATATATATATATATATATATATACACATTTATTTATTTATTTATTCATATTTGTTATATTCCGGTTAAAGTAGATAGATAAATGATTATATTAGCAGAAAAAGCTATGGTTACTGACTATTACTTTTTTATATTATAGATAGATAGATAGATAGATAGATAGATAGATAGATAGATAGATAGATAGATAGATAGAAAGATAGATAATGCAAAGACACATTGAGATTTTCATTTCATCTTTTATAATGTAATTTGTTGTTTATTTTATATTTAATATCTTTGAGGTAAACCTTTGGGACACAAAATGCACCAAAATCAGAAAATCACCCTGAAATATGTCATTAAAGCTTAAATTTCAGTACGATAAATCGAGTGTTTCTTCAAGTTCCAACCAGTCCATTCAACTTAATACAAATGTATTAAACAGTTTTCCTGCCCTGTTTGCAATTAAGATGGTTCTTTTGCACTCAGCTAATAAATGTTAGCATCCTTCTGAGCTTGGGGGCACCTTGACATGACACCTGCGTAGGAAAGCTGCCTAATTAACAAGACACTGGGTCAGAAGTTGATTCAAGCATCAAGAAAATTAAAAGTGCAAATCCTCCATAAGTGTGTGCTAGTACATAATAATAATGACTGCAGTGTTCCTGCCAAAGGGATAATACACCTGAAGACAATGTGACAGCAAAAAGTAGGTCTTCATTTCTCTGTGAGAGACAAGATGCTCAGTCGACGTGGAGTAAACTGTGTCGTGCCGGTCCTGAGGCCTGGATGGAAGCTTCTACGAGCCACATTAGGGAACACCATTTAGTGCCAATCATTCAGGAGAGGCGACACAAGCTCCCAATTTCTCTCTCTCTCTCACTGCATTTCCATTACCCTTGGAAATTTGCAAAATGTAAACTGGTAATGGAAACACCTGAATTTCGGAGAAAAAAACAAAAAACAAAAAAACAAAACCATTAAAATATTGAGGAAAGGTTTTTATGCTTTGGTTAGGTAGTTTTTCAGAGGTTTCGATATTCTAATATAGCGTAAAAACGCAACACAGGACACGTGCGTGGTCACATGATCACTTCTCTCGATGTGAAAATGGTGCAATATACAAAGACAGAGGGCGAGACAGAGACTTTATTTTAAAATAATGCAGTAGAAAAACATCAGTGTCATTTTAGAGACAGCAAACAGCAGAGAAATGCAGCGTGATATCAACAACATGGAAAGGTCCATCTTCCAGCAGTGAAATCTGGTAGGATGATCTTTTACGAGAGTTATGACGATCCTGCTTAGAACAACCGTCAATAGAAACATGTTCAAAGCGCAACTATACTTTGTCGAAATTTTAGGAATATCGATATTGTTTAGTGAAAAACTGTAATGGAAATGCTGCTTCTGTCTCTGTCTGTCTCTCTATCTCTGCCTCTCTCTGCCTCCCTCTCTCTCTCTGCCTCTCTCTTTCTCTCTCTGTCTCTCTATCTCTGCCTCTCTCTCTCTCTCTCTCTCTCTGCCTGTGTCTCTCTCTCTGTCTCTCTCTGTCTCTCTCTGCCTCCCTCTCAGTCTGTGTCTCTGTCTCTCTCTGTCACCCCCCCTCTTTCTGTGTCTCATTCTCTCTACCTCTCTCTCTCTCTCTCTCTCTCTACCTCTCTCTCTCTCTCTCTCTGCCTCCCTCTCTCTCTCTGCCTCTCTCTTTCTCTCTCTGTCTCTCTATCTCTGCCTCTCTCTCTCTCTCTCTCTGCCTCCCTCTCTCTCTCTACCTCTCTCTCTCTCTCTCTGCCTCCCTCTCTCTCTCTGCCTCTCTCTTTCTCTCTCTGTCTCTCTATCTCTGCCTCTCTCTTTGCCTCTCTCTCTCTCTCTCTCTCTCTCTCTCTCTCTTTCTCTCTCTCTCTCTTTCTCTCTCTGCCTCTCTCTTTCTCTCTCTGTCTCTCTCTCTCTGCCTCTCTCTTTCTCTCTCTGTCTCTCTATCTCTGCCTCTCTCTCTCTCTCTCTCTCTCTCTGCCTATGTCTCTCTCTCTGTCTCTCTCTGTCTCTCTCTGCCTCCCTCTCAGTCTGTGTCTCTGTCTCTCTCTGTCACCCCCCCTCTTTCTGTGTCTCGTTCTCTCTACCTCTCTCTCTCTCTACCTCTCTCTTTTTCTCTGTATCCCCCCCCCCCCTTTCTCTCTCTGCCTCTCTCTCTCTCTCTGACATTCCACCTGACCACACAAAAAGCTTGTGTCTTTGTTGACGTGCAGCGGTAACTCACTGGCTATAGTGTGTTTCATAACAGCGGCAAACACACACCAGGTCTTTTCAAACACACCCTGCCCTGGCTGCTGTATGACACACAATCTAATTTGCTCTGCCAGAATACTTTACCCAGTCACCATGCAAGTCTGGCAGCCTTCCACCATCCAGCCCTTTATATTAGAATATCCCTCCATGTATGCAACAATAACACATTTACAACCATTGAGTATGGGGCGTTCTGCCTTAAATTAGCTGTGACTTGCTTTTCAAAAGGTCATAAATAGCTGTGAACATTTCAAAAACAGCACACATAAGCTCAATAGTGTTAAACTGGATGTGTTGTCATAGTAGCGTGGAGCAGCAGCATGCACTTTGGAGACTTTAGAAGAATACCGCAAGCGTCGTTGTCGTCATCATGATACCTTTGACAAACCTTGATAACTCTCCATCCCCCATGTTGTATTGTGAGCTGATATTGATACATATGTCAGCTGTGAACATTCATGTGTTTATGTTGTGATTGTATGAGGGTTAGGTCGCACTGAGAAATGATAGATGTGTCATTTCTCTTGTACTTTCAACATTCAATGCTGTCACTGAAATTACTCAAAATTATATGTCCTTCGAGGAGTGAAAAACACTGTTACTATGGGGAATCGTGACAGTCTATTAGCTTAGGGGAGTGTGTTGTTGAAAATGGCAACTGAAGAGTATTTAGAAATGTTCACGCGTCCCTGTTGTCATTTTATAGCGCAGTATAAGTCAGACACACAGTGTTTAGAGAGTAGTTATTAGCTGCTACAGGGAACCTGTCACTGTGGTGGAGGAAAAATAGTCAAGGTAAGAGAATGTAATGCTTCTTTAGTACTGAAAAACAACATGCTGTTAAAAAACAAAACAAAAACAAAACAGGGATGAAAATAAACATGTTTTATTTTTCCATCTTTCTGTGAACAAAGTTGTACCATATATGGGGATTCGAAAGCTGAAATGAAAGTACAATATGCTGAAATTGAAGGGTAAATAAAAATAGGGATAATAGGTGTACACATACATATGCATTAACATGATGACTTAATGCATGAATTGATGTATTGAAGACTTTACTTTGTGCATTCATTGACATTTAATGCTTTAAAATGAATGATGATTTTAAACTCAAAACAGAAGTAGCATCACAGTTAGCCTCATATTAAAAACATTTTACTATACACTTAACTGCACAACTTTTGCAACGCAGGTATGGTATTTAAGTACTTAGACATTTAAATGTGTCCTTGTTTATCATGGAAAGAGGCTGCATTTATAGAGCAGTTGTTTGTTTCTAAGGGAAATCCATCACTAGGGTGGAGGAGAAATAGTCATGGTGGTAGAGTGGAATGTACTGGTTGTTGTTTCACTGCAGAATTGTTCGACCATAAGAAAAGATGACAGAGAAAGAAAAGCAAGAAATAAGAACAAAGTCTCATGCCTTACCTTCTGTCAAAACATTCACTAGATTATGTAAGAGCCATATTTTGTTATAAACCAACCTGAATCCAATGTATTTAAGGTTGTATTTCCAATAACTGTGTCATTCATTATTATAAATTGTAGTGTTCATTGTAAAACAGAGTAAGCTGAAGCTATTTGATGGGATTTTTAGTGAGCAGTATGAAAAGACTATTAGAGCAGTCAGTCCTACTGGAAATGAATGAGATTTTCCATCGTGGGGTTTAACATGAAATGACTGAGTTTTGTACTTCATAAATTCTGTATGATCTAAAGCTGATCTTATTATTATACAGAAGCTTTGAGTTTGCTACTTACTTTGTTAGACTCTACTACAAAGCTCTGATTTAGTCATAGATCCCATGAACCCATCTTGTTTTCTTAATATGATATGGCTTGTGCTATATACAGTATCATCTATACACTAATGTAAACTGTATATTGTATGTAGGTATACATAAGTTAGATTTTGGAGTGTGAAATGTACTCTTCATTTACCCTACCATACTTATGTATATGAATCTTTCCTCCATGTTATGTTCCGTGCAGAAGACTTATGAGCTAGCAGGACATTATGGGGTTGGTGCAGGCCATATTTATTTGTTTTATTATGTATAGTGTATATAGTGTGTTTTTATTTGTATTCATATATTACATTTTACTTCATCTCATGTCTGCTGTCGTACTAAAATATACAAGTTGATGATCAACAAGTCTATCTATCTATGAAGATTAATATTTTGGTTGGATGTTACCCATTGTTTATGATCAAATGGTGGTTTTATTAGATAATGTATTATCTGAATACATTTTAACCATTAATAGTCATTTCTAAAAACTAAAACATTGCTTTTTTTGTGTGTGTTGCTTATTCATAGCATCACTCGTTCTCCAGCTTAGGTGCACCTCTGCTTTACCTTTTGTTCAGAGGTGGATCCAGTGTAGCTGTTCTTCCAAAACAGAAGTGATTCACTGCCAAGAAACCGACTGTCAGTATTTTCTTCACACTGTCACTTTCTGCTTGAAGCGGGTGTGGCTGTTGGATTTCTCAGATTTGACTCTTCTCACATTCTGCCTATTTGACAGATACTTCTCACTTCTTTTAAACTCCTCCAACATGACTTTCACTAGAAATTGGCCTTCACTCCACAGTGTGTTGAATGTGGATGTGTGCTCTGCCTCTGCTGTTTAAATGTTAGTCGGTATCTGCTCTTCAACCCTCTCTGTCTATCCTTACATGTCTGTGTTTGTGAGGGCAGTTACATTGACGGTAAAGCTTGAGCAGAACGTCCATTGTATTTGGCTTTAGATTATTTGTTTCTTTTTTTTTTTTTTTTTTAGCCTCATCTGCCTCAGATAAAAGGGTGCGGTGAAGAGAGAGGATGCATTTGGTTATAGATTCCTCTCACAACCAGACACTACTATTCCTCTGTGGGCTGAGGCTCACATCTGGCAGGTGCTTGTTTATGAGAGCAGTTAACACTGGATCAGGGAGGCTTTATAGCAAAACATACATGCCTGCGCACATGCACAAACTCTAGCAAACAAACAAACACACACACACTCAACACATATACCAGCCAGACCTTCTTTTTTTTTTTTTTTATCAAATCTTTTGTTTGCTTTTTTTTTTAGTATTGTAGGCCATTGGGGACACTTTAAAAAAAAAGCCTAAACAGTTCTTAGACACACTTCTATGACTCACACAGTAGTGATTGCAACAAATTGACTGGGATTCCGCTAATTACAAGATTATCGGATGTGAAAACTACTGCATGGGTGTGTTTCATAAAGAAACTGGAGTTGTGCTTGAGAACATGAAAGGTGTTTGTATTGGTTTATTTAGTGATTTCAAGCATAGTAGGTTATGCTTATCCACCACAACTATAACAATCCTCATTTTTACCACATTATATCCTGATGAAAGTGTATTTAATATTAACTTTTTGCAATTAGGTCTAAAGCTGCTCCATATTTGACACACTGGACATTTAAATAATTTTCAAATCTACGTATATAATAGAATATCTATAAGGCTCAGTGTTATTTTGACAGGATATGATCCACATAAAGGTTAGGTGGGTTGCCCTTTGCAAAGGTAAAAGCACTTCAGTCCACTTTTCACAAGCAAAGATGACAATAGGTTTGAGGAAAGAAAATATGCCTGACCATAAACAATTCTAGTACACACAGGCACACTTCTACACACAGAGCTACTCATCCTTGACTGTGAAACTAGGTTGATGGGGGGCAGCCTATCTCCTATGGCTCACACCGTGCTGACAGTCTCATTATAGTGGAGTTAGAGTGGAGACCTTGGTGTGACAGAGCCAAAGTCATCCTGGCCAACTCCCTCCAGCTCTCAGTCCCAGTCAGTGTTACTGTCCGACCGGTGCAAGACAACACAGCTCTGCCCTAGACGTCCAAAACTCAATGTCCCCATGGGAAAGTGTCCAATGATGCCAACACCTCTTAGGGTGACTGAAATGCATCTAAATACTTGACAAAAGCCTATTTCATATCAACTGACAGTGTTCCCACTGGAATGCTCACAACAGCTACAGTTTGGACTGTCAGAAAGGACACCGTAGCTGAAGCGATTATATAAAGACTAAGGATATCTGTCTAGATCTGTTTGATAAATGTAGCCATATGCTGCCATGACAAAGGTTATTCCCTCTACACCCCTTATCATAATGTCCAACATTACAACATAAATCAACACCCCCCCCCTCCATTAATGGAAAGTGTCCTTTGGTCTTTTCCCCCTATAATGCACTTATGTAAATCTTAAAACCATGGTCAGTTTATGTCACAGGTGTGGAGGTGTTATTAACACGTAACATCTTCTTTAGTTGGACTTTTGTAGCTTTTATTTATCGAATAAAGCATTATTTTCCTATTCTTTTACTAAATGGTAAATGGACTGCACTTATATAGCGCTTTTCCACCTTCATGGTGCTCAAAGCGCTTTACATTAGCCTCTCATTCACCCATTCACACACACACACACACACCAGTAGGTTTCTAAGGTCTAAGGTCACTCCTACTGGGGGCCTAAGTCAGGGTTCAGTGTCTTGCCCAAGGACACTTCGACTTGTGGACAGCCAGAGCTGGGACGTGAACCGCCAACCTCTCGGTCATTGGGCGACCCACTCTATCAACTGAGCCACAGCTGCCCCGTGTACTAGTTACATTAAAGGTGTAATTCCATGGTTATTTCATTAATATTACTGTTTTCTCCATTGTTATTGAATACATTGTGTGTTGGTTCTATTTAAAAAAAAAAAAAAACTCTGGATTTCTTTGTTTCCAGCTGTTTTTTGGAGGGTAGGAAAATGACTAGAGGTGGAACAACAGAGTTTATCAGTACTTACTCATAGTAAGTACATGACGCAGTGATGAGGCGTCTCTGATTGGCTCAGAATACATGAAGGAACACACATTATGATCTGGCTCTGTGTGTGTTTACCACCTGAGAGTAACATCCAGCTAGGTTTCGTAACATGGCTTGTTTTGAAAATGTGCTGGGGAGAAAACAAAACGACAGAGAGCACATGAACCAGTTTGATCCGCCGTTTTTTTCAAGTTTGTGCAGCAGCTACTGTGATGCTGTCTTCTGTTGTAGATGCTAATGCTAATGCTACTTCCGATTCGCTGCAATGGGGGATGAGCTTAACCCCACGTGGGTGACGCCAATGTCCTTGTGACGTGTCGTGGACAGGCTTTTTCTGAGTGGCTCGCTTCTGTGTTGTTTTCTATGAATGGTAAATACAGCCAGTGGAGGCGACACACCATACAGCAAACGCAGCATGTGTTAGTAACTCGGGGTGACCCATCACATTCCAAAAGGAGCGTGGAAAAGTGGTGTTCAGTAGAATAACAAGACCTTAAAGGATTTTGTGTTTGCCTGCCACTGAAAATTAAATTGCATCAGATATGGTACCAGCTTCCATATAGGAGTTTTTGCACAAACAAGTCATGTCATAGCATCGTGGTTTGCTTTGATATAGTCGCTGATCCCTCCCTATTAAAACAGCACAGCACCTGACCATTAGGGGCTCATATAAGGCTCTCCTCTGCAGCCACATGATCTCACTACATTTCACCATTTGATCATAAGCCAGACCATATCACTATCCTTTCCCCCCTCACCCTACGGACTCTGATTTCACCTTCCGTCAGTTTATTTTTTATTTTTTTAAACCATTGTTCTTATTTTTCTGTTCAATAAACAGCATTTCTCTCTTTGTCCACCCACTGTATGACTCCAGGCCTCTGTTGGACCAGCTTTTATGCAGTTTGCTTGTAGGGTTGTCCTACTTTTTTTTTTTTTTTTTTTTTTTTTTTACTGAATTCTTGTCCAGTTTCTTCCTTTTGAAGCAGAATGCTCCATCTCCTCTATGTGAGTGTTTCACCAAGTGTGTTTGTGCACACCAGAAGTGTGTGTGTGTGTGTGGGGGGGGGGGGGGGGGGTGTTAAGCTACACCGTTGAGTTCCTTCCAAAGGAAACTACTCATTTCTATTTCGAGTTTAAGTCATCAATCACCCGCCTATAAGATGACATCAATGCACTCAAAGGGAAAAAAATATCTAGGAAATGTGTCACAACTGCTGCATTCTATTAACATATCACATTGTTCTTTGATTGACTGGCACGGTGGTGGAGATCATGGAAGCTGACTATCACTGGAGGGATTAACGATAAATCCTTTTCATGACTCGCAACTACATAACAACCCCTCTCCCTTTAAATCTCTCTCCCACCTGCTATTCTCAATCTTGTCCTTTCTGCTTTGACTCCCTCTCTCTCTCTCCCCCCTCTTTCTCTCAGTCTCCCAACTAGTCCTGCATCTTGCTTGCTCACACAGCCAGGGGCATGGTAGGCAAATAGACTGCACTCTAATTGCCAATGTAATGATGCTGCAGTCCACTCATCTCACCTGCCTAATTAATACTACAGCTGCCACCCCTGCTCTCTTTTGTCTCTCATACTCGTATACACACACATATAGTCACGTGCACACACACACACACACACACACACACACACTCTTGCATACAATTACAGGAGGCATTTTTACAAGTTCACCTCATGTACCGTTTCCCCATATCTGCTCAGCTTTCTCCTCCGTCATCCTCCCTGGAGTTTTTTCTTACCCCTCCAGTGTAAAACACATCCCTGCCAAACTGACATGATACACAGAGTTGCACCTTTACAGCCTGGAAAGTCTGAGAGCCTGTGTGTTCATGATACAGAAACACAAAAGAGATTTACAAGTGTATATAATACAAATCAGGAATAAATCACAAATGCATTTTCTTATTACGAATATCATCCACTTTGAATGCATGTCAAACTACTTTAAATCAGTCTGAATAAATGGCAAGCATTGTACATACATTTGCATTTTTAATAACTTCTTGCATTTCTAATAACTATTTGAAATGTTTTTTACCAAAACCCTTTTTTCTTCAGTCATGTGAAAATATGAGAATGAATCCCCAACATTGTGTGGAACATGTAATTAGATCAGAATTTGAGTTAACCAACATCAATAAACAGCCAACACCCAGCACAGCAGAAAAGTCCAAAACCTGCAAGACTTACTTATTGAAACATTAAATCAAGCTTAACATTTCACATCCCATAATAACGGAGAATTAGCCCATTGCACCCTCTTCTCATTATTACCCACCCTCACCACTGTGTGAATGAAACCACATTTTCTATCAGGGATATGAAGCTGTTACACATTGTTTTCAGTTTTTTTTTGGTATAACCACATATCACCACTAGGATGCACCAAAAATACATGCACCACTATTTTAAAATATTAATTCAAATAAAAATACAAAATATGTGTTTAAAAAAAAAAAAAATCAATATGTAGATTCAACTGTCTATCCTTCAGGCTGGTTAATGCATTTAGACCAGCGGTGAAAGTAAGGCAATGCAAGTTTATTTGTATAGCACATTTCAACAGCCAGGTGCTTTACATAAAACATGAAAAACATCAAGATAGAATTTAAAAACAATCAATTGAAAAAAAAAAAAAAAGGGGGGTGAGAATAAAAATAATAATAAAATAATTTGAAAAAATTTCAATTTAAATGTGAAAATGAAAACAAAAAACAAGAACAAGTTACAGTGCAGTGTAGAATATTAAGAATTGATATTAGCAGTAGAACAAAACAAGTTTTAGTTTTCATCTGAATTAACTTGTTAAAACACTGAAGTTAAAGCAAAAGGTGTGAGATGGAGTCACTATTTTTTGTCTATTGGCTTTGAATAGAAAAGTAAAGCACAGAAAATACACTAAACGTCATGTACAGATGAACTTTTTCAGGTTTTGCTGCTGAAACTCAAACTAATCATTTCTGAAATTCATATTAACTTTTTAAACTTCCACTCAATTTCACCAAAATGTCTTAATAAAGTAAATTAAATGCTATTCTCGAACCATTTTGATAACATGACATTGGTGTATGCTTGTATTATGAATAAAAATATTAAGATAAAAACTGGGATATTAGAGGCGGGGGTCCTGTTAAATGATGCAATAGCCATTTGTTGATATTTATTAATGTTTTGATGCATTCTGGGTGACATGTGGACTACATTTAGACATTTTTTTGTTTTGTTTCAGATGTTTTTTTTGGACTATAACTGCGTTTGTTGGATAATTATGAGACATAAAGGTTCAGATCAGCTGTTTGACATTTGTATTTTGAACACTTGTGTGATTGTACCTGCTCTGGATATTATATCGGAAAGTGGTTTATATCTTCCAATGTGTGAGAATCTTTGGTCATGTGACCATTTGGGACAGGTTTGGGGAGTTTGCTTCACATTTTTCAGCCTTTTCCGGCCTTTACTGTATGTGGGCCCTTGGAAGTTTATTAACCCTAACATTATTTGACATTATACCGTACATTACCATTTTTCTTCATCCAGGGGACATCAGTTCACCACTCCAGCCTCCACTACCCACACCCACTCTTAGCCCTGCACCACATTTTTAATCCTCTTCAAAATTTCAACCTCGAAGTAGGTTAAAAGTTAAATTTTAAGCTCTTCTAACTTCTTGCAACCCACTCATTTATGTTCGATTAAGGTTTGGTGGAAAATTGGAAAGATATTTAAAGGATTGAGAGAATTTAACAAATGAAAGTGAACATTTTGTCCCTGATGGAGGGTGAATGAAACAGAGCTGGTGTAATCACTGGTCTCATTTTTGTATTTACTTCCTTTGCCCTGAAGTGATGAGTGTGAAGCAAGGGTGTGTTTCTCTGGTCTTTCTAGGTCACGTAAGCACATGCATTTTGCCAGTCCTACGGCGTGACGGAAGTCTTGTGTAAAATGATTCTCTTGTAATGCAATAATTATTTCCTCTCACCTCTTTTTTGTCCTCATAATAAAATGTCTCCTGTGTCACTTTATTCTTGCTTTAAGGGTTGCTCTCAACAATTTTTTTTTTTTTTTTTTGTGGGGGGGGGGGGGGGGGGGGGGGGGGACTTTTGCTTTTGTTGTTGCAGCTTTTTCATTCCTCGTTTTTGTCCTCTTTAGTATCTACAATCTTTTGTAAAGTGTTTGAATTGTTATTGAGGGTTAAAGTGATGTGTTTTGTATGTGGTAACTGTGGCTTGATGCTTTGTAGGAGTGGATAGTGGTGATTGTGATGCTTTAACCACACACACTTCACCAATTTCTTTTTTTTTTCCCCCGTACTATGAGCATCAAACTCAACAACATTGTACACTAGGTATTAGGGGTGTGACGAGACACTCTGCTCACGAGACGAGACACGAGATTGGGTTCACGAGATCGAGATGAGACGAGATTTTAAGAAAACTAAATTACAAATTATATGAATGAGTCCAAATAATGTCCAGTTTAAACAGTGTGTTGTGGGAGAGCCAAGCTTCATGCACCCCCGACGTATAGAAACAGAGAGAGAGAGAGAGAGAGAGAGAGAGAGAGAGAGAAAGCACGCTGGGGCAGGAGATGATGGAGCGCTTACTGTCGAACCATCACAGTCAGCATATTGTCTGAGTCTTATCACTCAGTCTCTTGCCATTCATCATTTCTGCTGGGAACCCAAAATGCTGCCAAACAAACCATTTGAAAGTGGCGGGGGCGTGTCAATAGTCTCGTGAGAAAAATCACCAAATTACATCTCGCGAGATCCCCTACTAGATATTACATAATAAGTCAATGTTCAAGCTCGACATCAAATCTATAACTAAAATCTAAAAGGTAAGGCAAATTTAAAAAAAAAATATATATATATACACAATAAATAAGAAGAACAGTAAAACACCATGTTAAGGTAGTTGCAACCATGTTGAATGTCACAAATGTCAAAAGAATACTCTCTTTTTCAGTTGCTATTTTTATCTGAATATCACTCTGTTTGACGCTTGGACTGTACCTGACTCACAGCTACTACTCCCTATTACACAAGTGATGTTTTGCATGTTATACATACACACATACATACACACACACACACAATGAAAACAAATGTGAAAATTATGTAGTCATCCTAATAATGGCCAGAACTGTACACAGGACTAAGGAATGCAGTCTTCATTCTATGGACATGAAAAAAAAAAAATTGTCTTTCATTCTCCAGTTATTGGTTCATCTTTTCCAGCAGCAGATTCACTCTATGGGGTCAGATACCCAGTTATGTACTTCATTTTTTTTTTTTTTTTGGAAAAGTGTGGAAACCCTCTCACTGAATATTCCCAGCTCATATGCCTCAGTTGTCTGCACACAATAGAGCCCCAGGGCTTCATTTCAGATAAGGTAGTGTAACCACACGTTGGCCGGTCGTATTGTTAAATACCTTTGATTTGCTTCTTTTCTGCTGAGGATATTCTTGACACTTCTATCAAACAAGCCTGTGTCTATGAAAGTGATCCTGCTTTGTTGGAGAGTTCATTCGCAGGCCAACAGAAGCAAAGGTCATCACTTTAGGTGTGACTGAATGTAAATCACATCCTCCTCTCTCCTGATGTGTGCCAGGTCTGTGCTTCTGATGTTCTGTCATCTGATAATAAAAATGACACGGTGATGTTTGTCTTTTTGATCACAACATCTTAAAATAGTGCTTTGATTTATTCATGATGAAATTTAGCTTTGTGTAGATTGTGTTGTTGAAATTGTTTTGGTTGGGATTATTTCGCAGAAAGACATTTTTATTCTTGTCTGTAATAAAGCCAGAGTTAGAAATAAATGCCTGTCAAGAGTAATAGCTCAGGAAATGGTTGGGCTTTTGCAGGAATGATAATTGTTATCATGAATTTGACATCTATCTCTCAGGCTTAGAGAACTGTGCACATCAAAGTTGGTCATCATCACTGTGCGGTAATAATCCCCTGAAAATTGGTAATGACCTGTCATATAATCCTTTTCTGTAGCCGCAGGTTGTATTTTGATTGAGCTGAGGTTTTTCCATATTCCTTGGTGGTGGTGGAGTTTCATATGGGCACAGTGAATGAATAAAATGAACTTTAGTAGAGTGAGGAATGTGCTTGACAATACACTATGGAAATAGTTTCTATTTAAAGCCTGGATTCACACCTGTTTTCACAGGAAGCATCGTGTGCAGGGTAAAAGGGAAAAAACAGTCACAGCGTCTGTTTTGTCTTGCCAGCATTTGCTTTTCCATTTAAAGGGTTCCGCCAGGATTTCTTCTCTCTCTCTTAAAATAATTGGTTTGTATTGTGTTTGTGTGTGTGTGTGTGTGTGTGTGTGTGTGTGTGTGTGTGAGAGAGAGAGAGAGAGAGAGAGAGAGACACACACACACATACAGAGGGAGAGAGAGACATACAGAGAGAGAGAGAGACACACACAGAGGGGGAGAGAGAGAGAGAGAGAGACATCCAGAGAGAGAGGGAGAGAGAGAGAGAGATACAGAGAGAGAGACACACACGCACACACACACAGAGGGGGAGAGAGAGACATCCAGAGAGAGAGGCACACACATACAGAGGGAGAAAGAGAGATACCCAGAGAGAGAGACATACAGAGGGGGAGAGAGAGAGAGAGAGAGAGAGAGAGAGAGAGAGACACACACACACATACAGAGAGAGAGAGAGAGAGACACACACACATACAGAGGGAGAGAGAGAGAGACACACAGAGGGGGAGAGAGACATCCAGAGAGAGAGACACACACATACAGAGGGAGAGAGAGAGACACACACACACACATACAGAGGGAGAGAGAGAGAGATATGCTGCTTTCAAGTGGTTCATGTAAGTAGATTCTTCCTAGTTATGAAGTTGTGAATCTAGCCGGTTGTGCATTTAAGTGCTTCAGGTCAGACATAATGACAAAATGAGTGCTACAGCTTGTTTTGGCTTTTTGTGGCTTTTGTATTATTTGCACACAGCCAGACAGGAGGATATTATATTGTATAGCAACAGCAAGATGAAAGCCAGGCCACTAAACATTTAACAAAAATGACATAAATGCACAAATTGCCTCTAAAATTGTTAGATGAACAATAAATGACTCACGCATTTGAAAGAATAGACCTCTTATTAAGACGGGAAGATTTAAACACAGTAAAAGCACACAGCATCTGTTTTATATGTAATGTTTTGGCACAAATATTCAATCTTTAAATTCGCAGAGCAAATGTATGACAGTAAAAATAAATATTTAGAAACAAATAAGCATGAGGGTATGTGAAAATAATAATAATACATAGTACTAAAGTCATTTTTGCAAAGTGAATGGATTAAAGTGTGCATTACGAAGTTGTATTTTGTGATTATATTTTGCAACAAAGTGGATGTCTTTTGATCACTCAACAAAGACTATAAATTCCACATACTTTCCATGGTAATACTAGAATATGATAAATAAAAATGTAGAAATCTGATTTGAAATGTTTTTGTTTTTAGGTGTTGTTTTTTGTTTTGTTTTGTTTTTTTTACAGTTTTTAACATGCTGTAATTTAGCAAGGAATGTGAAGGCCTAGGGGAACTTAGAACAACCCCTAAAAATATGAACCGTGACCTTTTTGAACTTCAACTTTTTTCTTAGTGTGAAGAAACTAATGTGTACAGGACACTGTACTTAGCATTATGCCCAATTATCAGTCTTCTAACTTTAAAATTATTAAAAAGCATAAACCTAAAATGTTATGTGATCATTGCGAGGACTAATAATGCTATTTTATAAAAGCACGCTGCAAATTGGAGATGATCATTTGGAAAAATTTTCTGAAATCTGTTGATTTGAGGTGGATTGATTATTTTATACCAGTGGTCATTATAAACAACAACAGTTAATACTATCTAAACTAAGATAGAAACTCATTTTAACAGTAGAATCAGCATTGTGCCCCATTTTCAAAGCCTCTAAAACTAAAGAAAGATATAAACCAGAAGTATTATATGGTGTTTGTGAGGACTAAATGTCATTTTCTAAAAGTCTTTGTTCAGTTTATATGTTAAAACTGTACATAATATCTCCAATATGTGGTGTAGTGGTACGTAGGCTAATGTCTCTTAACAGCAAAAAGGTCCTGGGTTCAGTTCCACCTGCTTTTCTGTGTGTAGCTTACATGTTTAACCTTGTCTCCAGGTTTTCCACCTTTCTCCAATCATCTAAAGAGATGCGCCTCAATAGGTTAACTGATCAATCTAAGTCCCCCATGTGTGAATGTTAATATTAATTAAAAACGATTCAATGCCTGTTTTTTTTCTCCGTCATATGTGAAGTCTATACTGTAATAGTTGCAAATTAACGCGTGTACTGTAACCCACTTTAGCTTTGGTTATTGATACAGAACATTGGTAATCTTTGGAGCACATAGTTTCCACAGTGAAATTCCATTTTGCATGCACAAGATTTTAAGTCTTGGCTTCAACGTTTGACTCCATAAGGTTAGTGAACCACCATGCCCTCTAACAGGATCAGCAGCATCCAAGTCACACTTTCAGACTGAGAAGCTATTTCTAAAGGGAAGCAAAATCACCCAAAAATGGAGTCAGAAGGGGTAAATGCAATTAACTGATTACCCTGATGGACTTTTATGCTGCTTAATTTAGTCCAAAGGTCAAAGCTTTCATCACAGTATTGTTTCTTAACATGAAATCCCCTCTATGACACTCTTCTTCATAAAGCCCCTTTGTGGCATTTAGGATGTTTTATTTTATTATTTTAATTTTTTTTTTCAAAAAGTAGTCTGTGATAAAACTGCCACGCATTGCAGTCCTTTATTAAAACATTAATTTTTGTCTCTTTAATGTGAAAGGGCAATGAAGAGAGAGAAGCCATGTGAAGCAAAGAGAGGAAGCACTTCCTTATTACAAGTTATTAGAAAGTAAAGAGCAAAGAAATTGGGTTTTACAGTATATTTAAGATAGATTGATTTATGTGAGTGAATGGGGTGACATATAATGGGACAGGATAGGCTACGTTTAAAGTGTAAACTTATTCTCACAGTCATAGGTGTGGATTCTGCAGGGTGTACGGTAGCATAGGTGTAGATCCCCCAGCCCCTTAATACCACCCTCTCACATATAAAGCAAATTGTGTCCTTGTTTTTTTATTGTTTTTGTTTTTATTGTTGTGTTTCTTAGTAAAATGTATATTTATTTATTGCTAAGGTGTACAGCACTTTGGCCGACCTTGCTATTATTTGAAAGTGCTTTACAAATATAATTAGAATTGGAAGTATTTTCTCATCTCGATGATATACAAGGCTTTTACTGAATGAGGTGTGTATCATAAGCAGAGTTATATTTCAAATGTCCACTGTTGAATAGGAAGAAATGCTTCAGTCTAGGGCAGGGGTGTCATACTCATTTTAGTTCAGGAGCCACATTTAGCTAAATTTGACTGAAGTGGGCCAAACCAGTGAAATAGTAAGATAATAATACATAAATAATGTCAACTCCAAAAATGTCTCTTTATTTTAAAGTTAAATAAATGAAAATATTTACATTAACAGACTATCGTTTCAAATAATGTGAATAACTCAAAACAAATTAAAAAATAAGTATAATTTCAACAATATTATGCTTGCATTTATCATTTCCACATGTTCATTATAAGTTGCAGATCATATTGGATCTACAAATAAGCAAAATATTTAATATCAGGCTGATTATTCTAAAAATCAGCCTCTCTTCATTTCAACTTCTTCATATTTGTTCACAGATTATTCAAACATTTTCTGAAATTATACTTTAAGTGTAAATATGTGAAAACATTTACAAAAAGAGCAAATTCGAGTTGTGAGTATTTATTATAGATTATTATGATAGTATTTTACTCGTCTGACCTATTTCAGATTAAATTGGTCTGACTGTGACACATGAACTAAAGTGATGATTAATTATTATCTTAATATCTATTTTTTTTTGCATTTCACAAATTCAGCCCAAGGGCCAGAGTGGACCCTTTGGCGGGCCCCGGGCCTTATGTTTGACACCTGTGGTCGAGGGGAAAAAAAATGTTGTATAACCATCAGCATCATTTTTATACTAACGTTATTCTATCCTTATTGCATGACAAAACCAAAAGGTAGACAACAGGAAACAGTTATAGGATTGTATTTTGTATTAATTTACATTATCACTGCTTTGTTACTAAAGTACTGAATTCCAGAATGGTGGCTGAATATAAGGTGAATCCAAACCACAATAAATAATCAAATGAATTAACTGGAATTACCCATAAGAATCAGTATTTGGAATGGTGGGTGACATTGCAGTTTGTAATGCAAGTTTGGACCTTCTGAGACTCAGCTATGACTTTTACTTTAAAAAAAAAAACTAACAAAAAAAAAACTATCTACTGCAAAGAAAATTAATTTAAAAGATAAAAATGCATTGAAAAAACTAAACTAAATGTTGCATCATAGTAATTTTACTCAAAACTGTTTTTTCCCCTTGTATTTTCCCTATTAAAAATACATTGATGCATTGTGAGAAAAGCTCCAGCTGGTCAGAGGTCAGTATTAAACCTTATATTATGTTGAAAAAAAAAAATACATTGATTATTTTGCAGGTTATTTGACCCATTCCCTTTAAATCCACTCAAAACAGTAAAATGAAAAACAGATTAAAGCCAATAACAACTTTATTTTAGATTATATGAACATTTAGAAAAGATGTATACTTTTTTTTTATTCCAAAACTAAATTTAAAAACTATTTAATCAAACTTTTATCTTCACAAACATCATAGGAACATTGATAATCTAGATCATCAATAACATCGTCCTCTGTCTCTAAATCTCTTCCTCTGCATCACTTTCCCAGTTCAACATCTGTAATAAAACCTCTTCAATAATAAACTTTCTGGAGCTCATTTTTAGTGTTTGTCAAAGAGACGACATGAGAAAAGTGACAAAGACAAGAGAGAGAAAGTTCCTCCTTTACACACCTGGGTCTGAATGACTCTTCAAAGGAAATCAAAATACAAATAATTGGCCAATCAGAACAAAGCACATCAAAGAGACATGTTTATTTTAGATCTAAGCAGATATTTACTAACATTAAAAATGACCCATAACATCATCTTTGTTTACAAACACTACACTACACATCAAAGTGTCCAGATTTCACACACAAGTTCATGACCTTAGATGGAAAAAAAAAAAAAAAGTCATAGCATTTCTTGAAGGAAAATAAAGAATAACCTGTACTGTGGTCAACTCAAAAACTGAAATGAGTCAAATTGACTCTTAAAATAATACAAGGGTTAAACTCTGCATTACTTTATCACCATTCTGTAAGAATGATACTAAAATACAGCATCACGTCAACTATACATTTCACAGTTTGGATATTATTCATTCAAAAATTAAATGTAAAGTGTCATTCAGATGTAATTATAGATAGTGATTGTACTGGTTTCAAAAGGTCTGGAAGAAAAAGCCTTACAATAACTTTGCATATCATTTATCAGAGATATTTTTCCCAGTGCTGATGAACAAACGTCTTCATCAAAGATAAAATGTAACATGTACAGTAATCTATATGAATACTTCTGAGCCCCTGTTAAGATTCACTTTCAGTAAATAGATATTCTCTGAATCTCACCATCGATAGAATGAACAAAGCATCTAATCAAAGTCACTTAGACGGAGAGAATTATTAAGCATAGATAAGTGGTCTAAATGATAAAGTGTTAATATTCATAAGGAGATGGGAAAAGGGGGTAACACGAAGATGAGATAAGGGTTTGGGTTTAAGTGTTATCTCACTGTTAATGGTATTTCCAGCTCATATCAAGATAGCTGCATAAGACAGAGGAATGTATTTATAGAGTGAGACATGATAGTGTTCTTCAGCATAAAAGGTACTGAGGTGACCTGTACTGAACCAGAGAGAAGACTGAAGAGGGAATCGACTTGGCTGAGTCAATCTAAAATCCTCTTTGTGATATTCCTTTTTGATTGATTGGTTGATTGATCGACTTTATTTGACAATCTCAGTTCTTGAATAAAAGCAAATGCATAATTTAATTTCAAATATACTGCAGCACAATAAGAGTCAGGATATCACAGTAAAGCTCCAAGGCTATTTGGTTATGGAAAAACCGGATAATGGCCATTTCCTGTTTGATCCAATTTTGACCTGAAGCAAGTTGAGTAAACTGGAAATGACCTTTGAACCCGCAGTGACAAAGATGTAAACCTACGTCCTATTTGAGGAAAGTAAGAGGGTCACCCTAAGCCCTGAAGATATGACCACTTAGAAAATTGGTGTCATATCATAACATAACGTTCTTCAAATCCGGTGGGCATGTTTCTTTCAGTTGTTAAGATTCATTTTCCAGTTTAGTTGTATAAAATTGGAAATTACTGTTTTCGTTTTTTCTATTATTCATTTACAGTAAGCACAAAAAAGAAAACTGAAAAATCGCATCATTATGGGTTTTTTTTGTTTTTTGTTTTTTTTTTTTCATTTTGGTTTTGGAAACAAATAATGAAGGAACAAGTTGTTTTTTCATTGTCTTATTTTTAGTTTTATTTTGAAACACTCTATTCCCAAGAGGACAAATCCTTGTACTGTTTTTTTTTTTTTTTTGTCAATTGTATACTACCAAGTAAAATATATTTCTGTATTGTACATGTTCCCAGATGTTTTCCTCTCAGCTCCATTGCTGGTTGTTTTTCCTCTGTGAGTGATGTCCTTGCTTTTCCTTGGGTTGTGGATATGTAAAAGGAAGGTGGAAGAATAAGAGGGTCACCGAGGGAGTTAGATGAGTGTTTTAAAGATTGCAATATATGAGGGACCAGGTGAAGTGGTCTGGTTTTGTTTTAATTTTGGGATCAGCAACCAGGCAGAGCTTTGAATTATTAAGAGACGTCCTGTCTCTGTTGAAAGGGTTGCAGATGGAGTTGAGGTTTTACAGGGCTGGAGAAAAGGGCATGCATTCAAACACTGTAGCATGTATGCAACATTCAGTGAGACGCATGATTTATTTAAAAACAAGAGAAGCTCAGCAGTCAGTTGCACTTGTCAAGTTGAAATGTCCTGTGAGAAAAAAAGCAGAAAATGTTAGGGATGACCTAACTAACCACAGAGATACACTGGTGGCAGGGATTTTTCGCCGACTTATCAAACCACGGTAAATAAATCCTTTGCATTTGGCGACTCACCAGAAGAAAAAAAAACAAAAAAAACATTGCCTCTGCACACTACAGTTAAATCGATAGCACAATATATGTCTGACAGTTTTGAGCTCATCCGGACGAAGTCACGATGAGCTATTGCCATCGCGCTTCAGCTGTCTGTGTCATGATGGGGTGAGATGAAGGAAAGGACTAGAGCTGAAGGCAGAACAGATTTAACGAAAACAGAAGCAAAAACACGACTTGGACAGAAAATAAAACCTGGGGGTAGATCAGCCAGAGTCCGTGGTGGTGAAAAATGTCCAGGTTATGGTGACCAGGGAAATGGCTGAGTGTCCGGGTTATGGAGCTGAATGGTTTCTGCTTATGTAGCTGCAGCTGTGCGGTGCAGGCCAGGTGTAACTGGAGTGTAACTGGGTGAAAGGTGAAAGGTGACAGGAGAGGTGAGGATCTGGGAGAAAGGTTGTGGCAGTCTGCGTCCGTCGTCGTCCACAATTCACTAAAATCACTTCCCCTCCCTCAATTCTCAACTGATTTCAATTCTGATTGATTCATTAGATAGATCTAAGCATTAGGTACAAAACTTATCACTTTGTTTGTTGAAATTTCCCTTTGGAAACAATTTGTTTACAACTTTATTTTTCCAGTCTGTCACTAAAATCATTTCTCCTCCCGCAGTTCTCACTTGGATTTCAATTCTGATTTTATGATCTATTTAATGACTCCTTTTTTGATCACAAGACACCACAGCTGTGAGGTGCAGATGAGCACAGGGACATTAGCACTATCTTTTTCCTGTTCCTCTCTGCTGCTAATTCCACACACTACTTGTACTGCACTGTAACATTTGTGTTTGTGTATTTGATGTACTTATTTACTTTATTTAGAGATATATGCTTTATAACACACATTTCTAATAGTGCTGTGCCAGTACTCCATTCTGTATGCTGATAAATTCAAATACTCTGTTCAGACTAGGGCTGCATAATGTAATGTGATTTTGACCTTTTAGTTAATTGTCATCTTGACCTTTGACCTTTATTGAAATGGATCTTCAAATGCATCTGATGCACATTAATTATATGTATATGCCCATGTAATTTCAATGTGATATCTCAAGTATTCATTGAGTTACAGCATGATATGTCCCTGTGGACACACAGACAGACAGTGATTACAATAACATTGGTTGGGCGAGCTTAATAATGAATAAGTAAATGCAATTAATTCAATATGTATTATATGTACAAAGGGTAAGATTACAATTAATTAGAATAAAATTAAGGTTGCACCACAACACAAGAGCATCATTAAATATGTACTTCCTGTCAATAATATAATAGTGATTATTATATCACTAATAAGTCAGTGACTTTATGTTCAGTTTTCGGAAGCCGATCCAATGATAAATTGTTCTGTATCAAGCTAATTTATCTTGTTGCTGTTTATCATAACATTCTGCCTCATCATTGGGTAAATTATCCCATCATTTTCACAGTCCATCAGTGCGGTGCTATTCCATGTTTTCTTCCCACAAACTGTCAAACTGAGATCTACACATTTCTGTCTCCCCATCTGGTAAAAATTCCAACATGGATGAAGTTTATTCACTAGAGCAAGACAACACTGAATGGACAGGGATCGGAGTGAGAAACAATTGCATTAAATAAAGGATTTCTGGGCTGTCAATTCTATTTGATTGTCTGCAGGCCTGATTAAATAAACCTCCAGGTAGTAAGTTGCATTAAAGCCAAACGCATATATTGGATTATTAAGATTTGATACAGTACATCCAATCATATAACTGCACTGAGCAGTTACACTAAGAAGAAAGTTATAGAAATTCAGTATCATTTTACTTTAGTCTAATTGTAATTGCAGATAACAGAATGAAATTGTATCCAGCCTTGGAAATTTTCATTATCATTTCGTTGTCAGATTCTAAAATGAAAAATTTACTTAATGCAATGGCTTTGCTTTATTGAATCAAAAATCTTTACAGTGAAATGTAATCTATTTCATGTTGGTTTATTTGACTCCACACTCCAGAGTCTATTACCACCTTTGTGGTAATAGACGAGCGTTCTTGGACTTTACAACAATGCAAATTAAAATTAATTAAGATAGATATCTTTTTTTTCTCCAAATGTTTATTTTTTATTATAAGACTTTAAAATGTGACTCTTTACATATGTTTACAAATATGATTGCTTCGTATCATTAAGCAGAATTAAGATAACATAACATTAGATTTTATTGATCTCACCATGGGCCCATTTCATAGTTAACATCAGTAACATGCAACACACATGTGCTAAGAAAAAGGCAAGCAGAAAAAAAAACAGAAGCGAGAAATACATTAGAAAAGAAAATAGGAAATGTGATATTTATATAAATATTTATAATTAAACAATTTAGGTTTAGTTAATTTGAAAGGGGATAATACAGTGTCATAAAACCATGACTTTCACTTGGTTAAAAAATTCAGAATTAGCCTGAAGTCTAGTTTTCATCTGTAGCCCCCTGGTAGATATTGTCAGATTTAACAAAATATGTCAATAATCCTGCTTTTAGGTAAAGGTCATACATTTTGTAAAATGTATCATTCGCTTGAGGTCATATGACGTCAAAACATGACGTCATCGAGCCTATGGGTGTTATCTCATCTGATGTCCGAAGGTAAGACGAAGTGAATACAAAAAAAAAAAAACATGCAATACTATCTTGTCTGGATTCTTCGATATCATAACTTATATGTTTTAGAATGTTTTAAATTTCGTTGTACCTGTGACAATGACAATAAAGACCTATTCTATTCTTTAGCCGTTGACCTTCACTGTAACCTTGACCTTTGACCTTAATAGCTCAAAATGTAATGGTTTCTCAATCATTATCAATCATTGCTGAACAGTTTAATCAAAATCTGTCCGTCTTAGTAAAAAACAGACAAACGCACAGTAAAACATAACCTTCTTCGCAGAGGTAGTGAAAATGAATTTCAGAAATTTTGCTTAAATTAAATATTGCTGCTGCACTGGCTTCAGTTCCTGACTAACATATGTACCACCATCAAACACAACATAAGCTAGTTTGTGTTGTAGTCTGTTAAATTAAGATTGTTCTTTTTTTAACCGCTCTAGCTGCTTTAAAACATAGGCAGATTTTTCTCTATTATCTCTAGTAGTTCTTATTTGACAGTAAGGTCAGGTTCCAGCATGACCGAAACAAGATTGTTCTTTAGCTGCTTCCTGTTCTTTGTTGCCCAGTTTAGTTGAAAAGTACTGGCCATTTTGCTCTGAAAAGAATTTCATGCCGAGAAAATAGCCCGCAATGTGAAGATCATTGAACCACCCTGTCACAGTCTGACCAATGTATTGCAGCATATTTTCTTTTAATAGACCCTTGAGCTTGACGGTGCTATGTGGCTGCGCCGCATTAAATTGGTTTAAACGGCCATCCTGCCAAGCTGAGAGAAGCAGTTGTTTGGTTCACAGATATTGTCTTTTCATGTTTGAGTCAATAAATGGTCTTATTATTGTATTAATCAGTGTTTATGAGTGATGCTTTCTGTCTTATACCCACCTATAAAAGGCAGTGAATTAAGACCCTTTCAGAAATCCGTCTTCATTTGGCAGATTTTTCAGTGTGACTCAGCAACACAAATTCTGTAAATAACTATCTTGTGTGGCCCTGCAGAGGCCTGCCAAAGGTGTCATGATGTTCAGTATGATTTAACGATTCGCCTGAGATGACCCGCTGTTTCTTCTAAATTGGTGGCGCTCCTTTCAAGTGAAGATAAAGATATCCGCTGATCCATATCAAAGTAATAGAAATGTAGAAGCTTCAGCACAACTTGCAAGCTGTAAAAGTACAGTTTGCCACTTTTATGATTTACAAGCAAGTTTAGAGGTGAGTTAAATCCCAGACATGCCCCTGAGCAAGGCATGTGTAATCTGCAACCACATGCGCTGAAGCAATAGTGCTAGAGTAAATATAAGTGAGACCTGGAAATGGAGGAGAATATATACAGGGTAACTGTATAAAAATATATATATATATATGCTTCAGGTTAAACCAAAAGGTAGCAACTTTTGAAAGTGAAGCCAAAGTTAAGTAATAAGTGTTGTGCTACGGCCACACCAAACGCGAATTTCCGCATGTACGCCTGTGACGCTCCGCCTAAACACCAGAGTTTGGACGCTGGATAAACACAGATAAACAAAATCTGTCCCACCATTTCAGTCTTGTCTCAACTATGGCTCAGATCTCTCTCAGGATTGCTGCTCTGTTACTGCTCTGGAGGTCCCAAACGTCCAAGGTCCAGACACCGTCACTTTTGGGTTTGCCCGATCCTGCAGCACAGGGAATTCCAAAACCTCCTCCAGGAATTCCATCTGGATTAAGTCCGTTTTCAACAGTATTTTAGGCTCAGTTTTTCTTTCTACCTCCTTCTGGGTTGGTCCGAACGTCATACAACATTCCATCACGACTTTGGCAGCATCTCAACACTGATTGGCTTTCATAGCACGGCGTCACGCAAATTCGTCTGAAAAGTTCAATATTTTCAACTCCAGTATTTTATCCATTGCAAAAAAAAATGCAGTTTTCATTTTTACTTCATTACAATTGAGAACTTATACTATTTTACTTTTACTTCAGTAAATGAGTTGAATCAGTACTTCTACTTTTTTTTCCCCACACAGGTAGCTGTATTTTTACTTAACTACAGAATGTGACTACTTTGACCACCTCTACTTCAATTACAATATGTCAACAAGTAGATAATATCACCTTTAAATGTCAATTAATGGTGGAATAATGAATGTCAGCTGTTTGTAAGCATGCTATATAGATGATTTCCCCACATGTGAATTTTTACATTACCTAACTGTCACTTCCGTCCTGCACATGCTGTTATGCATATGCATGTGTGTCTTTGTGTAACGCTACTGTCTGTGTCTTCACACTTCTTCTGCTGAACCCATCGTCCTCGAGGCGCCAAGTTTATATTTATCCTTCGTTATGCACCGCTCTGGATATTTGCGTGAGATTCACACAATTACATGCATGTACATGAAATCACTCTCTGCTCCCTCGTAATTAATGACTATGATGCTAATTACAAGACACCACTTTCCTCATCCATTTTGGACTTTGGAGTGCTCTGAGCTTTCTGAAGCAGCAGAGATCACAGTACAGCCTAGCATAAAAGGGAATGGAAAGAAGAGGCTGTAAGATATAGTGTGTGGGTGTGTTTGTACATGCATGGCCAGTGTTCAGAAGTGTGTTTCAGAAGCCCTTACTTGTGTGTTTGTATGCATATCTTTCTGGGGACATTGATATGGTTACACAGTCACACCTCGTGAACCTACTGTTGCAAATATGTATTTATCTATTGTATGCTATAGTCATCTTAATTAACTCCAATTGATTTAGCTTCTCCTTTTTTCTTATTTAAATTCAGGTGTTAAGGAGTTAAATATAAATGTAGGTCCCCACTAGTAAAATATAAATCTGTTTGAAGTACGCAAGTGTATGCTAATGATGTGACCCTATAAACACATTAACTTTTTTTCTTGAAGTCCCCATAAAGCATGATGGAAACATGTGGAAATAAGATGTATTTATTTATTTATTATTATTATTTATTTATTTACATAAAAAAATTAGGATGTTTATGCTAACTATCCAATGGACACTTTACCTGCAAGTGATGGTTACAAATGTGGTCCCCATGAGACATGGAAACCAGTATACTGTGTGTGTGTGTGTGTGTGTGTGTGTGTGTGTGTGTGTGCTGGTATTCCTATCTTTATGGGGACATTGATATATTTACACAGTCACACCATGGGACCTTTGACACTGTGGGGACCAAAATTCAGGTCCACATGAGAGTTAAAGATAAATAATAGTTTTTTTTCCTGGAAGTCCCCATAATGGATGGAGGAAACAGTTGCAAAGTGAAATGTGTTTTTCAAAGATTTGAAAATGTGTTTACTTAAACCAAAAAACGCATTTATTCATTCATTTTTTTATATATATATATATATATATATATATATATATATATATATATATATATATATATATTTTTTTTTTTTTTTTTTTTTTTTTTTTAATTTAATAAAATTTCACATTTTTATCACAAATTGATTTTATTTTTTTAAAATGGCTAATGGCTACTTGAGTACAAACTTGGTCCTCATGAGACATGTAAACGAGAACAATATGCGTGTGTGTATATAATGCTGCATAAATGTTAAAACAAAAACAAAAAAAACAAGGATATTAAAGTAATTTATGTAGCAGTCATACTGTCGGCACACAACATAGCGGCTGTATAATTGTGTGTGTCTGCCTGTGTTGGTGTTCTGTGTTTTTAAATATTTTTTTGCCACCCTCTGTTCATATTAATTACAGCTGTTTGCTCTTTCTCACTTCCACCGAGCCTAATGAATATGACACACAGGCAGAGTCACCATGTTAAGCCTCTCTGTTCTTTTCATTTTGTCCTTCTCGTCCACTCAGTGAGACACGGGTCCAGTCCTGTCAAAGTTTAGTCAGCATGGGAGAGACGGCCGATGTTAAATGAGCACAGATTGAATGCAGACAAGTCCATCTGTGTTTGTAGTGACCTGTTGACTTTGTAATATAAACAGCTGTTACATCTGTTATATGTCGCACCAGGCAATAACTTTAAATCTATATGTTCACAGTCAAAACTGAACCACGGCGCACATGAATTCAGCCAGGATTGAAGATAATTTCTAATTTAAGATGGAGTTTTGGCTAAATTTGAACGTCCTATACTTCTATAAGTTAAATATTATTTATAGCTGATGCCATTCTGCTCTACCTTGGTGGAGGTCTGCGCTCTGAGTGCTTTTCTAGTTGTTACTGCATGTTAACTAGTTAAATCACAGTGCGCCTTATATATGGATTAATTCTGGTAGGGCTTAGTGACTGGGAATTTAGACTTTTTATCCTAATTTTTGCTTTTTATCTGATAATTTTGACATTTTATTTGATAATTTGGGATTTTTATCTCATAATCTGGACTTCCTATCTCATGATTTTGACTTTTTATCTCCTAATTTTGGCTTTTTATCTCATGATTTTGACTTTTTGTCTCATAATTTTGACTTTTTATCTATCTTTTTATCTATATTTTTAGAGCAGATTTGCTCCCATACTTTTCCAACTTTAGTTGAACTTTGACAAAGATGAAAACAAAAGGATTTTCATCCATCATTTTATACGTCTCAATCAGTTTTTTAACCAGTTTCAATGAATTGCCATTATTTTTATTTCAATGTATTTGTTTTTATTTAAGTATTATTTTATTTAAGTGTCTTTGAGTGTCCAAAAAGTGCTATATAAATTTCAGGTATTATTATTTATTAATTTATTTATTTCCGTTACGAAAATGTTTTTTTTTTTTTTTTTTCAATTCCACTTTTTTATCATTTCATGAGTTTTCAGAAACAATTATAACCTCCATCAGAATACAAATTAAAACATTAAGACAAACAAACTCTAGTTTCTGATTCTGTGTTACAATCAAACCGGGAACAAAAAGCTTGAAGCAGAGGTGGCGACATCGATGCAGTAATTAATTAAAAGGTTACTAGGGCTTCAACAGAAACACGATGTCACCATCTTCTATTATCAGTCTGATCTGATTTAATGAATTAAATTAGAAAACAAGGCTCACTTGACGAACAAGGCACATGTGACAGTTACTATGACAACAGGTGTCTAAAGAAGAAGACGTACGAAGTGACTCGAGTGTCACAGGTTGACTTTAATAATCTGGTCTGACTATGTTAATGCATAATTTGGGCAGACGCAGTTAAGTGCATCTTCACTCACCTACTGATGTTCATTAAATAATTTAAAATCACTCTCTATAGATGAAAGACTAAAAGCAGGTGGTCATTATCATTCAGCACAGAGCAGAAAATCTTGTCAATCTACATTCATTTGTTTGATCTTGATGCATAGTTCCTGTGTTTTGCCTGAGTGGAAGTGGATAATTTGTCAGCTGGAGTCTTCCAAAACTAGATAAGATTAGAATATATGTCTTTTCCACCACTGTCAGTTTTGTCAGAAAATATAAGAGTAATTTAAATTATGTCAGTTGAAACAATGCGGTACGATGAATTAAAAAAAAAAAAAAAGGGAGAAGAAATTAGTCTAAGGGCGTATTCACATTGCACTCAGAAAATCCGGACTTTTGGACTTTCCAGGAAAGTTCGAACCTTATTGACAAGTGTGAAACCTCCCCCAAACCTCGGTCCGGACTAAAGACCGAGTCTTTGGTCCGAGCCGAGGAGGTAGTCTTGGTCCGGACCAAGGTTCGCTGGTGCACAGTGTGAAACGTGTGTTTAGGAAAGTCCGGACTATCGGACCAATTACGTCATAGTCACGTGCGCGGAATCTCGTCAACGTCCAAGCATGAGTCGCGGCAATACATGGGGAGACGAGGAAACCAGGTATTTCATTGAAATTTGGTCGGATGATAGTATATAGACTGAATTGGAGAAAAGCCGCTGGTGGGAACATTGGTACGAGAGTTGGCAACATTGCCAAAATAGGGCAAAAATTATGAAACTAGTAACTGGGTCCATTATCTGGGAGCATTTCCTGCAACAGTGTAGCGCGCTCATCTACTAACCAATCAGGGTCGAGTATAGAGAGACGAACGCTGTACACGCATTGACGACATGACGTTCTAAAGTCCGTTGGTCCACTTGATTCAATACAGTGTGAATGAAGACTGTAAATAAAGTCCGGATTATAAGTACAGTGTGAAAAGGCAAAAAAAAGGTTCTGGTCCGAACCTTGGTGCGGACTTTACCATGTGAATACGCCCTTAGAAAGTGACCATGTGATAGATTGAATAGATATTCAGGGCGAAACTTCAGCGACGTACCACCACCCGTTTGTATCAGTGGAGTCTCTACTTTTTTTGCATGTATGAGAGTTGCATTTTCCTCAAGAGAGACAGAAAAAATATAGAACAGCAAGCAAAGTACAAATGGCCAGAGGCAAAGATTGATATCTGAACCAATCACAGTACCCAATTAGGCAGCAGAAGACATTCTGGCAATGAAGTCTCCACTATCTCTGTCCCTATAAAATGTTTAAGGGTATACTTATCGAGCTGATATACATTAAAACAGTCTCACATCCGATAGCTTTTTCCTCAGACATTCTCAGATGAACGGCAGAAGCACTTTTCAGTATTCATTAGTGACTTAATGATCATTGGCAGAGTGATACTTCTGTAAATGTGCCAATCAAACTCAACCATCTTTTATTTATTTAATTTTTTTTTTCCCCGATGACTTGAGTACTATGCAGACCATGAAATGTGTCTTCAAATGATCAAAATGTCTGTCTCTGTGGTTTGTAGATTTACAGCGGTGGAGAGTTTAGCAACATTATTGTTTCTTTATGGGAGATTTTTTTATTCTTTTTTTTTTTTTTCTAATTAGGTTTTAATTTATTGCATTATATTCTTGAAAAGACAAATAATTCAAGGGTTCTGAGACTCCTTGAGTATTCCACCATCTTAATTAATGGGAATTGAATTGCAATCCTTTGTGGAATTTTAGATGAAAAGGCAAATGTCTTTACTTATATATATCACCACCGTATGAACTTTGTACTTTCAGGACATTGGATTCATTTTCCAGATGACTGAGCTTTTTACCCTAAATCAGGGGTGTCACAGGGGGACACATTTGACTAAATTTTATCAGAAGTGGGGCTGAACCAATAAAATAAAAATGAAAATATATAAATAATAAGCTGTTGTTCATGTCTTAGAGCAAAACAAAGTAAATTTGCATAATGAAAATGTTTACTTCTACAAACTATCCTTTCAAACAGTGTGAATAGCAGGAACAAACTGAAAATAATTATTAGACTTTAGTTTGAAATTTACATGTGTATATTATAGCTTAGAAATACACAAAATAAAATGTAGTAATAGGTGGAATATTATTAAAATTGTACTTAATTCTCAAGAGAATTAAAATGTTCATATTTGTTCCGGTTTTACAGATTTTTTTATTCAATTTCTTTTTGCAAAATTAAACATTGTTTTAGTGTAACTAAATTTAAATATTTATAAAAAGAAGGGGGAAAAAAAGACATGCGAGTATTTATAGGCTATTTTATGAAAGTGAATTGATCTGCATGTGGAGCCTAAACTAAAATTCTTAATATATTTGGTCATTTTAATTTCACAAATTCCTCCAAAGGGCCAGACTGGACCCTTTAGCTGGCCGCATTTGGTCCCCGGGCCTTATGTTGGACACCTTTGTTTTTGTCCAGTTCTTCATCACTTGTTTCCTGGATAATCCAATGATTAATTTTTTTTGCCTTTTTTTTATTTTTCTTTAACAGGTGTCGAGAAGGCTACCAGGGAATCCGCTGTGACCAGTTTCTGCCGAAGACAGACTCCATCCTCTCTGACCCAAGTATGAATTCACTAATAAATCATGTGATCATTGCATTTGAACATAACATAACCTAAATAAGGAGGAGTCATGGTGTCATGTTTCTCACAAACTGTTAGTGTAAGTGTTTGATTTGTTGTGAGTCTTATGGTTTTTTTTGTCATTGTTCGTGTCCGGGCTTTTATTTTGTAATGTGGGTTCATAGCGATGCTTCCTGTCACCGGTGTTGCCCTGCCCGCTCGTTAATTTCCCTCTCATGTGGAACACTTGTCTTTAGAGCGGAGGTTCAAACTCACTTTGACCTAAAAAAAACACAAGACTCACGAAAAATAAGACCCTTACAGCACATGGAGTACTGAAGTCATACCACAAACATACATTTTTTTAGATAAGTACTAGGAAAACCTCTTCTTCAAAACCTCCCGCGTACACTTATTTATATCACTACACAGTTTAATACAAGTCTGCAGACGTATTACATCACCCCGGTTCTTTCAACTGAAATGCGATTTTTTTTTTTTTTCATTGATTTTTGGAATTATCGCACAAAATAAACTCCATGGTAAAGACAAAGCAAACTTAAAGTCACTGGTTTCAATCATATTCACATTTTCACCTTAGGTTTGTTTCTTTTTTTAGCTAAACTTTGAAAAATAAAAGAAGTTTAATGAAGTACGTACAGTAGGGTAATATGTTGGTTTTTTTTTTTTTTTTTTTTTTTTTTAAGATAAGATTATTTTATCATGAGCTATTTATACCATTTATGTGAATCCTGTGTACTGTTAGAGGTTTTACTAAGTCCACTTGCTAAACCATTAAGTTTTCCTATCTGACAAAAATAAATAAGAAAATAAAATGAACAAAATATATATATATATATATATATATATATATATATATATATATATATATATATATATATATATATATATATATGTATGTATATATATGTATATATATATATATATATATATATATATATATATATATATATATATATATATATGTATATATATATATATATATATATATATATATATATATATATATATATGTATATATGTATATATATATATATGTATATATATATATATATATATATATATGTATATATATATATATATATATATATATATAAATGTGGTATGACGCTCTTCATTTGTTTTCTTTTCCTTTATTATAAAGTGTATGTCCATTACAGTTTTAAAGCAGACATATGGTCAAGATGGACATTGAAGTGAGTGATGTAAATGAAATTCATAAAATTGTTATTATTGTAATATAAAATAGTTAAATGAGGGGTAGGATTCTCTGAACTTGAACCTACTCCTTCTGAGCGGTGACTCTGAAATCCTTATTTTGTCTTTTGTTCTGTATTTTATTTATTATTAACATGAAGTGCTCAAATAAATATAACTAATAATTAATAAATCTTTGCAACAAATAACACCTTGTATATGGAATAAAGTGTATTTAATTTAATTTAATTTAATAGATTTGCATTTCTTAAGATATAATTATTTTAATACATTTAAGGAATTTTCTTTTCCTTTTGGTTACAAAAAATATTTGTACTGTATTAATTACATTTTATATATTCTATTTATGTGCAGGATAAAAAAAAGTAAAGTGAGAATAACAAAGACCAAATTACACTAAATTGTGCAAAGACGATAAAAACAAATTGTATAAAATATATATTTTAACACAATAAATCCACTTAATATGTATTGTTTTATTTTGTAGATTTTTAAGTAATTGTACTTATAGAGCCAGTCTGGGACCAGGGTTCCATAACCATATTTCTACAGTCGAGTTTAAATAAAGCTAATATAAGGTTGAAGGTGAGTTTACATGTTCAGTTTAACCTGCCCAGAAAACACTCTCATACTGCTTCTTGTTAGAGAGCATTTTTAAAGCATATAAAAGCTTAATAAATCGTCACTGGTTTGGTTTATCCTGCAATAATTTAAAGTTATTCAGAAAAAAGCTGGTGAAAAATGTTTAGACAAACCTTATTTTAGTCATTTGACCAAAATCCCAGTGAAAGAACTTTGAGACAAAAGAACCAGAGGTGCAAAACGTTAATTCATTCCTGGGTTTTCAGTCTCGCTTCTGCAGCACTCTGTAAAACGTTCAATTAGCCCGGTCGCAATTAAAGGAGCACTCAGCCAGAATGTTAAAATATTCACCGTGGGAAATAGCTTGATGAAAACTTGATGCATATTTCAAGTGTTATCTGAGGAATGCTTTCAGTAATTGCTGCATTTCTCTTTAGTCATGTTGAACATGGGTGCAGTGTAGCCATTAGCACATCCATAGTAAACCTGTGCATGGAAGACATCGATCGGCCGCTCACGTGTCAACTTAGCCGCTAGATAATCACCGCCGCTCTCATCAAATACTTATGACATCCAAGGTGAGCAGCAGCCTTTGATTAGAAAACCATCTGGGCTGGAGGTAAAAAAAAGAAAAGAAAAAAAAGCGATGCAGTCACATGCACTGATACACATGGTGACACAAGATCAGTAGAAAGTAGAATAAGTTTTCCTTGGTAAAAACTACAGTACTGACTTCCATAAGCTGGTTTTGAACACAGTTGGTGGTAAAATAAAAGTACTTCGTTAATGTACTTAAGTAGATTATTTTTTTAGGTATCTGTACTTTACTTGAGTATTTATTTTTCTGGCAACTTTTTACTTTTACTCCCTATATTTTTGTAGAAATATCTGTACTTTATACTCGTTACATTCTCAGAATAGATGAGTTACTTTTTCAAATTAAACAGATGTGACAGTACAGAAATGACACGAGTGGAGTTTATATATTATAGTGGAGTTTATATATTATAGTTTATATGATTATGATAGTTTATATGATATTTTGACTTTTTATCTCACAATTTGGACTTTTAATTTCACAATTTTAACATTTTAACTTAAAATTATGCATTTTTATCTTATATTTACATATATATTTTTTTCAATTTCATTACCTTTTATCTCAATTGTAATTTTATTTTTTTCCTAAATGTCCTGCCCATACCCACAAAACTAAGTACTGTGACCTATTATCTACACAGTAACTCACTTTTAAAGGGTTTAATTTTGCTACTTTTGAAACTTGAAATAGATTTTCCTTGGTTAAATAAGTATTACTGCATTCATGGCACAAAAAAATTTAGTTTTACTTTTTACTTTTGTAATTTATTACAATTGAGAAATTGTACTTTTTGACTTTTACTTAAGTACTTCTACTTTTACTTCTCCTTAAGTAGAGAATGTGAGTACTTTTAAAACAACTTGGCATGTATACTTCTAACAATCAGTCAAGTTTGCATTAATGTTTCACAAAGAATTAATGTGTTTTAATGAACTTCCGTTATCGTCATCTTTTACACAAAACACCTTCTGTCCTCATATCAGCTTTTTTATTTTCTCTCTTCATTGCTTCTCCTGCACAGACTAATGTTGCGTCATCTTCTTCCTTTATCTCCCTAAGACATAGTCCTCTCAATGTCACATAGCTGAGGCAGGAACACAAATTGCACTAACTTTTATGCTAACCGCCTTCTATATCCACCAGATTAATTTCCCTGGTCCTATCAGCCCATTGTAAAAATTAAAATTAAATATAAATATGGAACCTTGTCATTGGGACACTAACTCTGTGGTAGTAAAATAGCTTATCTGTGACTTTCTACTTACAAGTTGTATTCTGTAATAGCACCAATTTCCATTAGAGGACAGTTTTACTTTGAATTTGTCCAATGTCAAAAACCCCTGACTGTGGTAATAGTGTAAAATACAAAATACTCATTATATTATAGAATCTTCTCCTTCATTGCAAACGAGAATGTGCCATAAATGAGACTTGCAGATTAACTATGGCAAAGGCAAAAATGCTGTTATCACTAGCGCTTTGTTAATATTCTTTACTTTCCAGATCATTAATTAAGCCTCTGTAATGAGGTTTTTAATTCCAAGCAACTATTAGGGTAATTGTCCTTGTTCGAGCGACATTGGTGTTCAGTGAAGTGACACCCATCTCTTTGTTTGTACACTAACCTACTGACCTGAACGTATTGCTAGCTAAGAGCTGTTACCATCCTCATCGCTTAAACAATTTGTCAAATGTCAGATTGAAACAGCCGTTGATTGTGTTTCTGTGGAGAATATAAAGGAAGGCTCATTTAGAAAGACTTTCGGCGAGGAATTTAGACACACAAGAAGACAAATTTAGAATTAAAAAGCCTCCTCCTGCTGGACCTCCACCTGGGGAAGGAAGGAGGATTATGGGGTCAGTGAGGTTACAACAGGTTTAACCTTGAATTTTCAGGGCCACGGCGATGGCTCACTATTTGCCTGGTAAACGATGCTGCAAAATAATAGGGAAGAACACACAGCCCAGAGACCAGTCAGTTTGGTTCTGTGACAGCATTCTTAGAAAATCCTGGAGAAGTCAGTGTCTGGGTAGAGAGAAGGAGAAAAGAAATGTGAGAGTTTTTAGAGACGGCCTTAAAGCCTTTGGTTTCCTCTAACAAGTATCTGTATGACAAACATAGCAGAGTGTCAGGGGATGGTATTGTTTGTATTGACCTTTGTATAGAGATTTAATCTGAAATAAAACACTTTAAAGTGTTAAAGCCATGCAGGTGAAAGAATGAGTCTTAAATTGTCTAAAATCAGAACACATCTAAGCAACACGTCGATTTAATAGTATACACCAGAGGTGTCAAACATGGGGCCCCACGGCCAAAATCGGCCCGCCAATGTGTCCAATCTGGCCCCTGGGATGAATTTCTGAAATGCATTATGACTTGAATTTTTCCTAAATGTCCTGTCCATACCCACTAAACTGAGTACCATGACCCAATAAAACACGTAATCTACACAGTAACTGACTTTTAAAGGCTTTTTATATATATATATAAATAATTATTTTTTTTTACGTTTTTCTGTTTTTTTCTTGCTTAAATATTATTTTGTCCATAGCAAAAAAAAAAAATGTTGTTTTACTCTTCACTTTATTACAATAGAGAAGTTGTACTTTTTTAATTTTACTTCAGTAAATGAGTTGAATCAGTACTTCTACTTTTAAATCAGTGGAGAGTAATTGTGACTTTCTATATCATAATTTGGACTTTTATCTCTTAATTTCAACTCTTTTCCTCATAATCTTGCATTTCTTATCTAATATTTATGACTGTATCTCATAATTTTGACTTTTTCTATCATAATTTTGACTCTTTATTTCATCATTATGTATTTTTTTAAATCTCCCATATGACCTTTTTATGTCACAATGATGACATTTCATCTAAATTGTGACTTTTTTTTCAATTGTGACAATTTTTCCTAAATTTCCTGCCCATACCCACAAAACCAAGTACTGTGACCTGATTAAACACATTATCTACACAGAAACTTGCTTTTAAAGGCTTTATTTTTTTGGATACTTTTGAAACTTTTCAGTTTTTTCCCTGGTATTATTTCATCCATGGCAAAGAAATGCAGTTTTACTTTATTACAATTGAGAAGTTGTACTTTTTTTTTTTTTTTACTTTCACTTCAGTCAAATCAGTACTTCTACTTTTTTCACACAAGTAGATGTACTTTTACTTAAGTACAGAATGTGAGGACTTTGACCACCTCTCTTCTAGACAATGAAGCTTATGTGTAAATTCATTCAGTTGAACATTGCAGTTCATATAATTACTGCATTTTGTTACAATCTCAGTACCAGTGATGGATCCAAATGCAGGACTCAGACACAATAAACTGCGTTTACAGATTGTATTGATGAAAATGAGAATATATTGAGTGAGTGATTCCTCAGTAGGGTTCTGCTGATGACCGGGAAGACGAAGAACCTCCTTAACTGAGGATGGAGGCAGACGGAGCAGGGTCAGACAGACATAGGTCAAAAACAGGCAGAACACTACACCATACTGGGGTTTAGAAGAAAGGTCAGGTCCAGGGTCCAAGAGATAATGAGGCACCAGCAGGGGAAAGGCAGGCTCATAGTTGGGGAAAGGCTAGAACTCACACACACTAATCCAGGCAAGACAGACAGACAGGGGCAAAGACAGGAACCCAAGAAACCAGAATATCAACCCGAGTCGAACACCGAAAAATCCACAGAATAGAATGTTGTTCATAAGTTGCTACCAAGGCTGACAAATTTGGACTGGACCAAAAAAAAAGGTAAACTTATATACTGGGGAAGACACGTGGGACACATCAAGGAGAAATTAACGAGGGGCGGGGAAAACACCAGTGACAGGAAGCAAAGAACTAAAATGTGAACATGAAACACAGATCCCAAAAACCCAATGACAAAAAATACATGAAGACACACAAAAAATAATACTAAACATCACACCTTGAGTCTGGATTATGACACATTTTCTTTTTCTGATGAATATATGCAGCTCTAAATGTGTACATATTTATGACAAAAAAGCCTTGTATCGGTTATCTTTCCCCAGTGGTCTCAATGACAGGTCAGTGCTCGTATATGCTAATGCTAATGGTTATTGCTAATGCTAGGTAGTTTGTGTAGTAGGACAGGTAACATGTAAAAACTGAATTTAGAATAAAGTAAAATATCTAGTGCTCCTTTGACACCAAAACACTAAGCTACAGTGAAAAACCAAAGTTGACTTATTTAGTTGATAACCACTATTGCGATGCCACATATGCGTGATCACGTTTTATTGGAGTCAGCTAAAGAAAACGTATAACTGACAAAGTTCACAGGCTCCTGGTGTGGATCGAAGATGAGGCAAAATAAAGCTATGTTCAATTGAAATGCATCATATCACCAAGTTTTTAAAGCACATCATTGTTCTTATCACTCATTGTAACTTCTGGTCCTAATCCTACCCGAAAAACTTTATTAGTGAACACAAAATCTGATCTCAGAAATTAATTGTAAGATTATTGAACAGGTTTATACATTTGGTTTCAAGTAACATTTTTGCATTACTGCACATAGAACATTAAGAATCACTGAAGATAACCATTAAAATTACAAAAAATATGGGGTTGAAATGTAATATTTACAGCTACCTGTACTGGTCACTTTGTGTCTTAACTTGGCAAAAACCACTGGTATTTCCGGTTGGGACTGGGACTGGGACGCAGGTGGGGTTTCTTCTTCCTAAAGTGGACTTCCTCATTATTTTTATTTCCAGAGGTCTTTTGTTCATGTTTGTAGGAAAACCAATACCTGGCTTTGTGTTTCATAAATATAAGCTCAAGTCTCTGAAGTGTTTGTGGCACCTTAGAGGCTTTAGAAAACTCCATATAACTCCAGGGGTGAAGAGAATTGAGTTTCAACATCAAGGAACAAAGTTGTTCTCTAACAAACCAAGAACTAAACCTTAACCATAACCCTTAAATTGGTTTTCTTGCCTTAGTCAGTTAGTGTCTATTATCAACATAAAGCTTGCAGGTGAATTTCCATATAAATTGACTGAGAGTTACCAATCCATTACTGAGAAATGAGAAACTAAAGGGAGGGAAAGTCCTCAAACTTTTTGGCATCCTGGCTGAACCTCACACATACACATCTCCTCTACCTTTTTATTCATTCATTTATTATATTTTTTTTTATCAGGTTTCTCTTGCACTGCTTTCCTCATTCATTCCTGATCTCATCCAGCTATTCTTCGGCTATTTTCTCTTCCTCTCTGCCAAATCTCTATCCTCAGTTCATTTTCTAATAGTAAGAATTGATCGACCTACTTTCGGGTCATTCTTCTCACTGGCTTCGATCCTTTTCTCAACTACCCTCTTTATTTCTGACAAGTCCCTGTTCTCTGTTATCCAGTACAAAACACAATGTCATATAGCTGATGGATTTCCTTTTTCAGTAAAACCACCTTTTTCTTTCTCTCTTTTTTTTTTCTTTTTGCCTATTTCATTCTACTTCGTGCTTCAAAAAGTTGGTAAGTGCAAAGTTGGAAAAGAAAAAGGGTGGAATGTGGCACCCCTCTTCTTTCTTCTTCTCTCAGATAATCTTGTCATGGCATCACTCCTTTGACTCCTTGCTCGCAGCTCATCAAATCCTAATTTCCTGGGTTACCCTTTTGTCTTGTGCTCGAGTTTGCCTCAATGTTAACATCCCTGTTCCCTCTTCCAAATTTCCCTCCAGACTGACCTGCCTTGCCCCCATTTGTCTTTTGCTAACCTTCTTCGTGCCATCTTTTCCTCAACACGCATCTTGTCCAAACGTCAGACCTCGTCCCTTCTCCCCAGCCTATAGTTCTCTGTCCAACTCATCTCCTAACACTAAGTGGCACGGGCCTCAGATGGACAGAGGCTTTAACCATGCCAGCTAAAAGAGGTTCACCAGCAGGGCAGACGAATGCTGCCAAGGACCTCTGGCATTCTCAGATCTCCACGGAAACCAAGGAGTGTAGTAAGCAAAGAGGAGGGAGACTGAAGCCGGGGCTATCACACTGTCCCAGGGACTCAAAGGACAAAAGGAGACTCATGACTCCAGTGGCTGCAAGTATACAATGAGAATGAGATACCAAGCAAAACAAATATTGTGAAATGAATGTAAATATGCACCACATGGAGGGATGGGCATATCTTCCTGTTTCTAAAGCAATGTATGGCTTTTTTTTTTTTTCAATTTTGTAAAACCCCAGTGATACCCTCATTGTTACTAATTACTTATTACTACTCTATGTATATGCAGCTGAATCACTTCCCTCACAGGGAACAATCGTGCATCTCTACAACCCTTTATTTACATGTCATCAGTACTTGGACACATAAGTAGCAAGTTTTCCATCTTCTGTGATGGTTTGGATCCAATTTCTAATATGTCTGCACCGTTGGATTAAGACTGATCCAAGACAAATTAACCTGGATTTGTGTCTCAAAGAGTGCCTTAGCCAGGGTGTAAAATGAACTTCTTACCATATCTGCCACTGGCTTGTGACCCCCAAATAATCACCAGCCAAATAAAACTTACATGCCTTATTTGACTTAAAATAATTAACATAGGTTTTCATTATTTAAAATCCAACTTAAGTATCATTAAAATAATAATTATGTGCAGATAAAATTAGATTGTTGCCATTTTATTAGGTTATATTTAAGTCCAAGGTGACTGCTGCATCATCATGTAATAAAAATATTCAAAAGTGCTTTGACATTGACTGAGTCAAATGTCTGTCACAGCTTTAACAACAATGTTTTCTTTAACCCATAGGAAAAGAATCGCTTAAATTTTTTTGACAAAGCTTTGTAAAACTCTCGCTGCCATTAACTTGTGTTTATTTTGTTAGACAGCATCACAGTTATGTAGTCATGTTTTGTTTTTTTTTGTTTGTTTTTTAATCACTGCAGCAACTCGAAAACAGCCTAGAAGTGGCTGTTATTTAGTTGTATAGTGATTAAACAAATACAGATTTATTCATATATATATATATATATATATATATATATATATATATATATATATATATATATTGTCTGTGCGCTGACAACTGAAACAAAAACAATATGTAAATGACAGCAGCTTCATCATAAACCAGTTTGTGAGCAGAAAGACTGGAACTAAACTCAGGTGTAACGGGCTGACAGAAGCCAACTATCAATCATCTGTCAGAAGCATGAGTGACAGTGAAGAAGCTACACAAGACAAATCATTATAGCAAGTCCATCCTCTGCTTTACATTCACTTTGCAGTCATGAAAGAGGATGAATATCCAATTCCACAAGGACAAAAAAAAAAAAAGAATTCCAATATGCTCCCTGAAAATGGACCAATCAGAGCACTCCCTCAAGCCACCTGTCCACCAGAAGTTTCAAGACATACATACAAACAGGTTACATGCCCTGTCTCTGAGAAAGACTGGATTTCAAAACTAGTCTAAGTACACAATTGTAAGAATACCACCAAACTACATTGCATATAATTAAAACTTTTTTTTTTTTTTTTGTGAATACATACCTTTGTATGTGGGTGTTAGGGATGAACATGGCTTAATGCATTTGCTGTGTCTGATCTGAAACCTTGAAAATCTTGGCTGTGTCCTGTTGGTCTTGATTAGAAGTCTCATGTGCATGCTGCATCTGTGTCTGAACCATTTTCATTGGTAAATATTGTGCTATAATTACTTCAAATAAAACTTCATAAAATAGTCTTTCTTACCCAGTTCATTGAAAGTGCCCCTTGATAACTAGACACTAAACAAGTAAAGTGGACGAATTACTTCTAAGGGTAGGACACAGTTATTTAATTTCATATATGTGGGTTTTTACCTTTTAAATCAACTGATTAGAAAAGCATTCAATAATGACCCAAAAGGTTTGAAGGACAGCTAGCCTAGTTAAAGTCCAGTGTTCATTAAACTAATGAATATTGATCTTTTCATAAACTTCTGAGCAAATAATGAGCATATTTTCTGTATTTCACATACATTTTGCATAGTTACCCAATTCATACCTTCAAATAAATCTATAGTAAAAGCATTACAGATCATTTCAGTCATAGTTGAACATGATTCACTCACATGCATTACATTGTCAACAAGCTGACGACACTAAAAATTGATTTTGAAGGGATTTGTTCGAGACCAAAAAGTTAAGCTCCAATAGAATCGGTGGAAGATTTTCAGTTGTCATCCTTACATAAAGTACGTCAAATCTTTTCATTGACAAGATGCAGAAGGGGGTTCAAGCTGCTTTTATTGTTCAGATGTCTTTTGTTGTTAAAACTGGTTGATTGGCACTACCCATTCTTCGGAGGTTTTACAGTATTCAAAGGCTAACACTGCATGTGCTCTCTCTGGATTGTACTTCCTCAGTTCTCTGCCAAGCTTGAGACTCTTTCTCTACTCCCTTTCATTCCAACAGCCCTCCTACGATTATCTTGACCCCCTGCCACTGAAAATAATACCGTACCATTATCTACCAGTGTGAAGGCCAGCGAGCCATAACAGTTTTGTTTACGATGCTGTAAGCCATCGTCCAAATCAGCATATTCACGTCTACGGCACATGCATCGTATCACAGCACATAGACACAGAGAGGTTTAGCGATTTAAATCTGAAGACAAATTTAATTCACACTATCTTTATGAGATCTGATTTCATGCTTGGTAGGTTTGTGTGCACCAGATTATAACATCGCAGTAATCGTGTAAGTCCAATTTGACTGAGTATAAAATCTTGTATTTTGTGTTTCAATCCCTAAAATATACAGGAAGTGTAAAGTCTGTGATTGCTTTAAGCATTATGATTTTATCATGGGCTACAAGTTGACGCAAGGCGAAGCTGCTTTGCATAATAATGCTCCTCTCAGTATGTGATTTCTTTTATTTAGTTACTGTACAAGTAAATGCAGAATTTGAACATATTCTACTCTAGGTTCACAATAATGCTCCAAAACATTGTAGTTTTTTTTTTTTTTTCAGGAACTGTATTTGAATCAAGTCTACAAGCAAAACTGTGAAATATCTGTCAGTGACCATGACCTTAACGCACTTTGGGAATCAATAATATAATGCCAATGAGCAAAGGGGCAGAGACCATGTCAATTAAACCCGCAAGCTATGACCCTTGGATATAAAGAGGGGTGTCAAGTTAAAGGAGCAGGCGAAGAGGAGTGTATCCATGCAGAGTGATCCATAGGACAGAAGGGAAAGGGTTGATTAAATTGATGTTGTAGTTATGCGATTGCAAATGAAACCCAGTGGGAGATTTTGGGGTGATAATATATGTGTTCCAATACTATCATCAATAAACCAAGTGAGGGAAATATCTGTTGATCGAGTTGTTCATCCGTCCAGTTGAGTTCACTGACCTCTAGAACAGTCAGTCTAGATTCATACAGTTAGATATAACACATATTGGTTTGTTGTGTTAAATTTCTATACCACTGCTTAGCAAAAGTCAAGATAGCTCAAGATAACTACGTTTTCACATTCCATCCACTCAATCCCAGTTTTTGTGGTTGTATGTGATAAGAGGCAGGTGCTACATTTATTTATCTCATTTGTCACCTATCTATACATCAGCATGTGGTACAATGATGCCTGGTACAATATCATAACAGGTCATAAAGCTGTGCAGTGCTTCTCAAATCCGGTCTTCATGACCAAGTGTCCTGCATGTTTTAGATATCTCCCTTTTTTTTCTTCTTTTTTTTATAAATAAATAATGTAGAATAAATAAATCAAATATAAAATTAATTTAAATAATTTAAATAAATATTTAAATTATTTTTACATTACATAAAAAATTTTTTTTATAAAAACAAAAAAAAAATTATATATATATATATATATATATATATATATATATATATATATATATATATATATTTGTCTCCCTTTAAAAAAACATTTAAATAAACAATATTTTTACATTTAAAAAAAGGTTAAAAAAAAACATTTTTGAAATAAAAAAATATATTTTTTAAAGAAAGAAAATCTTTTTTAACAAAAAATATAAAAAATAAATAAATAACAAATAAATTTAAAATAATTAAAATACAATTAATTTGTTTTAATGAATACTGAAACCAAAAAAAAATAGTATTTTTATAATAAATAAATCCTTTTTTTTTTTTTTTAAATCTATCTTTCTTACATCACACTTGGAAGCCATTATATCATTATCAGAAGAGCTTCTCATTAATTGAACTAGGTGTGATAGAAGAGGGACGTATCTAAAACATGCAGGACACTGGGCCACGAGGACTGCATTTGAGAAGCACTGCTGTACAGTAACTTGCAGTAAACACTAGGATCTGTTTTACATTTACATTAATTCTAAGGTTGAAGGTGATAAAATATGAAATGTGAATATTTATTTCTAGGCTTTGTTTCAAGCACTTAAAGCAACACCACTCAACTTTTGCTTCCACGGTCCCCCTAAAGTCCACAAATGGTCCTTAACAAGTCTCGTAAAATCTCTATCTCAGTAATACTCATGCATTTATTGATAACTCATTGATGCTGGCAAACGTCCTGAGGCAAGACAGGAGATACACTGACATAAATGTGCTGGGGTCTTCTAGGAGTGAGACGTGATTAAAATCAGCCAAAATAAAGTTTGTAACCTCTAGCCTGTGTCTCTATAGTTGGGTTTTCTTCTGCCCATTCTTTTCAGCCCCACAGGGAACTCCCAGGGCAAGTAAAATGGGTATAATGACACTGACAAAAGTTCAATGTCTGGTGTCCAGATTTGTTCTCTGATAAAAACAGAGGTGCGGTATCATTCATTAATATTGCCCACATGCCCCGCCCCCCTCGGTTACACTTGTTACTTCAGAGTTGCCGTCCAATGAGATTGGGTCTAGAAGTCATCAATGGTTATATCGCAGTTGTGAGCCTGTTCAGTGAGTCATGTCTCTGTGAAAGCCATGACACAACAGTCCTGAAAATCCTTTTGGGAGTGAATGTTCCCCTGAAGCTCGTCTCCTTTATACCTTAAAAAAAGTTCAAAAACCTTACTGCTGGTCGCTACGCACACACACACACACACACACACACACACACATCAATTACGTTATGTATCTGTGACATATACTGTGAAGCAGACACATTTTGTAGTTAGTTTTCTGTTGGGGTTTGTACCCTAAACCACACACAACAATTAAAATATTACCAAGTGTATTTTACTCATTTCTAATCAAAATATGTCATCACACTTACAATAAAACATAATCACTCAGAGTGACTTTTCCGACAGATATAAGAACAGTAGGTCCTGAAAATGTTATTTCTTAATTGAAGATTTATTTGTCTAATTCAAGCTGTTGGCAGGTGTACACTAATACGCAGCAGGATAACAGTTCAAATCATCTTCAGCCCTTTAGGCATATTAAATGACAAACTGCTCTTGATAAACCACCATGTGGGACAGAACTAAGAAAGACTACCAGGGGGAACAGTGAGTTTTATATGAGGTGTGACGTCACACAACATTTGACCTTAAACAGAAAATCAATACCACCCCCTTGTGGTGTGGAATCAGTATGTACTAGAGGTAAGATCTTTAGCCTGAGCCTGATCCGGCCCTAACATTCGGGTCGGGTCGGGCCTAAAATGTCAATCATTACGTTCAGGTCCGCTCGGGCTTGTCTCTCGCTGACTTTTTTTTTCTCTGCTGTAATATATGAAGTGGATGAAGTCATGTATTGTCAGTCTACCTCTGTATTTTATTCTGTTGTCCCAACAACAACACAGTTAACAACACTTTAAAGTTACAGTGCCACCTAGAGATCAAACTGGGAAACGCACTTCTGATATTCCAATACACGACATCTGCGTAATTAAGCTAGTGCGCATCAAGATCTCTCTTTCACTCTCATTGTCTGGCCTCTTATACTGTGTTCCAGCGTTATTTCGTTGTGTAAATGCATTTATCATGATAATAAAAATATGTAGAGGATTTTAATCTTAAAAAATCTTGCATTTTTTCTGCCAAAAATACTATGGGATAAATTGAAGTTTTGGGTTTGCTTCGGGCTCGGGCCTGCAAATCAAGTTAATTGGTCGGGCTTTAATGCCTGCGGGCCTAGGTCGGGTCGGGCTAGATTTTTTAGGCCTGATCTTACCTCTAATATGTACAGGATACATCTCAGTCATATACTTTATGTCAACACGAGCAAAAAAAATAGTCAATGGAGCGAGTTAAAATGTTCTCAGTAAAAAATTTGTTGAAATATTTTCTAGATCTATTGTCTAACATAACTTATTATATTTCACTGAAAAGTTATTATTTTTGTGATTATCCGTTATTTTAAGGTTAATGAGATATTAGTACTAGAAATGGGACAAATACACTTGGTAAGATTCTGAGCTTTGCAGTGCAGTACAAGTGATACAGGTACTCTGGAGCGATGACAAAAGTGTAATTGAAACCATTGTGAGTTGTTTTATCACCATAATGACCTAAAAAATATAGTTTGTAAGCTGAAAAAATCTTTAAAGGTGCCATACATCTATGTTTAAAAGGAAATGTATGAGGCAGCGGTGCTTTGGTAGATATTCAAGGACTATAATCTTAACTCTGAAATGTTTCAGTAACTCATAATATTTCATAGATATCTAATTCAGTGTGGCATTAATTTTCAAGGTCTTTCTGATATTGTGTATGCTTGAAGCCCATACAGGATTTATCTTTTTACACATAATACCATTGGAAATTAATATAGTCTGAGTGTGTTCATTGGTGTTCTGTGCATTTTTTACTGAACACTCCTTACACTGTGATTCAGCACAGTATTTGAAAGTAAAAATCAGGAGCCTCAGGAGACATCGTGTTGAATCCACAGCATCTGAAAGACGAAAGGAAAAAGAGCTGGCTTAAGACTCCCAAGTATTTGACGAGTCCAGCATTAGCCGTACTGACTTACTGTGGCAGGCCAAATCCAATCTACCCTTATATGGGTAAAATACTGCAGAGTCTGAGTACTAGATCATGAAACTGAAAGCCAGAGGGGGCCTGAACCAGTCTAAGATCTGAGCTGCTTTAATGCCCAACAATCACTCAGAGCTGATTGAACCCCTTTGAATCCTGGATCAAGATTTAGAGTTCCATACGACATATTATCTTAAATTATATTGCTTGGCAAGAGAGAGGGCGACTTTTATTATAATTGGCATGTGTCTGGGTGAAGGAAACGCTAACATTCACATGTAGACTACCTATTAAAACAACAAAAACAGTCTCTCTTTGACAGCAGTTCTGTTTGAAACCGGATGAAAAGAAGTCATCTTAGACATTAATGGCTTTCACCATCTCCCTTCAGTCTAGACTTAATTGTCTTTCTGTTTGTGTCACATGCAGTTGTAGTAGTTGCAGAGGATTACAATTAGTAATATAATCCATGAGCCGGTGTTTCAGTCAGTCAGCTGTTAATTACACAGGGATTTTAAATAAAGTTACAGAGCACATTTGCCCAATGCTTTCATGCAGGAAAAACAGGGAGGCATGGCAGGCATTGAGGTATGAGATACCGACTTGGTTGATTAGTGTAATTTCCCTATGTTCAACAACATAATTACTTAATTCATAAATTTGGTTCCAAGACTGAAACCTGACATTTAAAGTAATTAACACACTCTGGCCTCGTATTTACTGACTCCAGTCTGTTTCTTAAACAAAAAATAAAAAGAAGATTGAGATCTTCATATCTCCACATTAACATGATGACTAAAATAAACAATGTATTATGACTCAATACTTAAAAATGTGTCTAATACAGGTGACATTCCCTGCGTTACATTAGGTTTCTAATTTCTCTCATCACAAGGAAGTTGCACACATTTTTTTTTTCAGTCAAGCAGTGGTCTAAAGTCCCTGAATTGGTGAAAATTATTTTTGTAGGACTCCAAATAAAATGAAAAATGAAAATAAAATAGGAATGGGGTGGTTGGGTAGTACATACAATATCCATTATTTTGCAGTTTTGTTTAAATATTACTAAAAATATATTGTAAATTACATTTTGCAGCCTATTAAATTAGCAATGTTATGTTCCCCTGATGTTTAGCAAGTGAATTCTGAAAGTAAAAGTGTGCATAATTGGACAAACCAGCTTTATTGCCACAGTGCTCTGACTGCAGGGTGACAGGTTACCAGTGTAAACAATAGAACGAGGGTGCTGAATCACTCTATGGCAATAGACAAACCATTATTTTGTGCCACAGTATTTTGGCATTAACCACTTTTTTTTCCAGTTTTCATTTTGGTAATAAGTCCATCTTCAGATGTTTCCATTAATTAGACCTGAGGGCAAAGAAAAGGGGCTTTGATTGACAGGTAGTAATGATCGCTTGCACCCCTGCTGAGTCTAACTTCCTTTTCTTACATAAGACATAATTTCCCTGCTAGACAGCTCAACAACAGTGTATATACCCTCCCACCCCAAAAAAAAAAAAAAAATTGATGAAGCTTTGTTGTTTTAGTCCATGCAGCTCTGCCTCTTGTCCAAATATGGTCACTTTTGGCTCTAAACAGCCAACATGTTGATGACCTAATTCCAAACTATTGGCTTCAGAACAACATTTCTGAAAACAATTGATGACATCATAGTTTAGTACAGGGGTCTCAGACTCAACGCTGATGGAAGAGTCTGGAGCAGGCTGGATTATTCCACAAAAAAGGGTTTATTTACTTTACTTGCAGCAAGTTTTGTATAAACTCACTTTCCGGCCCTCCCAATCATCTCATTCACCATGTACCTTCCACTGCAGCTGTGTTCTCTTCACTTGTTTTCTTGAATAAATCTTCTTGCCTCAATAGACATTTTTTCAATATTGGCAACCCAGTTCTGTCTCTCATCTCTCTGGCAGACCTTGTATTGCTTATACTTTCTCTGTGCATACAAGACACGTAAGGGTGCCCCTGTGCTTGACAGAAAAATCTCCCAAATTTCCTGAAACTCCCTGCAGTCATGACCAACGTGACTGGAACTGGGTAATGGCATACACTTTATGTCAAACCACATTATGTTTCAACTAAGAAACTAATGTGCATCCGTTCCCAGGTACTTTGCTTGAAAACCATTGATAACAAATGCCATTGGAAGCTGTCATAAGACCATCTATGATAGACCATAAGTGATTAAAATGCATAAAATAAAAGTGGCAAGACTCACCAAAACAGTGCATTGAGAGCTAAAATAACACTAGTAGGGGGCCATAAAATATTACGTCATAGTCTGTAATTGACCCCCAGGCCACGAGTTTAAGACCCCTTCCCATAGTGATTATTTATATATGAAAAACACATATGGAAATATACTGGTACGAAATGCCAGACACATGAATATACAGTAGATATAGGTACTGTCTAGAAATGTTAATTGGCAACATTTTTATCTGACCAGTCATTGGGTTGCATTTGTGTGACTTCCTGTGTTATTTACATGAACATTATCCATTAGGTTATATGTTGTCCTCACTTGTTAGTACTGAAGTATAGCAGCAGTAGGGTAGTAGTGCTACTCTAGCTGCTACATTTAACAACTTTTCAGGCTGTCATAACTCTTTGCTTTTTTTTCTTTTTCCAAAAGCACCTAGCATCAAAATGAGCTACCTTTACTATGGTCTTTTATTTCCCTATTGAGTAATTGTATTTGAGCGACAATAAGCATAATGAAACAACTAACATTGTTCAGGAATGGTTTTTAAAAATGAATAAATTAAACCTATGATGCGTTATGTTTGTATTTATATAAATTAAAATTAAAATTAAATCATTCTTTTGTTATAATTTAAGTGTTAACATCCTCTAATTGACTTTTTTTTTTCATAATTATGCAAAAGATTTCATCATGTGATGGCACCCCAGCATTATTTAGCAACTTTTACTGGCAAATAGACTCCCCCCCCCCCTATAGCAATGTCACCTGAAAAGTAGTTGGCAACACTGGTAATAACTCAAAATGCATCCGGAATGAATGAATTCCAGAGGAACATGGTAGCTCAGAACATTCCAGTTCTCACCAGAGCAACTCCAGCTATTCTACATTGGGTGCCCAGAAGGATGAGAAAACAATGTGGGGAAAAATATCAGCGGATGCTAGTAGTAGATTATGTGCTATCAGCTTTTGCTTGCCAACCTTCACATACTCTTTCATGATGTGGCTGCAGCATGACAGACATATTTCCCTGCAGCCAAACAAGCTGATATAGTGCCGAGGCCAGTTAAGGTTTAATACATCTTACTATGTTTATCTATTTTACTTTGAAGGTTGTAACCCATGAGGAAAGGAATGTTTTTCTCTGCATGTTGTGCTGTTTGGCTTATTTTTGTTGACCACAGGGTGATTAAAGGCTCCTTTTACTAAATGAACTGAAAACAGGAGTTAATATACAGTAAGCCCTTCAGTGCACACAGCAGGACATGTGCAGTTTGTGGTTGATCTAACCTGTTCACCTCTGTTGAAACTCATACCTGGTAGACCAAGGTTAATTACCTGGTGATTTGGTTCATTGACCCACTGAGCTGCTCCTGGTCAGTCTGTATTCCAAACACAGATCACAGGAATGAACTAGACGTGGGTTCTTAAAAGTTGTCATTTTTTAGGACTATAATATTGGTTGTTTGAAGGGACCATATTTAGGAACAGTCAGGGGAGTAAATGCCGTTGCTAATTTATAGACAACGTCCATTACACTGTAAATCTGCACTCATACATGTACATTAAATGATTAAATTGCCAAACTGCACATAATTTTAACTCTTTGCCAATTGTTAACACATAAAGTTCAGCATTGTCAACTTCACGCAATACATAAAGGCACAAATGACCTTGCTAATTAGCATGCTAGCTGACATGAGTTGCTGTATCTGAGTTATCTTCGGGGTGTGAATACTACTGTACTTCTGCTCAATGTCTTTCATCATCAGGGTGGTCAACCAACCAACCAACCAACCAACCAACCAACTGAAATAACAGGCAGGTGGTGACTGAGTTTTCGTACATCTGTATTATCGGCGCTAACATTCAAATGGAGAGATGACATTTCATGTAAGGTGTGTTCTATAATAAAGGAATATAACCCAGGAGTTAGATATTAGTTAGTTGTGCTTCTATTCCACGGCAGCGTTTGTTACCCTAGTTATGGAGACAACATGAAACAATCTGAATCAATGCTCTTCCCCTGGTTTTAGCATCAATGAACAATAGAGGCTAGAGTTTATTTCCAGTCGTCTGTCAGTGAACACATTATATACCAGTGCAATAGGCTTATTATTTCATGTACTGTATTACAGAAATTAATTTAATGTACTCTGAGAAGAATTACAGGACAGAATCCATTTTATTTTTGAGTTTATGACATTGTATAGATGTCTCAAAACTGCTTGCTAGCATTAGCCGTGTCAGTAGCTGCTTTCGATGGGTGACATCTTTACCCCACCTTTAACTAGAAAATCTATGTTTTACATTAATCTCATACTAAATGGACAAAAAGAAACACATGAAGCTTTATTGTCCCCAAATTACATTCCACTCTGTGCAGGTGAACTTGTAGCTATATGTTGAATTGACTACTGGAGTTGGAGGATAATAGACACTGATTGCTGAGGGCAATTTACCCTTCACTCTTCTCTTGCAACGGACAGGGATAGTCTGCAATCAGAGCCAAGGAGAGAAGGGGGAGAAAAGAATGGAAAGCCATATTGATTGCAGCTATTTAACCAGTGTGTGTGTGTGTGTGTGTGTATGTGTGTGTGTGTGTGTGTGTGTGTGTGTGTGTGCACCCTTGTGTGACTTGGCTTTCTGGAAATATTTACAAGTAAAATGCTTTTGGAATGAATATTAAAATAAAGCAAAAAGACACCAACAACAACTTTGTCATTTACTCCCCACAACATGGCATTGTTTTCTTTTTTATTGGTCTGTTTTTCCATTGAGCATCTGATCATGACTTTTGGCTATGCCCACGTACAGGCCCTAATGGATCTAGAAGGCCCAATTTATAGTGAAGTATGGGGCTTGTCAGCTGGTGCTTAGTGAAGAATATGGCAGAGGGATGCAGATTATCCCAGAGCAGTTGAGGCTGGGATGCTTGCTGCTTGCACACCCCCTCCAGTCACAGGTCATTAATAACTGGGTAAGGGGTGGCAGACGGGACAAGACAATTCTCCTGCCTCATGTTCCTCTCAGTCTATCTGCCTAATGTACACTTATTCATAGTCACTTTTTTTGGTCCATCTATCTATTCCTTTCACCCTTCTATTATCCTCAAATATCACTAAGACATTTTACCCTTGGGATTAATTTAACCAAACTCGCTAAACATTTGTGTCAGCTATGTTTATTCATATTAAGCTTGAGTTTTTGAGACTTTAATTTTATTTCGGAGTCATGTGTAGTTGGAAAGACTTGGATTTGATCAACGCTGAAGCCTACATTTGCTTATTCGTTTTGGCAGGAGTTCAGTTCACTCGTTCAGTTGTTTCCCCACATGCCCACGAGAAGTCTAGTTGCCCCCTCCTGTTATGTATCAAGTCAAAAGTGTCAACTCTGTGTCACGTCCAAACACTGGAGGCTGAACCCAAATGCAAGAGCCAGAGCCAGATGCAAAAATTAGTGCTGTCAAATAATGAACATTTTTAATCAGATTAGTCACAGGTTTCCCATGGATTCATTTCAATTAAATATCATGCCTTGTTGAGCCACATTTTCTAACTTTTTCCATTTCATTTTGTAATAAATCTTGCCGCAATATGTAATGAGTTATTAAATATTACCGCAGCAGGGCACTTTGGTGGTGTAGCATTAAAACTCAAGGAGCTGTTTGGGAAACATTCCAAATGGTTTATGTCTTGGCTGGTAATTAGACATATTAGACATGCACAATTTGAAATATATAAGAAAACACTCAAATATTTGAAATATATTTTGGAAATAGAAATGCGGCAATGTTTATTACAAAATGTGTTGTCGCAGTTTATTACAAAATGCATCTTTATTACAAAATTAAATGAAAAAGTTAATACATTTTGGACGTTTATTACAAAATGTGGCTCAACATGACTTTTCAATCTATAAACTGAATTCTGCATATATTTTTTTTAGGAGCAAACACACTTAAGAAAGAAGGTCATGTAGGCAAGGCAAGACACATTTATTTGTTTATCACATTTTGTTTACAGGACAATTCAAGGTGCTTTACATAAAACATATGAGAAAATTCAAATGCATTAGAAGACAATTAAAGTAAGAGACATAAAAAATTGAGAATCTAAGTAAAAGCTCCAGTGAACAGTAATGTTTTCAGGCCCGATTTAAATAAACTGATAGTTTTTCTCAGACCTCAGGTATTCCACTGGTGAGGAGCAGAAAAACTGAATGATGCTTCACTTTGTTTGGTTCTGATTTTGGGAAAACACGGTAAACTTGTTACTGATGACCTATGACCTCAAGGCTTTGGATGCTTCATATACAGTATATTCACTTTAATGTTTTGTTGTAAGTGAGGCAGTGCATTATCCAAATCCCTAGCAGAATCCCTGATTAATATACACTTTGTGTGAATGTATTTTAAGCTGGAAGTGTTGTGTTGACAACAAAACTCCGTTCTGCAGAGTGTGTGTAAAATACTGGTTTGCCGGTCAATGTTGTTTTTTGGGTTTTTTTGTCTTCAAATGCTGGTTTGTGTCATCCATCTTTCCATCTGTGCATTTGTGGAACACGAACTACTTGGACTACTACTACTACTACTTGGGAAAGCATTAATTTTCACTGATATATTTTTTGTTAAATAATCTAGATGGAAGTCTTGAAATTTGTAACATTGTAGAAAAATATGTTGATAAAGGTGTTCATAAAAAGCTAAAGTTCAGAGTTATTATATCAGAAACTGAGAAAATAGAAGAAAATGTGAGTAAAAATCTATTATTAACTGAACATGAGCCAATTATTTCCATCCTTTGTCATTTATTTAAGTCCACGGGTTTTACTGCTGGATTAATTTTGTAGAAAATCCATCCGTCCATATGGGTCATATCTGAATGACCATGAAAAGATTAGAAACTATATTTTACACCAATTCTTTACACGTAGTGGTAAGATGAATGAATCAACAGGTATTAAACAGTGTATATCAGTAGATTCTGTTGGTCACCAGTGGTTATTTGTTTAAAAGAACATCTACTGTATATAATTAGTAAATTAAATACAAGGAAATACTTGATTTTTTACTTAAAAACCACAAAATAAAGAAGATAATATAACAATAAATAGTAATAACAGTGAGGAATGTTAAATATTTTATTATTATTGTTATTATTATTATTGTTGTATTGATTATTTTTGCATTCTGCACATGTTCAAAATAAATCAATCAAATCAATCCATTTGAGATGTACCACAAAATAGCACTGGGTCTTTGTGAGTTAAATGTGTGCATCTGTAGTTTCTGCAAGAATGAATAATATAGTTGTTTATGTGTAGTCAAATGTTATTTAAAATATCATTTTTATGCAGGACCATATAACTTCTGAATCTAACAGAGCCATATTAATACACATTTATACCCTGAAAGTAGAGGGATTAGTGTATTTTCTTTGTTCATGTTACTTCAGTAATAGCTATTTAAATAAATGTATGTTTAAAAATATTTGTTGTCGTTCAATACAATATATTAATATAGGGTTTGTTGAGGCTCAGAAAATACATAACTCAGCAGACAAAAGTAAAAAAATAAATAAAAAATCGGAGCTAAAAATGGATTTGGAATACAATTCTGCAAGGTCTCTGTGTGAGCTTAATCCAAGGTTTCACCTCAGTGTTTGGAAGAACATCCATGACATGAACAGGACGGTCCTGTGTGAGCTGGTATGGAATGACTTATGATTGATGAAAACACTCCCCTTCAGCTTGTCCTCTTTCGGTTCCACCAGCCCCAGTTGGTTCCCTTGCACAACAGGAGTGAAAAACACTGAGTCAAATCCTCTTTACATCATTTTGGGAGGAAATTTCTTCCAGTTAAAGCTACACTGTGACAATAATTGCCCTGCAAAAGAAAAGATCGATGTCACCATTCCAGGGTGGGAATCGATACAAATTTAGCAGAACCATCACAAACTGTAAACAATGTATGAGAATGATGCTGTGGTTTTGTTTGGTAGTGATATATAGAGTCATTTTGATGTTTTTCTTCAGAGTATTGCAAACAAAAGTAAAATAATGATAAGGTGTAGAAAGTCCTTAAACACCAATAATAAAACTGTAAAGTACTGGTGACTAGGTAACTAAATATATAGTATTTGTTGCCTTGCTGTAATTGTTTTGTGTTTGTTGTTTGCCCTCTTTGTCTGAATTTCAAATTCACTATTGCAAGAGCTATCATCTCATACCAGTGTTTTCTAATACCAGCCCCATGGAGATAAATGATTATGACATTAACACAGGTGGAAAACATGCTAAAGGCCAGCAGATCTTGGGGTCAGAGCAGAGTAAAATGGCTTTTCAATGCTCGTTTTCTAAAACTTAGCAATTGACAACTAATGGATAGCACCATTGGCCATGAGTGGGGTAAGGCTGATGGCAACTGGAGCTTTAGTTTGTATAATAACTGGACACTTTTTAGGTTTCTTTACCCTTTCCTTCCTTCTCACCACTTCCTATTGGCTCATATTGTCACTGACATGTAATGATAAATAGCTGTATGATAACTATGAGGTGGTACAGTGGTTCGCACTTCCGCCTCACAGCTAGAAGGTCCTGGGATCAATTCCAACACCAGTGGGTGGGACCTTTCAGTGTGGAGTTTGCATGCATTCTCTTCAGGTACTGTGGTTTCCTCCCACCATCCAAAGACATGCACCGATAGGTTAATTCAGAGGTGTCAAACATGCGGCCCGGGGTCCAATCCAGCCCTTTGGATGAATAATATAATATAAATATGAATAATTTTAGTTCATGGTCCACATTCAGACGAAGTCAGTCTTATAATATAATAACCTGTAAATATTCACATTTTCATTTAGTAAGACTAAAACAAACTGTAATTCCACAAAAAAAATCTCAATAATTGAAAAATTGGAAATGTCTTAAGAGAATTAAGTAAATTTTTCACAATATTCCACCTATTACTAAGTATTTTGTGTATCTGTGATCTGTAAATTAGAATGCATATGTGGAAATGTTTGAAGTTAACATTATTTATATATTATTGTGTTTTGTTTTGTTTTTACTGGTCCGGCCCACTTCAGATCAAATTTACCTGAATGTGGCCCCTGATCTAAAATGAGTTTGACACCCGTTGGTTAATTGATTCATCTATATTGCTCATAGGTGTGAATGTGAGAGTGAATGAATCTATATATGTTCAGCCCTGTGATGATCTGCGACTCATACAGGATGAGTCATTTCCAGTGACCTGAAAATGAAGGTGACAGAACAATGGCAGTGTTTGTATTCACCTGAAATACAGTGTAATGTTAATTAAATATGAAATCTAAGCCTTTCTCACCATTATTTTTTATAATATAAATGATTGACTGCTAAACATAAAAGCATTTGAACCATTAACATACCATGTCATTATCCTGTATTTGCTTCATTATATCTAATTTTATAGGTAATTGCAATTAAGACTTAATTATATTTTAAGAGAGTTTCATGCAACTTAACTATTGTAGACAAATTACCATTGTTGGAATTCGTCAGACTTTGCTAGACTTTATATGTACTCCCATCTCCAGTCAGCTTTTTTTTATTCTCACCATAATGCACAATAAAACCAAACCAGTTTAATGTAGTTGTAAGTTTTTAGACTTAGCTCATGAAAATAGTGACATGAATATCAAAGAGTTGCATCATCTTTAGTACAAAACGGGAGGCAATAAATTATTATAGAAGAAAGTAGGGGTTATCGCTGCCAATACCTAAAACGCTTGACATAATTCAACTCTACTGCTGTGACATAAAGGAAATAGACATGTAATATGGTGACATGAATTAAAAACATGATAAAACAGAGAACACAGCAGAGTATATAGTATGTATCAGAGTAGCTAATGTCTACAACTCTGTTACTTACAATATAGTATCTAAAGACCTTACTGTAAAGGGGCATTTTCATACAAAATGTCATTTTTAATGTCTTTACAACACAAATATGTGTGAGGAGACCCTTAAATTATGAATAAAAACATCCACTCTCCTTTTCTCCTGATCCATTTCTTATTGGAAAGCAATGAAAATGCTCCGTTTTGGATTTTCTATGCATCCTACGTCACATGCATATTGTCATTTGACTACCCCAGCTCAGCTAACCCACCTACTGGTCACAGCGACCTCTGCTCAGACATCTGCCATTATTCTCTATCAGTCATCCAGGGGTGCGTCTGGTGCATTGGGGTCTAAGCCCTGGTCTGTGTGCATGCGTCCAGGTCCGTGGTTGGTCAGATGGGCTGGTCCATGGGTGGCACTGTGACTTTGTCGTCTACCTGGCCCGGGTCAGACAAACTAGACCCAAATGCGCACCAGGGCTGTTATTGGACCAGGACCTGAAGGCACCGGGGCTGTAAAACCCGGTTCACTTTGCTTTTATTTAATCGGTGTCTTTTTCTCTGCCTCAACTTTTTTCAGGTTCCATTTCTTTCTTCCCTTCTACCTTTTTCCTCTTCCTCTATTGGTAGCACATGGAAGACAGAGGCGAGGTTCAGCTGTGACTCATTTGCATGAAAGCATGAGGCACTAAAACAGAGGGTTTTAAAAAAAGGCCTGTTTTTCCAGTTTGAAGAAGCTGATGTATCGCTTCATCAATGTAGTATTTTGACCAAAGAAAGTGACAGATGGGTCACTGAGACACCAGGGGACTGTGTTCACTTGTGGAAAATGAGCATGATATGTCCCCTTCAAAATTAAACAGTGCACTTCACAATAAGAAGTGCTTCCAGTGTTATGCAAACACAACACTGGAATGAGTATGAGTGGAATTTGCACTTATCACATACTTTCTAGTAATAATTTGGAAAGTTTGACTGTCCTTTAGGAAAATTTAATTCAGTGTAGTTACATGACAGTAACACTCGCTTCCCAAAACATTACAAACTTTACACAGAACTAGCTTATACTTCACTTCATTCCTGTTTACTATGTTAGTCTGTCCATATGTTTCTGTATATTTCTTCTTCCACTTTCTGGCTATTTCTAAGGCTCACCGCACTAACCCCCCACCCACCCACCCAGCACAACCAGGATGAAGACAAGTGTCTGGGTACATTAAGATCTGCTTCTTTGCCCCCGCTCCACCTCTGTGGCTCCTCTCCAGGGCCTTTAGTCATTAAACCTCCTTGAACAAGAGTACTGATCAAGGATCACTGCTCAGGTTACATAGCCATATTAAACTGGACTAGGACATAAGAGGAACACTGGTTCTTTATAGAAAGCCAGATAAAAATAACTTCGGCCATCCCCAGACCACCCCACCCTGGCATTATGTCAGGGTAATAAGCTACAGCCAACAGACAATGACAATTGTTTCACATTTTAGTTAAAGAACTCTGTAAAGGTATGACTGTTTCCTACTATTCTGCAGAAGGTAGGACATTAGATTCATAGGACATTTGTTTCATAAAAAGTTAACCCTTGTTTCAGTGATGCATCTATTTATAAACCAGTGGTTTTCAATATTTTCCTGTCGAACACTCCATTGGAGGATGAAAAACCTCCAGCCCTCCCTCAACCCCAACAACTTTGTAACAGTGGTTACGTTATTGAAATTTTAATCAATATCATATCAATACCTTTCCTTGAATAATTTGTTTGCAATTTATTTGCAAATTGAAAACTATAAAAGCAGTTGGCGATCGTACCTGATCACCTCCAAAATCTTTTTTTTTCCTTGTGTCAGTTTCAAAATTTCTTGAAAATTTCACTCATAATCTTTCCATAACTTTTGGAGTTACCTTGCTAACAGACAAACCCATAACCTCTTCGGCAGACGTAAAAACCCAACCAGACAACACTGAGACCATATTTTGCCAAATAAAATCAGAAAAAGTGCAGTTATCTTCCAACTATGATAATGAAGTTACTTTTTTTTTCTTAAACAAATGAAATATTGGTAACAAAGACGATCTCAGTGGGTGCAATGAGCCTGTTTCCATTGCATATCTCAGAACATCAAAGTGTCCACTTTACAAACTGTGCAAAAACAAACTGCACATTTTTATTTTCCAGTTCAATCCTTGTCCATTCTTCAAATGTAATTTAGAAACTTTGTCTAGTCACCATGACGGTGATCTGACTTGCTGTACGGTTAAGCCCTCAGGAAACACTGGTGTAAATACACTGACTGTATGTTCACACAACTGCAGACACCAGCAGCTCATTGATTACTTTCTAAAATCATCTTGTCTTTATTTTCTTAGTAACAGCTTCTTACCTGAATGAGGTAACAAAACACTTTTGAGGCTAAGACCTGAACATATCAACATAAATACCATGTAAACATTGAAGTTAGAAATACTCTGTGTTCTCTGTAAAATACCACACTAGTTAAAAATATTAGTGAATTTGGACAATTTAGATGTGATCTGTACAAGCTCATCATGTGTTAAATTAAATTCACTCACGCATGCTTGAGAAGAAAACATCCAATAAAGCAGTCAGTCACATGCTTGTTATCATTTATGCAGCTGATTAATAGTTACTTCCATATGATAAGGTCTAAATTTAAAGAGTGGGATGATGCTGAGGGTGGAAAAGGCAGCCCCAAAAAAGCTGAAATGCAGATTTTGCAAACACTGAGCAATCATTTATCTACCAGCATCTGCTGTGCCTAACGTTAGCCATGTAGCATGATCACTTGCTGTAATATTAGATAGCCTATATAGATACTGTATGCACTGTTAGACTCCCCCAGTGAGCAGCAGCTTTTTTTGTCCATGGTTTATTATTGTAGTTTTGTGTTTGCCTGAAATAACCAGTGTTACTTGTCATACGGTTTCTTAGCTCTACAACCAGGAGGTAAGGACCTTGGCCTGAAATGATGCAGATACAGTCTTATATATTGGGTGTAATACCACTGATTCCCTCAGGTTTACACTAAACTTCCCTTAAAAATACAAATAATATTTTTTTCTATGAAACTTAAGGATTTTGTTACACAGTGCTTACTATAATTTACCATTTTTGCTAAATTTAATCTAACACTTGGTATTAGCTCACTTCTCACAATTGTTCAGCCTTCATATTTCCATGACTCCGCCCCTTTTATCCAAATACGGTCAACTCCATTGCGGCTTTGAAAAAACAGTGTTGGCCAAATTGGAAACTAACAGCTTCAAAATAGCAGCTTATAAACAAATGTGTGAAGATCTTAGTTCCTTCATCTTCTAATTATTATCTGTAACTCAAACAATTTATAATACCCTCTGACTCAAATATATATTCAAAACAGTAAAGATTAATATAATCTCATGACTGTAGAATGACTAGTTAACTACAACTGTGGCTAATGTCTACACCAGTGAAAATATATTATCTATAGTTTGGAACAAAATCACATCAAGCTAGCTTTTTAGAAAAGACATAACTTTAGCATAATTATTACCCCGCCCCACCAGGGGAGGCAAGGGATATATTTTTTGGTTCAGTTTGTTTGTCTTTTTGTTGCCTTCATATCAAATTAGGTTTATAGATTGGCAGTGACCCAGAATAGATGTCATTACATTTTAGGAAAGGTAGTTCAAAGCTCAAAGTTTTCATGATTTTTTTTTTTTAAATCTACATTTTACTTATAATGGGAAAAATACATGCAAGGGGCGGGGTTTGTTGTGTCTGGTACCACTTGTTTTGTCATTATTTTGTGACACCAACTCATTATTTTAGAGAAAGATGCTCATTATTTTGGAGATACTAAATCATTATTTGGACTTCCAGTATGTTTCGTTTCATCCCGGTGGTGCGAACAGGCTTCCATAAAAAGTCTAATGTCTGTGACACCAAGGTAATTAATGAAAAGTTGGAATTGCCTACAAATAAAAGGTTCAGATACAAATTTTCAAGCAGGGAAATAGTTTGAGGCCCTTCTGCTCTGGAACATCTTCTGCACTAAATTAGCTCTGTGAAAGCGTCTTAAGGTAAATACAGTGGAAACAGCAGCTCGTGTTTGTCTGGAATGACAGACTTGTAGTGTATGTGACTCAAGAATGTGACATGTGCCCTGCCCCACTGGATCATGGGTCGACCCTCTGTCTATCTTTATCTAATCTTCCTTCCTCACTGTCCTTCTCTTTCTTCTATCTCTCTGTCAGTCCTCTGTGCCCTTAAGGCGCTTCTTTCGGAAACTCTCCTTATCGCTTACCAGAACTAGCCAAACTCTCTCCTGACATGTCCCGCCCCTCTCTCTCTCTTTCTCTCTTTCTCTCTCTCTTTCTCTCTCTCTCTCTCTCTCTCTCTCTCTCTCTCTCTCTCTCTCTCTCTCTCACACACACTCACTCTCTTGTCCTCCTCACTTCTAGCTGCTTCTTCATTTTTATTGCTTTTGGGAACAGTTTACTCTTGCCCACCTCCTCCTCGCTTACTCATTCATCCTCACAAAGCCTGCCAGCAAGTCACCCTTCTCTCCCTTAGTCTCTCTCCTTCCTCCTGGTTTCCAAAAAGCCCCAGAGGCATCCGTGATTCACCGACTGACCTTCATCTGCTGAACCTGGCTGGCTGGCTCAATACTTCCTTTACGGTCCTGTTAATGTCATCTAGCCACTGCTATAGATAATTAAACACTAAATAGGGGACACGTGTCATGTTTCGTGTTCCGATAAAGCCTGTAGAAAGTCATACCTCATCACATTGAATCATGCTCACAACATATGGCTAGTTTGGATATTTATATAGAGCTAATGTCCTCCCGAAATGTAACAAACAAATGCAGTTAAAAATACAGTGTGATTTGAAAAGCATGATGAAAGATTGAGGATTTTTTTTTCTCATGCATCTACAAAATTTGCCAAACAAATAGTAAGTAAGTAAGTAAGTAATCTTTATTTGTATAGCGCTTTTCACAGACATGGGTCACAAGGTGCTTCACAGAAACCCATTCACACACTCATACACCAGTAGACGGCTGCTGCCAAGACACAGGCGCTGCCTGACCCTACTGGGAGCAACTTAGGGTTCAGTGTCTTGCCCAAGGACACTTCGACATGTGGACAGCCAGAGCCGGGACGCAAACCGCCAACCCTTTGATCATTGGACGACCCGCTCTACCAACTGAGCCACAGCCGCCCAGAAATACAGAATATATTTGTAATGGAGCTTCGTTAATCCATTAATCTGATACGCTCCCAGAACACAGCTGGACACAAATGCAGGACTCCGACACAGTTCAGTTCAATTTGTTTCGAGCACACAAAATCATCAATACATCAACATTGTAAAGAATTTTTTTTTAAAAATTATGTACTCAAAAAGGAGTGGGAAGAAGTAAACTTATAAACTCCCACCCCTCTTTTACAAACCAATACTCCCACTAGATTGTGCTTCCTACTCTCTGCCCCAACACACCTCTTATCCTCCATCAACACAAACATCTATAATCATTTATCAACACTTTGTCTCCTCACACAATCTGATTTACATCATCAATTCAGTTAATATCAACCCTCTTTGAATATGTATCAAACAAAACAATCCCGATCCGTCCCTAGAAATTAAATCAAGAGAAATGAATAAACAAACAAAAAAATAAATAAATAAACAAAGGACATGTACATGGAACACCCAAAGAAAACATGTATTCATTTGTACGAAGAAACAAAACCTATTTAATCCCATCCTTTTCTTTACTAAACAGTTAGATATAAGTTGAGAAAAAGTTTATTATTACAATAAGAATAAACTGGAGGGGGTGTTGTCTTGAGGACTGCCAGGTGTGGGATGTTACCGACAGCAGCTACAGGGCAGGACAGAGGAAATGTCAAAAATGTGTCACAGATCAAAACCAGGAATCCAGCAGAGCATAAAAGGAGCAAACCAAAAATCATACCATGTACCAGATGGGGATCAGAACTGTAGATCAGAGGAGCAGGATCATCCGACGGCGGTTGAACGAACTCGGCATCAGGGTCAGAATCAGGGTCTATAAACAGATATCCAGAAAAACACCAAAACTGACAATGAGCAGAACAAACCAGAACCAAAAAAGCCAAACACACCGGGAATACCAAGACAATAGACGACCGCTCGAAAGATGTAACCAGAGCAAACAATCTGGTGTTCTAGCCAAGGGAGAGACAGAAATGTATATACACCTGATGCCAGGTGAGACACATTAAGGTTAAATTAACGGAGCGTGACAGGAAGTAAAATCAGACAAAATGAACATGAGCCAACATGACAAAATAAAAGCCCAGACACTAACAACAACAGAAAAAAACAGGAAGACACGCAAAAAAAACTTACAAAACAAGACACTCAGAGATGTAATATAATCTATTGGTTATTCTTTTCAATTTAATTAAACAATTATCATATCTCTAAATGGAATTTCAGGGATATTATATTTTTGGTTCAACTGCCACCACTGGATATCTTTCCTGTTCACATGTTCAATTGAGAAATATTGCGTTTAGAAATTCCATATTTTACATATCAATGAATATCATGAAGAGGAAGCACTGATTAGATTTTGGATGATTTACCGTCTCTTGATTCCCACCAAGGGGACACTAAAAAGATTAAAATCACTAAACACTCTTTTGTGCCTATTTCTCAGAGTATTTGTCTGATTGACTTCAAATCAAATGCAAATGAAAGGTCATGATCTGGAGATGCTTCATGCCATAACATCATTAAGGAATGGGGGTATTCAGGGACCTTTGCATGAATGACATTGTCAAACATACATGATTAGTGCATTAGCTGTTCATATCCCTGCTCACGTATCAGCTGAGCTTTGTGAACACACGGAGGGGCGGTTATATCATCTGGCTCATGATGCCGTTAGTGGAGCTTGATTTAAAAGCCTGTGCTATATAAAACTGATTGTTGTTTTGTTTTAAAAATGAGAAACTTTTGGATCAGTTCTGGTTAAATAACTTGTTTCAATTGAAAAACTCCAGGTAGCATCTCTTTAGTGATGACTGGGTAGTGTGTACATGTAACCAATAATGCAACCTGCTACTGTCAAGGGTGAACCACCTGGATTTGCATGAGAAAATCATCAATAAGAACACAGTAGGAAGTCAAATGTATATTATTGTAGGTATATTGATTTATATTTGCTGCTACTGCTTCCAAAGCACATCGTATTTGTCACATATACATCCAGTTGGTTTAAGTTTTACATTAGATTATTATTAAAGTTTTGCATCAGGGGGCATTTGTAAAGCATGTACAATGTAATGAATATACACAACATATTTAGTCCTTAATTTGAAGCTTGTAAATGTGGCTTTCATGGTTTCATAGGGACTAGAGTTCTAATTCCTGTTCAGTGTAATATAAAATTGTAATAAAAATTTAAAAAAAATTGTGATGTGTAATGATGAATCACAGAGTAATTAAGGGGCTCTCATTTACACAATGACTAATGGGCATAAAATATTATATCAAAATAAAATAAATCTCTTTGACAGATCATTTTCATTACTTGGGAAAATGGTGCAGATACTGTAGGAACATTTTGGATTTTATAACTGCAGGAAGTTGATTAGGGCCTGACCAGACACTGCAAACATATTTTCAATAATTACTTTTAATTTGACACTTGAGTGCTTTAAAGAATTTCATATTTAATCTCACATTTACTGATCTCTGCAAGAGTTTATCTGCTCTTCCATAGATTTTTTTGGGGGGAATTAAACATTCCACACTGTCCTCACTGAACCAGCCAATATATGTTTGAAAGGAAAAATGTGTTCAACCAAGTGTAAACAGTCATTGTCCAATACTGGTGTCTGATTCAGACTTGAATGAAAGGGTGCTGAAGACATTTTTCAGTGACTTTTAACATTCATACATAAAGAAATGACTTCTAGAGGAAACACGCAGATGATTTTCTTTTTACCATTAGCAGCCTCAGTAGATCTGAAAGCACATAATGTATCTGCATTACCTGTTGGATCTTGAATAACCAACATTTCTCATGCTGTTTCTAAAATAAAAAATGGTCCTTGCTTTGTATGAGAACAAGAGCTGTTATTTCTTCCACCTTAAGGAAAAGTGGTTACACCAAATAGAAAAATGACATCACATCACAAAAAAATGACCTGGAACACAATGAACATCATGACCTGATTATGCAAAAAGAAAAAAAAAGAAAAGCTATTCGAAGTAAAATGAAATGAGTGGAGGGATGAATAGAAGATATACTGAAATAATATGCACAAACCAGTCACCAGAATACAAGGATGCCATTTGTATGTTACAGCAAACCACAGATAGGTTTAATCTCAGCCCAAGTTGTCATTGAAGGGTCTGATACATGTTTGCCCTTCAGGAGATTTCAATAGGAGGTAGGTGGAATAACTATTCAAAACACAAAATCCACCAGAGACTCAGGTCACATCTTGACACTGGTAGATGCTTATCTTTAAGCAATAACTGCAAGTTGGTTAGAGTAAGAAAAACACCTTATAGAACGTTATAAATCTAACATACATTCTGACATTCTAAGATACGCTGAGAGCCGATCAAGAGCCAGTCTGTTCTCTCTCTCTCTCTCTCTCTCTCTCTCTCTCTCTCTCTCTTTCTCTCTCTCTTTCTCTTTCTCTCTCTCTCTCTCTCTCTTTCTTTCTCTCTTTCTCTTTCTCTCTCTCTCTCTCTTTCTTTCTCTCTCTCTCTCTGTTTCTTTCACTCTCTCTCTCTCTTCTCTCTCTCTCTCTCTCTCTCTCTCTCTCTCTCTCTCATAGCCATACTTGATAAGTCAGTGTGAGGCATTGTCTGTTTTTGTACTGAGCCAGAGGGGCGGAGTTACACACATACTGTTGCACATAATGAACACACACACACACATGGAGGTAGATGAGACAACAGAGACCACAACAAAATGGACCGGAAAGGTAAAAAAAAATAGACACAATAAGTGACAACATTGACCAAACAAAGGCCAAATCCAAACATTTCATATAGAGCTGGCTCCACCAATAACCTGCATCCATTTATTTATTTATTCATTTATTATCATCACTGCAGAGTCTATAAATAAGGGTTTATTTATTTATGTAATGAACATTTGATACTGTATGATGGATGTTTTTTTACATCAGTAATTTATATTGCACCTAACTTTACATTATTGTTGGTAATACATTCATTTAAACAAGAACCACTCGGGAGCCAAAAGAGCCGACTCTTTTTCGTGAGCTGAGCCAAAAGAGCCGGTTCTCTAAAAAAAAACGCTGAAATTCCCACCACTATAAACCAGAGATCCAGAGTGATCCATTGATTCAGAGAGATCTACAAATCCTGGATTCTGGATCACTTTGAAATTCTACATTGCGGTAAATGAAGAATACATTTCAAAGTGATCGAGAATCCAGGATCTCTTCCGGATCACCACCAAAATGTTATCATTTGATCCTTTTGACACTCCCAACACATCCTGAAAATTTTAGCCAAATCTGTTCAGAGCTTTTTGTGTAATCCTGCTGATAGACAGACAGACAAACAGACTCGAATTTAATACATTCTTTTGCAGAGGTAATTAGTTACTAATGCACCAATATTTGGAAGGATGTGGACAAAAACACTACGTTATATCACATGACTATATGTATCCAGTGACAAAAACCTACCATGATGATATATTTTTTCTAGCTAACTGGCTGTGTTGTGTGTTAGTGTCTAAGTACTGGAGGAGATGATGTGCTCCCTCAGTGACACAACTCTGATTCTGATTGACAGTTCCCTGTAGGCGTTCCTAGTGACTCAGAAGTTGTCACTGAGTATTTATTTCTGTACCCCAACCCCCCCTGCTGTGTAGCACAGCTGATAAATGATGGCCAGAACAGATTGGACCAATTAATGAATCCCATCCCAACAAAAATGTTAATACTTGGGACACCATTTTTGAGCATTGACAGGACGAGTGTGTTTTATTTATTGTTGCACTTTTTGGAGCTTTTATAACCATACACTTCATTCCCACTTAACGTCAAGGCTCACAAAAATATCACTAATGCAAAATGTGTCCTTGTGCAGTTCCAAGGTTCAGTCAATTAATTTGAGAGTGAAAGCCCAATAAGTCACAAACAAAAGCAAAGTCAGTTAAAAGTAGTCTGGTATGGTAAGACCTCTCTTTCTCATTTTGTGTCACTTTGCTTTAATGCTGTGCAGTGAGCGGGAAATAATGTGAGGGAGGTTACTGTCAAATGGAGGTGAAGACTGCAATTTTTTTCAACTAAACACAAAACCCAAGAGTGGTGAGATAGCTTGTGCGTGCGTTTGCTGAAGTCTAATGGACTGAACTCCCACCTGGCTCACAGAGAATGAATGGTCATAATAGCAAGATGTGGGTAGTTAAGGCTGTAATGAAGGGATAAAGTGAAATTAAAATTGGGGGGAAAAAAAAAGAGTGTCATATCCAGAAATATCCTCTAATCATGCCAGGAGTTGCATAAATGTTAATGAATGAAGAGGCGCTCGTCCAACCATGATTTGAATTTTTCTCTGGTGAGAAAAATAAAATAACACTTTAGCATTAAGTAGCTCTATCTCTCTTTGCTGGTTTAGTTCTAGCATCGGCACCCATAGATGATAATTTGAAGGATGGGTTGCGCAGTAACAGTAGATGTTTACATGAGGAATATGAAGCCAATTTTCTACTGAACTGCAGTCAGTTTGAACCATAATGCAGTGATGAAGTGAGGCTTACACTTCAGAAAAAGAAAACCATCCAAAAACTGACAGAGAGAGAGGAACGAGACTTAGAAATTAATTAGTAAAATGGAGTGGTTCATAGCAAAAGGAGATGGTTGGATATAGCAAAAACAATTAGGATGACAGCAAACTGGAAGTAAAAAAAAAAAAAAAAAAAAAACACAGACAAAGTCAGATAACACTTCAAAAAAGAGAAGAATCAAACTAAAACCAAAATGGCAGTGATGAAAATGAGCTTTTAGTGTTGTTTTAAAAGTGCAGTGTATAGTATTTTGTGACAGAGTAGTACATTTACACCCATCTCCAATGATTGAATCTAGGAAACACTCACAGAAACCCAGCTGACCCAGTTTTACTTTGTGAACTCCAGGAGTGTGTTGCAGTGTGAATGGACTAAAAGTTCATCTTTGATAGTATGCTTAGTCGTATCACTCATTAAAGATCCTCACCTGATTTATTGATTCATTTCTTGTGATGGTAGCTCTTAATGCAACATAAATAATCGATCAATAAAACAGAAAATTAATCAGTCTTTGCGTATATAATATTTTTCATTAAGTGAGGATGGAAATTTAAAGATCAGTCACAAACACACACACACACACACACACATACACACACACACATAGGTGATGGAGAAGCACAGAACCACAAACTAAAACAGACACTGTGTCAGGGAGCCATCTGCACCAAGGGGCAACCACCGACCATGCTGGCCAATAACAGGGGGTCAAATAAAGCAGCAGCAGAAGCCCCCACCCACCAGGGAGGGGCAAACCCCAGGGAGTGAAAGCAGCACAACCACCCTGGTGTGGAGGGTCCTCAATGATGAAACACTGGAGAATATGAATAAATAACATTAAAAATATACAAAACAAAAGCAATAGATAAAATAATATAAATATAAGACATATGTATGCATGTACATATATACCGTAGGAAACCCATGCAGACACGGGGAGAGAAATATGCAAACTCCACACTCCCGCATGGTCCGGGAATCAAACCTGTGAGGCAAGAGCGCTAACCTCTTAGCCACCATGCTGCCAACAGTGAATTTTACCTTCTGTAAAACGGTCCGGAGAAATTATCCTAAATAATCTTAATCCTGTGCGAATGCGACCCTCAGTAAACATGTATGCAATATTTTGTCACTTCCTGTATATTGCTATTTTTGAGCATGGAGACGCTTGTCAAAGCCCCCTGTTGTGTGTCATGAGTCTTCCAATCAAACAAAGACAAAGCCAATGACCACACAAAAGAGGTTGTAAATAGAAGCAGGAAGCTTCTGCTTCTTGAATGACAAACGCAGTACAAACTGGAAGTGACATAGGACATGCATGGTGACGAAGGTGTGACGGCACAGTGTGAACACATGACTCCTCCCGTGTCAGATAAATGTTAGAGATTTGTTTTTCTGATGTGAATTGGACATTTATTTTTCAGAGGTCATGTGATAAAATCATATTACTCTACATCCCCCTCTAAAAGTAATCCTGCTTGAATAGTACTATTGTGTGAAAAATGATTAGTAATGTAGCACATTTGGAGAGGACTAAACTATCTGGTAATATTACATTAGCTCATACACGTATATAAAACTAATCCTGTACACATACAGTTTAAAACAGTTGGTGCTAATAGAATTACCAATAATATCCACAAGATTATGTACTTCCCAGAAATGTAAGTATTAACAGTGGATTTATTAGTACTCTATCAGTATAAAAATAAACCCTCTACCATCTATTTAACTATATAATAAACACTATCCCAACGATGTGGACAAGTAAGAGATGATGATGAGGAAGGTAGAAGAGACTCAGGACCATAGTAGCAGGTTCCAAGAAAAAGTCTGTGATGCAACTGAATTGTTATTAAAGCGCTTTGTGATGAATTCCACTTAAAACTATCATTAGTGTGGATGTGGTTCAACTAATTACCCTTTGATTTAATTCCTCTCAAGTAGTATCTGCCAACAAGGTAAATTATGCAAACCGTTCTCTTTAAAGTCAGTGTTTTGTTTGACTATCATAGAACATGATAACATGGGGGCAGAAGTTCACCCAGCCCTTACACAGATTTATATCTATACAAAGGATTCACAATGTGTAACGGCTGTGATTACTGATTGGACCCAAATGCACGACTCACACCAGAAGAGATAATTTAACAAATGTTTATTTATAGAAAAATAATCAGCTTGTTCTTCTCGCTATGTTAGGGATCCTCCCCTCCATGCGTACAACTGGGCCACAGCACACAAATAGAGAGGTCAGACAAAAGTGGTCAAACACACACAGTCACAATCAGTCCAAGAGATACACAACACATTAGTCGTCTCATCATCTGAACCCGCTTTCTCCTCACTAGGGTCATGGGGGCCTAATCTAGCTCCAATGGGTGAAGGCGGGGTACACCCTGTATGAGTGTCCAGTTCATCTCAGGGCTGAACATATATATACAAACAATCACTCTCACATTCACACCTATGGACAATTTAGATTAACCAGTTAACCTATCAGTGCATGTGTTTGGATGGTGGGAGGAAACTGGAGTACCTAGAGAAATCCCACACAAGACACGAGGAGAACATGCAAACTCCACACAGAAAGGTCTGGTGTGGGATTTGAACCTTCTTGATGTGAGGCCCGAGTGCTAACCACTGTACCACCCTGTCGCCCTAAACACATTAGTGTTGAGCAGAAATGGGTCAATCCAGTAGTCGGATGTCCAATGCAGTACAGGTGTGGGGCAGTCCAAAAGCAGCAAAAGGTCATGAAATAGGGAAGTGTAAAACCAGATAGACAAGACCAGAATCCAAAAACCAAGACATAAAACAGGGTCAAAGCCAGGAAATCAAGATAAGATGAAACGCTCATAAGTTAACTACCAAGGTAATATAAAACACTCACACCGAAAAGTGAGAAACACCAGGTTTTTATACTAAGACAAACAGGTGAGACACATCAGGGGTAAATAAATGAGGCGGGGCAACACCGGTGACAGGAAATAAAGCTAGAAACTGTGAACATGAACCCACGTAACAAAATAAAAGCCCACGACACCAAAAACGACAGAAAAAGGAGACAAAAAATAAGACAAAACAAGTTATGATGAAATGAATACGATTCTACACTAAGGAAAATGTCAACATGAAAAACAGATCCCAGCTTTTCCATCAGAACTCCCGAAATCCAAAAGGCTCCACCTTTATTTTGTTAATGTGCCTTCATTCTACAGTAAATCACTATTAAAAAGTTGCCATTTTTAGCTGTTACCTCCCAGGGTAAGTGAGATATATTTATTTATTTTTTATATATCCATTAGGAGTTGCCAACATTGCTTTTGAAATCCCACTCAGACAAGTTTGATTTGCCAACTGGACACAGGGAAAAACACTAAATACAGACTGTCAACTCTCTTTACCAGCTCATTTGTCAGGTAGTTTGTTTTAGAGCTAAAATTGAATGAAAGTGGGATTTTGAACTTAATCATAGCAATGAAGATAAAAATCTAGAGACCCATCAATATTAACCATTAAAAGTATTAAAAAAAAAACAAAAAAAACTAGATAGTCTCAGGTGAATTTTCGTTGATGTGTGAATACTGTTTGTTGCTGCTTTGATAGTTTACTATGAATATCAGCTGTGTAAAAATATTTGTCAAAGTGCTTATCTTGCCTGATCCTGCAATTGGACATTTCTGTTTGAAGCAGCAAGGCAAATGATCTAAAGTAGATCATCATCTCGGCATGTTGTTTGGACCATTGTCTGATTTATGGATGCACAGCGGACAGCTCAGATGAAAGACTTTCTGTCAGGTCAAAAGATACAGGTACCGCATTGCTATAGCAACAGCCTCAGGCAAAAACAAAAACAAAAAAAAAAAAAGAAGGTTCAAGAGAAAGAGAGAGCAAATGACGATGCGATGAAAAGACTCCGTAAGAGATGATCAGATACACCAGTGACTGAGCCTGGAAAATTACTGTTTTACTAGTAGTAATTTTTCGGGGGGGGGGAGGGGGGGGGGGGGGGGGGGGGGATTTTACTAGTTTGTGGATTTTTAAACAAACTTTGCTGGAGATCACACAGAAAGGATGGATGGATGGATGGAGGGAGGGGGGGATGGATGGATGGATGGAGGGAGGGGGGGATGGATGGATGGATGGAGGGAGGGGGGGATGGATGGATGGATGGATGGATGGATGGATGGATGGATGGATAGATAGATATTTCAGGATGTTTTGTTGTGGATTTTCGTCATGGAAAATCATCTGTTCACAGGTCACATATGTTTGATTTGAACAAGTACAAATACAGCTGACATCAGTGTTAAATGCATTGTAAAAAAAACATTGTCTATTTAGCATTATCTGAAGAGCTCAACTTGACAGCGTCAGGTAACGGAGCTCTGTCTGTAGGATTAATTTTGTTGCTGTATAAACATAACAGTTATTTTTTTGTCCACTGTGTCACAGTACTACTACATACTGTCATGTTTTTATTTACTTAATATATGCCCCCGAATTCTCTTGACACTCTTATATCTTAGAGGAGATCTGTACCTGTATATTCTGCCTGAATTACAAATAATAATAATAATAATATCATGTATGGACAGAAAGAGCGAAGCAGCGTGTGAAACCAACACCCTCTGTTGCATCACATGCTTGGGTAACATGTCCATATTGGATTTCATCAAGGCTGAACACTGGACAACACAACACCATCATTTAGTTTTCCCCACTCCTTTAGAGCCACCATCTGTCAAAATATCAATTTATTTCCTGCTTTCTGGAGAGTGCCAAGCACTAATTGGAAATACTGTGTAGGGTAGATTCTCTGTTCTGCACACATGCAGAGCGAAGCTATCACTCAGTCTTATTGTGAGCATGATGCAATCGCTCCCTCTTGCAGTACTCCCAAGTGATTCGTTTTTTATTTGACAAATGCAAAAGGCATGAAGTTTCTGGGTGTAAACGCAAGTGGATACATGGAAATACATAACAATCTATGTTAAATATATGTGGCAATGGAATCTATGCCAGAAAAAGGCATTTAATTAAATGTAAAGCAGGAATTATTTTAAAAAATAATAATAATAATAATATTCAGGAAATGCCCCCATCCAACTAAAATTTGGCATTTACGCTACACTGTGTTGTGATTTTGTAAATTGTCGAGGTCACCTAAAGTTAAGGACAAACACTATAGAATGAATGATACTAAACCTACTACATGTTTAAAAATATTTTCATCTATATTCCATCAAAAACAGGGATTTCACATTAAGTTACCTTCAGTCCACTAGAGTGTAGTACAGATGAGTATTTCATCTTTTGGCTTCTGTATTTGTGAATAATATGCCAGGGTTTCGGTCTTCTTCCTGTCAAGCCATTTGGTGAATATCTTTGCACTTTTATGACTTTTCTTATTTTAGATGCAACCATGTCCTTAGAGAGACTACCTACCTAGTGAATACGTTTCATTTCATTTTTATCTTCTTGACCATTTTATTAGTTATGTTCACTGACAATAGGAACTTCAACTTTTCAGTTCCTTGAATATAGGGTGACGACTGGCCCGCCAAGCCCCAAGGAATGAATATACAAAGCACAAAAATGACACTGACAACACTAAACATATATTTCCTTATTTCCTGAATCTGTTTAAAACATGATTTAATACAGATTTTTAAAAATGCATATTTAAATATGATTCATCAAAAGTAACCCTGTGATTAATCTGATGACAAAATGGAATATTGTGACAGCAATAGAACAAAGTAAAATTAAATTATGAAAATATTTACCACAATAAAACTTCAAAAGAAAAAAGTGAACAACCTGAAGTGTTGATTTAACAATATTGTGTCTGTCACTAAATGCTTTATGTATTTATAGATATTTACTGTTATCTGTAAGTTGTGTTAATAAAAGTTGAAACAGAACATTATTGAAAGGACATCTATTTGTCTTAAGATATTTCAGGTCGCACATGATTGTTTCACTTATTCACACTCTTATGATGTAATTGGATTTTTTTTCACACTAAAACAATAACAAGCTTTATTGGATAGTAGGTTATTATGCCCCTTATTTTACTGGTCTGGCCTCTTCAGATCATATAGGGCCAAATGTAGCCTCTGAACTAACACATCCCTGCCTCATTGTGTTTAAGAAGGATAAACATAGCTTCATATTAGTATCTAGAGACTTCAGACAACAGAAGTGACATGACTCACCTAACCAAATCAAATTTTCTGTGTCAATTATAACCCTTTTTGTTCATGACAATAGGAGAGATTAAGTAAAAGTGGAGTTGTTTCATTTTGTAACATAAAACCAGCTAGTTTGGAAGCAACAGGCAGCTAATGTGAGTTACACAAATTGACACAAAACAGTATTTGCTCACAGATAGTGATGAATATGACAGTCAAGAATAACAGTGGCCTGAGGAGTTTTGAGTCGAGCTACACTGGTATAAACAACTGGGAATTGTACTTTTGTTTTAGAAAGTTGAGTCTATAAAAGCAAGCAAACATAACATTAAATGTTAACGTGGTTACATTTTTACAAATGTCACCTTATGGTAAAATATCATGAACAAGCTATTGACATGCATTTGATATTTTCAGGTACTTGAATGTTGGTGACACTCGTTATTGACGTCATTTTACAGGAAAAATAACAAGTGAAAATCTTGTTACGGAAGTTTTCATATGAAGTTTTTATATGCTTTGTTTTTGTTGGTCAGTATACATGTAAGAACTGGTGGTAGGCACAACAAATCCTACTTTTAGTTTGGCATTCCTCCAGCTGATGATTAAATGCCTCTATTTTTGTGCCAAATTTGAAGTACATTGAAACAAAAATGATGGTTTTTTACACAATTTAAATTTCGACCATTATAAATAAATACGAGGTAGGGAGAAAGATTAAAAAATGGATACATTAGAACTTGTATAGACTTAGCTTGGTATGAATTCAAGAAATAGTTTAGCTCCTACAGGCCTTTAAAATTCATCCAATCATAAGTAGAATGGGGGAAGATAATGCATAAAAATTATATTTTTACCGATTTTTTTCCGAAAATCACTACCAAAAACGGTACACCTTGCACCCCCCCATCAGTAGGCAGGGTATCACTATAGGGACCAATTACAGTATTGAAGCAGTTATTTACTATAAGACAAACAATTTTTGGAATAAATGTTAGAAAACGGTAAAAAAAAAAAAAAAAAAAAAAAAGACTATTTACTTGGCAGACCCATTTCTGTAGAAAATGCTATTTGTAAACCTTATGTCATTTAGTATGTATCATCATACAGTACATATACAGCCTGAATCACTGTGTTGATATAATTTTCCTTTTAATGCCATGTAGCTGGTAGAATATTAAGTGGCAGAGCAGGGAGCCTTGTGGCACACCATATCTAATTAATCACGAAGGAGGAATGAATGACTAATACTGGCTGTCATTATCCTGACTGACAGGTAAGATGTGGATTAGTTCACGGTAGTCCCAGAGATACCAGCCCCAATCTGTCAGTTAAGATCGCATAATCAATTGTGTTGATGGCTGTGGTTCAGTCAGGCACCATTAGTCAATGTGTGTTCTTCAGATTGGAAATGTGTTCCTCTGAAAGGGCTTGTTTGAATTTCACTCTCTTGATTTGTGCGTTATCTATTTCGTTCACTTCGTTCTTATGCTGCTTTCATACCATATTGTTATTTTCAACAGAACAACACGGATGTGAAGCTCAAACCATGGTTCACTGTCTTCGTAAGAAAAATAAGATTGTTCACAATGTTCCCAAAAAGGTTACTGTCAGGAATTAAAGAATATTTTTCACTTTGATTTGACAGTTATAATATAGTAAATCAACCAAATCACATTAGTGTATTTAAGTTATTTGGAATATGTTACTTGCCTTCTTATGTTTTTATTTATGCTATGTTGTCTTTGTCTTATTTTATCAATTATTCATTTTTGAACCATAAAATGTTTTTGTGTTTGACATATTTGAAATAAAATTACTATTATAGACCATTATAGCACCGCAATCATCATCATCATCATCATCATCATTGTGTATTCATGCTATGTATTCAGCATACAACAGTGTTGTTCTTTTATCAATATGGGGTGTCTTCCACTGGAGGTCAGCTAATCTGTCTTCAGCCATGAGGCTCACTCAAGAGGTCGCAGTCAGCAGGAAGCATGTACATACACACACACACAAGTGCATTGATGCCCCACTCATCCTCATTGTGGTGTGTAGATCCACAGGGACAGGAAGTAGGGCGACATGCTACAGACTCTACCACCCACACCTGCCTTCGCCTCAGGCTGCAGACACACAAAAGTACACACACAGCAACACAAACAATGAGGATGCACCTATCCCTGTGCATGACAATTTATTTATAGGACAATTAGAAAATGAAAGGGTTAAAAACCAATGGACATCTTAAAAGGACATGGAATACAATGTTTGATCATTGAATGCAGGTTATTTCTGCTCCAGGGTGTCTTCCTCATGCATTATAAAAGACATAGATGATGCTGTGATATATATATGTATAGATAGAGATAGATAGATAGATAGATAGATAGATAGATAGATAGATAGATAGATAGATAGATAGATAGATAGATAGATAGATAGATAGATAGATAGATAGATAGATAGATAGATAGATAGATAGATAGATAGATAGATAGATGGGTAATTACACAAAACAAAAGTATTCATGGAAACATTAGGGTGAGGTTCACCAATAGAAACTGTAATAGACTTCTACTAATTCAATATATATGTTGAATATAAAAACCACATGTATTATATTTTAGTTTCAATCCTATATTTAATAATTGCATCTTTTTATTCAATTAAATACTCAGGCCCAAGTCTGACTTTAATCCAGATGTAACATTGTGTTTGATTTCATTTTCCACTATTGTTGCTTAATTTTCCCCTGGTATATTTTTACAGTACAAGTGTCATTTAAAAAGCAATGAATCTGAATACTCCCACTACCAAAGTAAAGCTTCTTCTTTACTGATTATTATTGTTGGAAAAGCCCCAAATGCTGATACCTGTTTTTCATCTAAAGTTTAACATTGATTTACTTTCCACTTCTCAACTTTTCTTGGGTAAAACTTTTGTAGTGGAAGAACAATTTACATTTTAGCTTCCCCTTCTTTGTGGAAATGTATGTCAAATGATGTGGAAAGTTTGGTGGTTTAGCAGCTCGTTGTAGATTCAGATGTGCTGTGCGGTGACCATCTGCTGATCCAAAGGCCATCAGTTTCCACAGAGCATATTTAACATATGACACTTTGTGGGCCTTTCCATCTAAAGTGGTTTACAGTAGCAGGAGTGCATACATCTTAAGTATGGGTGGCCCCAATGGGAACTGAAGCTTATATACTGACAGTGCTGCTGCTGATATATGCTGTACCCACTGAGCTACACAGAAAATGAAATCCCCAACCTTGGCAGCTTTAGTGCAAGGCTCTACTCATTGAGCTCCATGGGAAATTGAGTTTCTAACCCTGGCAGCAGCAGCTCTTATAGCTTGACTCAAAGGGCTGCAGAACAGCGAAATTTCAAAAGACAGATCATTTTCTTTTGGCTCTAAAGTGGTCAGTAGGGTTACAGAACAGGAAAATACTCATGCATATTGTTACATTGGATTCTAAATAAAATTGTATATAAAAAAAAAAAATTTAAATTAAATATTGCGCTTAAATCAAAGCATTTTCTTGTCATTCTTTTTAACCAATCCTCTCTAATATTTTAAATATTTAGTTTTTGAAAGGTTCATTTAGTCATATTTAAAGACATCTCATGGTTAAGTTGCAGATTACATAACCCTCTAATCCTTATCTACAATGGCTGCAAAAACAGCAGCATTTTTCATTGTGTCCATCATGGGGGTAAAGCTATAATTAACTCTTCTGTCAGGCTAACATAGTGACAAGTGAATAAGAGAATAAACCACCTTATGAACTGTTATACAGCAAAAATAAAATGGGGCCTTACAACGTCTTAGATAAAAACAACAATGAAAGCACAATGATTCCCTCTGAATTGATTATTTTGCCCCAAATGTCCATGTTAATATTTTTAAACTAGGTCTCTTAGAATTTAATTCTATTGTATTATATTCTATTCTTTAATACACAACATGAATATATATCATACAGTATAGATGTTCCAGTTAAGTGTATTTTTTTATGCACATTTTGGTTTACATTTCATTGCATTTTTAGTACATTTTATTGTATTTTTAGTGCAGTTTAGTGTATGTTTGGATCCAATGGTTCTAATACGAAGGATATATATAACATCAAGTCCTTTAAATTAATTTAGATTTTTTTTTTCTCACTATCACACATAGGCTCAATATTTTATTTTCATGTTAGAGACTAATATTTGACATATGTACAAATAGATAGAATGAAATGTTAATATTTGTTATTGACTCCATAGTGTGTGTGTTGTAAATATCTCCTGATGCTCTGAGCACAACATAGACCACGTTGACTTATATAAACATCCCATGTAGTCTTTGGTTGATAAATACTTTGGCAAACACTGAATGGAATTATTCTGCACGTGCTGATATGAGCACCGTTTATCTAGCTCATCTACTCCTGTCTAACATAGCAAACGTTTTGAAGGTAGAAATCAAAAAGGCAGTAGATAGAGGTCTCGGGGTCAGTGGTAAAGTGAAAAATGATCCGCTTACATCCAGGCTAACATTACCCGATAAGATTGGGGGCAGATTGGACAGAGCTTTTCGCATTAGAAAGACCGGCTCTCCCGCTCTAAGATGTAGGGCAGGGCCACTCAGGAGATAAAAGTCACTGTCAGGGCGGTAAAAGCCAGCAGTGACACCACAGACATCAGCACTTCCTCTAGATTATTTTCTATCAGTCTGTTAAAGAGATTTGATTTCAGTCCTGAATGCTCAAACTGAATGAATCCTCCTCCACTGCATCACCGTAGTATTGACTTAATATTTTGACTTCATGTGATTTTCCTCTTTATTTGTTTTGACATATTAGATTTTGTCTGGTAAAGTCTAGTCAAAGGCTCATTTCAAGGCACAGAATAAAATGACAGGTAATATCCCCTTCACTATGAGAAAATCATTTATTTGTACAAGGCACAGTATGAATAGAAATGGTGGAAAAATAATTAATGCCACAAAAAGGTTTTGTCAAAATAGCCTCTGCAGGCCTTTTTAAAGGAGCTTTTATGAACCAAAAGGATCTTGTTTCCTTTATGTTTTACACAGGTTTTATTTTGCAATGTCACATGAAGGACAAAATGTAACATCAGTGTGTTTCTAATATTTGTCAATGTGTACTTTTGAATACATTTTTATACAATGAGAATATATGTCCAGAAATGCTTACCAAAGTGTGGGCGAGGGTCAGAACAGGTCTGGCAGAGATGTTTGAAGTCAGGGATGAGCATAGGGTCCAATAACAGGTGATCAAATTTATGCAAAATATCAAACATGGAGCAGACATAAGACAAACACCAGAAAGCCACAAACAGTCATACATGATGGAAGTCAGGACAAGGAAATAACTGCTCATTTGGTGCATCCAAAGGCAAACAAACTCAGGACTCAAATGAGGAAAGAGGGAGTAAATATACACAGACAAACAGCTGGAACACATGAGGATAATTTAACGGTGCTTGACAGAACACCGGTGACAGGAAGTAAAAATGCGACAAAATGAACAAGAATAAAAGTAAAAGCCCCAAACACTAACAATGACAGAAAACCACAAGAAGACAAACAGAAAAGTACAGAACAGGACAACAAGAGTCCAGGCTCATAACTCTATGGTTGTATTTCACATGAAAACATGACACCAGGTCCACTTGAAACACCTGTGAAGCTTCCATTTCTTCAAAGAGAGAAATCCATCCAATATGTGTAAACATTTGTCCTCGCAGCATCACATTCATTTGCAGGAATGTCATGTGTTTGATGCACAACAGCAGGAGACGTACGAGAATTAGTAAAGTTTCACTTCTACGTTGTATGGTCAGATGGTATCGACTAACTGGAACCAGGCCCAGTCATCTGTTATTATGGTCTGTGTGTACTGTATATGATATAATTTCTGTCCAGATGGAAATATAAAAGACAGTTGATGCAAACAAACCCGTTTATAGTCTTTTATTCCCTCATCCAATGAGAATCAATAAGAGAACTGATAAGGAAATCGATAATGGAATCGAAATGTTTATATTCTTATCAATTGTTATCCCTAAAGACAGGTCATGAAACCTGATGTGAAACAGAACAGACTGGTTCTGTTTAAATTGTTGTTTATTGTTGTTTTTTTTAAATTATTGATAAGAATGAGGGTGGGATTAAAGAAGTGTTTCTTCTTCCCACTCCTTTTCGGGTGTAAATATTATTATATCTTTTCTTATGTATGTGTATATTGTGTGAATTGCTCGAAATAAACAAATCAAATCAAAATCAATGTTTTATAAGAATAATACAGGCTTTGTTTTCTCTATAGTCCTTTCTGCTGTTCATACTTGTTATTAAAACCAAAGGAAATCCAAAAGCCTCGGACAAAAATATATTGGATGTATGCAGTTGATCTGAAGAACAACATATATTTAAGTATAATTTGTGTTAATATTTCAGTCAGACCATGTCAGAGTTTTCGTACCTGGTTACAAAATATTTTGTCAAGATTCAGATGAAGTAAAGTAATAAAAAGACACTTTGAAAATTTTTGGAATATATTACATTATATTTATATGTATGCCTTTGGCATCGTTCCAAAGCAACTCACAAGGGTAGGATATAAGGGGAGGAATAGTACATACATACAATAATAGTTATTTTTCATTAGTTTTGTTTTTATAATACTGAACCGAACAGCCATACTAGACCAACATTAGTTTTGGTCACATATGCATTTTTCATTTTCTATCCCAATCTGAATTTATGTGATATTTACAGCAGTAAAAACTAAACGCCTTCTAAAAACCAATGAACCTTTATTTATTTTGGCCTCCCTTTGCATTTAATGTCTTTGAAATGTTTGTTTTTCTTTCATACCGTAAATTTATTGTATTTTCTGATGTTTTATACCACGTATATCAGATGTTTCTGTATTCATTTGTTTCTTGATTTAAACAAATGAATAGTGACTTTAACCATTAGAACCCATTTAATTCAGTTATTTTTAAGGCTTTGCACATATTCTTGTTGTATCTGAGGAAAAGAGAATGACAAATAAATATGTATGTTCATTTCAACCTGTAAGAACAACACAGATAAAGGTCACCTAAGACATTCACACAGTTCCATATACCAGTAATAGATTCTTTTTATATATATATATATATATATATATATATATATATATATATATATATATATATATATATATATATGTATATAAAGAGCAACCATTCAGGGAAGTGACACAATGGTCTGGTTATTTATAGCATTAAGCCAATGTGTTCCCTTCTGTCTCTAACAAAAAATCATCCATTTTGAAAGTTAAGAGCTGCTTTAAACCTTACATTTAAAACATACAACTCAGAAAAAGAAATGGCGGATGGTGTAGCATCTCCTCAAGACATGGACATCCAAAGTGCCTGTGTGTCATTTCCATCAGCATCACTAACATGTACCCACCCCCAGCCCCCAGCCCCCACCCCCCACCACCAACTGTATGTGACATCAGGCAAGAAAATACCGATACAGCAGCTTACATGAACAAACACACAACGAGTTAGTGTTGATCTATTTATGCACTGTGACACTTTGCTAACACGTACTATTCTTAACAATTTCGTCTTCCTTTTTTGTCTCCCTCCTTGTCCTTCTTCTCCTTCTCCTCCTCGCTCCCGGAAACTACAGATCACTTGGGCATCGAGTTTATGGGTAAGGAAGCGCCTCTTGTTGTCTTTGATCTGTACATTTAAACTACACTTATACCATATGCTGTGCACCTTTCATGCTTGTGTGTGTTGTATGTGTATCCACACACTCTTGCCATGGTTATACAATGATGTGGAAACAGTATATCTGGAGTAAAAACCAAACACACATTCACATTCCTTTTGCCTTTTCACAGTTTTTCCCTCAAATATGAACCCCTGCTTTTGTCTCTCTCGACTTTCTCCACACATATGTATTTTATACGACGCCACAATCTTTTTTGCTTTCTTTCTCTTTCTCTCCTGCTTTCCATCTCTTTCTTTCTCTCACAATTGCTTATGAAGTGTCCCTTCAGAATACCAATGTGCTGCAGTCTCCTTGGAAACAGTGAGAACAGAGAGGCGGGCAGGGTACAGTGAGGGAGTTTTTATGATGTTGGCACTGTTACCAAATGCTTTCCTCATTAGTGTGTGTGTGTGTGTGTTTGCACATGCATGGCGAGTGTTCAGAAGTGTGTTTCAGAAGCCCTTATTTTCTACTAATGTGAGTTAGATGAGATTCCTCCAGTGATTGCGCGTCTCCTGTTCACACTTGTGCGAGGCTGGTGCAGGGAGGAGGATGGCAGAAGCTCCTCCTCATCCCTGCCAAGCTCCTCTCTCCTCGTTCTTGGCTCTCCAAGCAAGCACTGCGTCGGGTATCACAGCTAAGGAACGCTAGTTAACGACGCAGAGGCTTGTTGTTAACTGCAGCTCCTCATTCCCTCTCTCTCTCTCTCTCTCTCTCTTTCTCTCTCTCTCTCTCTCTCTCTCTCTCTCTCTCTCTCTCTCTCTCTCTCTCTCTCTCTAATTTGGCCACATTCCACGCAGACTCAGTGGAAAATCAGCGGATCACCTCCATCTACAAGTAAATGGCCTTCATGGTTTAACATCACCGCCTCCGTGCTCTCAAAGTAAAATCCCACAGAAACAAGCTGCTGCTTTTTCTGCTGCGTGACCGTTGCATTTGCAGTCAAATGAACAAAAGCTTTTTTCGGTGAAACTTGCTGAGACTATGCAAACTTGGCAGTGACAGATGATCTTTTCCACAGAGCTATCTTGCAGGTTTTCCCATTTATATTCAGTGTGAGACTTTATGCCTCACTGACATTGTTCAGGCTGCCACATTTTTTTTTGCCAGGCTAATGTCTCTAGTCCTGCCAGTGTCTTCCCCAGCATTGTGTTAAGCAGTGCACAGACAGATAAGCACCTCCCACATTCAGCCATGGTTTGTCAATGCCAGTGTGGCTGGACACTGTTTCCATCCAGGAGATAAAGTATTCAGCTCTCGGTTAAATGTATATGTACATTACTGAGTGGTTTACTTATCCAGTATATATATATATATATATATATATATATATATATATATATATAGATATACTTTAGATAAAGATTCTAGAAAAAGTCATTAATTAGAGTCGTAAGCAGAAATAAAAAACAACAGGAATTAAGTATAAACATTCCCTCTGCAGTTTTCTCCTCTCAATCAAAATCAGATGAATAGATATAAAAATAGATGCACCTGACTATGCTTCCAGGTCGCATGTGACACAGTTGCTAATAATAATATTAATGGAAGTAATAATAATAATAATAATAATAAATTGAAAAGCATCTCAGAAGGCGCAGACTTCACCAAAGCAGATCACCCCCCCACCTGAATTACACACATGTACCCCCCCCCCCACACACACACACAGTGACTATTTATCACCTGTTCCCTGCGACAGTATCAACATTTCCTGAAAATTTCAGTAAAATCTTAACTTTCTGAGTTATGTTATACACACACACACACACACACACACAGACAAGACATGAGCAAGAACATAACTCTGTCGTTCCTTGGCAGAGTAATAACCATCATCCTCATAATGATAATAATCAAAAATCGGCAGAAGTGACGCCTCAGAATATGTCTCCGAATGTCCCCAATCCTTAATAATGTAATGACATGATGCATCCCCAGGTCACGACCTTTCATTTGCACTGAAGTCATTCAGTCAAACAGTTCCAGACATATGAAAGAAAGTGGATTTAGTCATTTTAAATTTTGAACGACCCCTTGTGGGAAATCTACAAATGGTAAATCATCTAAAAATTGAATCATTCTTCCTGCCCATGATATTCACTGATATGGAAAACAAGGAGTTTCTAAACCATATATGTTTTAAATATACATAAACATTTTTGGTGACCTTGACATTTGACTGGCATTCATCAAAGTGTAATGGTGAATGTACTGTAGGGGACTTTTCCTGAAGGTTTCATGGAAACTGGTCCAGTAGTTTTTATATGAAGTTGCTGACAAACCAATAAAGAGCTCAAAATGAATAAGTATTGATTTTGAATTTTCTGATCATTTATCATCTGGAATTCTTTTGGAATTGCGCTGGGGGAAGAAAAACAACCATGACGCATGCTATATATGCATGTTATTTTTCATATGTATTTTTCAACTCTGAGCTTTATACATGATTTATTTAAAAATGAGCTGTACCCCACAGAGTCAGGATGTGGGTCTAAAATTAGAAATGAAATGTCTGAAGGTTAAAATCCCTCTGCCTAGGACATCACCCACCCAGGACTTAATAAAACACAGAATATATTCCAGACTTCTCCAATCCTGCCTTCCTCTTAATACATTTTTATATTGCTTGGCAAAAGAGGAAAAAAACCAAACCATTCACTGTTTCTAGTCAGTCCATCATAAGGGCATCAATATTTCTTATCCATCAGAGATCACTGAACTCTGACTGGAAGATGTTCTACCAAGGTGTAGATCAATGTTCTAGCAAAGTGTTGCTCGTAACTATTTTTGGAACAGAAGACATTTTAAGTGATCCTGACTTTTAATTTCCTTCCTTAGAATTGAAGTGTTCCATGTAATATTTAGGGACATCAAGTAGTGAAGTTGTAGACCGCAACCAAAGGAAGACCCTCCTCACCGTCAAGTATGAGGGCTGTAAAAATTCTGAACAGGATTTTGTTAGAGCCAAAGTTGGTCTGCCCTGGGATTTTTAGCAGACGGGATAGTCATTCCCCATGATGCTATACATTCTAAAATAGAAAATAGACCTAGAAGTTCACTGTACGCTACTGTAGATGTATTGCAGATTCTCTGGAGGCTCCATCTGTAACTGAAAAGAGGCTCATTCTAAGGCAGGGGTGTCAAAGTCATTTTAATTCAAGGGACCACATTCAGCTTAATATGATATAAGGTGGGCCGCACCACTAAAATAATATAAATAATAGGATAAAAATGTATGAAATAATGTCAGCGGCAAAGTTGTCTGTGTTTTTGAGTGAAAAAAATCTAAATTCTGCAATAAAATTGATTACATGTATAACCTGTGTTCATAACATGAGCAAGTATGAGCAAACTGTAAATTCTCAAGAAAAATGAGTTGAATGTTGACAATATAATGCTGTAGTTTAGGATTTATGCTGTACTTCTGCATCACAATTTATAGACATTTATACACAATATTTAGGAACAGGCTGAATATTGATAAAATTCCACATAAAGTTCAAGTCATTCACACTTTCTTTTTGTAAAAAGGCTTTTTTGTATATTTTCTTTTAACACTAAAACAAAAAAGAAGAAAATTTGTTTGAGGTTGGTTTCCATTATTTCTAGGTTATTATGATAGTATTTTATTACTACTTAACTACTTTGACTGTTAACATAGTCAGTGTAACTTTTTGCATTTTACAAATTCATCCCAGGGGCCAATTGGACCCTTTGGCGGGACACTTTTGGCCCACGGGCCGCATGTTTAACACCTGTGTTCTAAGGTAACAAAAACAAAACAACATATATATTTGCATGACAATATACATTCATAGATATACTAATCCCACAAAGGTCAGTTTGTTTGTGACTTATCTGCACAAGGTGTTATGATAAAGGAATATTCCATTTCATTATTAAATTTGGGAATATTATGTTTCTGATCCGACCACCGCCAATGGCTCAGTCAGGTATCCTTCGTGTAAATACAATAACTTGAAAGAAAATTACATGTTTTCTATATTAATAAATATCATGGCGATTTCATTTTGGACAATTTACCACAAGAGGCTGCTCAAAAGTTTAAAATCACTAAACACTCTTATTCATATCTCTAGAACTATTTGTCTGATTGACTTCAAATCTAGTGTAAATAAAATATGACCTGGGAACGCCTCACATCATCCCCAGGTAAGGCCGGCTGTGGCTCAGTTGGTAGAGCAGGTCGTCCAATAATCGAAGGGTCAGCAGTTCACATCCCATGTCGAAGTGTCCTTGGGCAAGACACTAAAGTCTAAGTTGCTCCCAGTAGTGTTAGGGTTAGTATTGGCAGCAGCTGTGTACTGGTATATGAGTGTGTGCATGAATGGGTGTATAAACTGTGCTATATAAGTACAGTCCATTCACCTTAGTTCATCGTCATCGTCATAAGGATTGGGGGGTTCAGGGATAAACACCTAACCATAGTTTCCGACAGCCGTGTTTCTGTAATTAATTGCCACAAATGCTTTCACTCTGGACCCCTAAGGCATGCAAAATATTGTAAAAATCAGTTTGATACTTCAGGAAACTAAAGCAAAGAGGAACAAACCAGATGTTTGTGTGTAATGTGCACATCTGAGCAGTGAGGAGTAGGTGACATTATTGTCATTCACACATGGAAGCAAGGTAGAAAAAAGTTTTTCTCTGCTCAACTTTCACAACTCACAGACTGAAATGCATCCTGACTGTAAAATATTAGCGCTGTGCTGCTCAATGTCAAAAGACGAGAGAGTAGATGGGTAACGAGAAGAAGACAGATGTGATACGAAATGAGAAGCGGCAGTAGCTTTTCAGATGTCACTGCTCAGTCACGAGTTCAAGTTTGTTTTTTTGTTTTTCTGAATTTTTTCAAACCCTAACAAAAGTTTGTAGTATCTCTCTGCTGTTTTACTAACAAATCCTCCCACATAAAATACCAAGGATGTCATTTTTTTTCCCCATAACTCCTCACATATAGCAGTTTTTGATGCATAAGTACCCCTATATGACACAAAGTACCACAGATAATGCAAACTGTAAGCTGGAACAGAGCCATAGTCAAGGTCTGCCAAGTTATTATTTTAATTCACCTCAATCCAAGTTGTTAAACACATAGGAATCATAGCCATGACCAATCATAAGCACAAGGATAACAGTTACTGTAGCAGCGGCTGTTTTTGCTTAGATTTAGTGAATGGCAGCAGTTGGCCTTGGTTTAAGAAACGATTCCACCATTTGGTTTAATACAGAAAAAAAAAAAAAAAATCAAGTTAAGAAAGATTTATAAAATAGGTTTAAAACATCATGCAACAAGGTTAATAAGCATCATTTCAAAGGTGAGTTAATATTTGCTGAAAGGTTTTTGTGTTGTGTGCAAAGTATTCAAAGCACAGATCCATTCAATGTCCTGTACGGTTTTATAGCAAGGTAAAAAAATAAATAAATAAATAAATCTGACACCAAATAATAGAAACATTCAGGGAGACATTTGTATCATCAAACCAACAGAAAATTCAACACCCTCAGGTCCGTTGAGTATAGATTAGAATTTTTAGATAATTTTCTCCAGATCATGAGGTGAGGCAGAGTAATGAAAAAAAAAAAAGAGGAAGAAGTAGCACCAGCCAAAAAGGATCAAATCCCCTTCATATATTCAGTATGTAAATGAGTATATAAAACTAGCCAAGTAATAGAGGAAAGGACCGTGACCACCCAAAAGACCATGCTTACTCTAGCACAGCAGACCTACATAAATAAAGGCAGCAGTTTGCATGGGCTCCAGTACATGAAAAGCTAATACTTAGAGCTGTGAGGCAGTCGCTTGAGAATCCCATCCCTCTCTGTGTGCCTCCTCTGATCTGCCCTCACTCTTGTTATGTCATTCCTCTCATTCATCCTTTCCTGTCAGTCACAGCTGTGGGCACAGTAGGGAGATATACACAATAAAGCACAGTAGTAGTCAAACCTTGGTCAAGGTTTTTCCCAATTCAACTCTTGCACAGTTGGACCATTTATGTTGCCATTCATATATCATATATTGTACATTTTTCAAAAGGGGATGGGGCTCATTAGCCATTCCTGTTTATTCTAGAGCAGGGGTGTCCAAATCCAGTCCTCCAGGGTCGGTGTCCTACATGTTTTAGATATTTCCTTCTTCTACATGATTCAGTTTAACCATTTAACTCCTGAAATGTTAACGGTTCCACAGTAAAAATGATTAAAATAGGCAACAATGTGAAGGAAAATGGCCAAAGTCATCAATACAATAAACAAAACTGAATAATAAGCTGATAAAATAATTAGTAACATGACACAAAGTTTTTTTTATTATTATTTTGTTGCTCATTGTTTATTTTTCTACATTTCACTTTTTATTGTATTATTTTTTTTCTTTAATTTTGCTCCATTTGTGTCTTATTTTCTTTCTGTTACAAATTTTTTTTTGTCATTTTATTATTCATTTTTGTTCATTTTATTGATGACTTTGGCCATTTTATTGTTTATTTTAATTATTTTTTACTGTGGAACTGCTAAAGGGTTCAACTGAATCATTTGGAATAGGGAAATACCTAAAACATGTAGGACACCAGCCCTCGAGGACTGTATTTGGACACCCCTGCACTAGAGTGACGCTACTCTGTTATAGCTTTGTTGTAGGGAATAAAAAAAGAATGGATATTAAATATTAACTTAAGTTTGGGTTCACCAACTAAAATATAGAGATTTATTCTGATTTGCTGTAGAAATATAGTAGATGCTGTCATATTTCCTTAAATAAAAATGTTCCATTCTCTAATAGAGGCCAGTGTAAAAGACAAGGTAGTACAAAATAATAATATGGAAACATTTACATTGTCTATCATTTACACACAATATTTCCTAAGTTCTACAAGTTTAATTTAATGTATTTAACAATATAATCTAATTGTTCTACTGTAGATCACTCATCTGAAGTGTCATTTTCTAATCTCTATCACTGCAGGTCTCTGTATATCCTAATTTTTCAGCAAAATTGTAATTTGTGGAAACTTGAAAGAAAGACAAAATTTAAATAGATGAATGGCAAGGAAATATGTCTATCCACTGAAACAAAAAGGTGAAGAAAGTGTTGCATGTGTTCAAAAGACCTTTGAATGACCTTTAACCTTATAAATGTAAGTTAATCGGACCTAAAAAGACAGTTTTTACTTATGAGGTAGAGCTGGGCCTGGGCTACTAAATGAGGAAACATGGTAAAAAAAAAAAAAGAAGAAAAGTTTCATGATGAAATGCTACAATAAAATTTAAGGTCCAATGTATTTGGGCCTTAGGGTGATAACATCTGAACTGACTGGAAGTTTTACAAAACTAGAAACATTATTGATGTGAAATATAGTGTTTAGCTGTGATTAAAATTCACTGCAGTGCACATGTGTATTTATGTAGCTGCCAGTGAAAACGTCACATATCCTGTACTCTGTTACCTCTACAAAGCCATTTTCTGCTGTCAACCTTGAATCAATTCTAATATGCTGCCAGTAAACATTAAACTTTACTGCCCTCAAAGTTGAACCACAGACTAATTTACTGCTGTACAGATGCAACACAATTAAATAAACCTAATATCTGCAACAGACCTTGACAGTGTCTGTGCCTGCCAGCAGCCTGATTCATCCATATGTCCAAAACATTAGATAAAAATCCTTGAATGACTCACAAACCTGGCATTGCCGCTCACTTAAAAAGCAGGAGGATGAAATATATTACGGTCTAACATCACTTTACTGAGGCACAAAATGAGGGAAGAGTTTAATACAGAATTCTACCTTCATTTGGAAACTCCATAAACTCGGTCATGTACATTATTGAAAATGATAGTAATATTCCTGCTGGTGGTTATTTTTATTTGATACTGTTGATAAGTAATTCTGCACAAAGACCCAAAGCTACTGCTGTGGCACTTCCAGTATTTTCACCCCTTTATATCTAAATATTTAAGTGATTAATCATTATTTATTATAATATATTCTGCTGTTGTTCAGTGAAAATCTGGTATTTTCCTGTATTTAATTTACTGTTCATGTAGATGTTCATAAACACTGAGATTAAAGTTAAGGTTTTTAAGCAAAATACAAATGAATGGACAGAGGTGGAAGTACGTAAGTAAAAATACTTCCTTTACTGTACTTAAGTACAGTTTTTAGGTATCTGTACTTTACTTGAGTATTTATGTTTCTGGCAACTTTTTATTTTCACTCCCTACATTTTTATATAAATATCTGTACTTCATACTCTATATGAATAAGTCATAAATCAGAAATTGTGACTTACTATATCATAATTTTGACTGTTTATCTCATAATATCCATTTCTTATCTGATAATTATGGCTTTTTTCCTCATAATTTTGACCTTAATCTCATAATTTAGACTTTTTTTTCTCATAATTTTGACTTTTTATGTCATAATTTAGATTTTTTTAATCTCATAAGTGTGATTTTTTTATCTCATGATTTTGATTTGTCATCTCACAAATGTCATAATTATGTTTTTTTTTTTTAAATCCCATATTTAGGATTTTTGAATTTTTCTTTAATGTCCTGTCCATACCCACTAAAACTAGTACCATGACCCAGTAAAACACATCATCTACACAGTAACTCACTTTTAAAGGCTTTATTTTTGAATATTTTTGACATTTTTTTCAGTTTCTTCCTGCTTAAATAAGTATTATTTCATCCATAGCAAAAAAAAAGGAGTTTTACTTTTTACTTCATTACAACTGAGAAGTTGCACTGTTTTACTTGTACTTAAGTAAAGGAGTTGAATCAGTACTTCTACTTTTAACAGAGTATTTTGTCACACAAGTAGCTGTACTTTTACTTAAGTACAGAATGTGAGAAAAAATGTGAGAAGAAAAAAAATAAAAAAAATGATTGGAAATGCAGTACCAGTCATTTCTTTACAGGCCTGACCATGAACAGTATGGAAAGTATGTGACTCACTGATGGTCATCTCATCTCTACCATTTAAGAACATTGATTTCTTGTCTTTTTCTCATGTCTCTATTGTTGTGACCTTAAAGAATAGACAATTTCTCAATCAGTACCTTATCTATGTCAATCTAATGTGTTTGGACAGAATATATATGTGATCAAAAGCACTCTAAAGGTACATAAAGCCTTGAAATGTAGTGTATTTGTAGCTAACACAGGGAACACTCTGTACTTGCCACATCATTTATTTATTTCTCTCTTTTTTAGCTAACTCCCCTGTATGGAAACATGGCTGCTGTAAACACATACTGACTGTACTTTATTACATCTGTACAAAAAGGGTCACAGCAACACTTCTATTTTGCGCCTGCTACCACCTTCATTGTGAAATATTAACTGTATTTTTCGATGGCGTTGCTGTAAATAAGCGACTTGCATGGCTCTGATGGGCAGAACTGGAGGTGTGAAGTGCAAATAAATAGAAGATGTGACCTGAGTGACCCACAGATGGAACATGAACATGCTTTTCCTCTCCAGAGCTGAATGATTTATTCACATCAGGAGAGTGTGTTTGTGCATACAGTAGGTGTGTCCAAACAAGGACGTGGGAAGGTAGAGGGGAGATCTGAATTTGTGCTTGACCTTGGCATCGGTTTTATTGGCCACACACTAAAAACACTGCACCAACATACAACTTTTGACTCTATAAGTACAGAAAAAGAAGACTAACTCTAGGAACATTATTTGTGTAACTATATTGTCAAGGCTTCCTATGTTCTGTTGTACATCTACATCCTCCTGTGTCAAGAATAAGTATTTTACATAATTTTTTTTGGGTTGTTTTTATTACCTCACCCCTCGAAAGGAGAGGGAGGTATTGTTTTTGGTTCATTTTTTTTGTTGTATTGTATTTGTTAGCTACTTTACACAAATACTATTGGACCAATTCCCATAAAATTTTCAGAAAGGGTATGAGGTGGTTCAATATTACACCCTTTAAAGGGATAGTTCACTATTTTTCACGTGAATTTGCATCTTATTCTGGTGCACCCACAGTGAGATAGGCGGAGGGGTGTTGTTCGGCCACAGAGGGAAATATTTTTTGATAGTCAGGCGTAGGCAATACATTATCCCGCTTAATCTACTGGGTTATTATTACAGCTTATTACTGCTATTACTGACTGACTGGATAAAATATCTGTTACAATGTAGCAAATATAATAAGTAACATTAAGAAAATAAGACTCAAATGGCACAAAAGTGGAGAAAAATAAATGTAGAGATATAAAACAAAATAAGGAAACAAAATTACGTAGTTAAAATAAACTGAAATCAAGTATAAATGAGTAAATAAATAAATAATATTGTAATTTGGTTCCAGTAGTTTTAATTACAGCTTATTCTTTTTTTTTTAATATAAATCAGTTGCTTTTTGACACCTGTTTATTTCCATATTTCAGATCCATGAAAAACAGTATTTTTTTTCTGAATATTTAAACTAAACCATCCTTTCAGAACACGTCATCGCTGACGCATCAGGGGTTAAAGCGTTAAGTATACAAATATAATATATATTATCTGTTCATGCTCAAAATATAATTTACATATCAGTAAACATAACATATGTAAAACCTACATTCCTCTTCTTCACAGCTGCATGGGCTGTAGTTTCAGGACTGTAGTGACAGTGTGTCTCACAGATAATCAGCAGATGGTTAGTTGATGCAGTTCTCAACAGTTGGACATGCATAAAAACTCGATTTTCTGCAATAACACACAAAAAGGTTTAACTGCAAGATGTAGGTGTTGAATGGTGGTAACTTAAAAATGATGAAACATGCAGTAAGGGGAATGATTTATTAATTATAATAATTCATGCAAAAAATATATATATATATTTTGCTCTCATTTTCAGAGGGTGGCTTATAAAAAATACTGCCAATTGAAAGACCCTGATACCTAATGATTATATGTTTAACTAAGCTTAGTTCAATGCCTATAAAGTGGAGAAAGACATGAAAGTATATAGAAATGAACCACTATCAATGACACTGAAAGTATACAGTTTAAACCGCTTATAGTGGTCACAGGTGTATAGTAATCAACCACCTATATAGATCAAAAAGGCTTGAGACAGAATAATTTCTATACATATTTCCGTTTGGGGTGGAACAATATCCCTCCGCCTTTGGCGTCGGGGTGCTGTTCGGCACCGTCTGGAAATATTTTTCTGATAGTAACGTGTGGGCAATACATTATCCCTTACAAATGATGTTTTAAATAATTCCTTTATAGTAATGAAGAAATCCACTTATAATGTTGATTTTGGTAATTTTATGAACGTAAACGTATTAAAATGATTCTAAAATTACATGTAGCTATTTTCTTCTTTTCTCCCATGATTCCTTTCTGAACGTCTGCTTCTGCCTGGCTAGCTAGCGATGTAGCTAACAGAACGAGTTGACACCGGGCAGCAACTAACCTCGCGAATCATGGCTGGAAAAAGGAAATAATTTTCTTCATACAAAGAGCTGCAACACAAAACAGACGTAGCTTTAATTTTCTTGATGCCGTTATCTTCTATGTTGTTCTTCTATTAAACAGTTTGTTTCAAACGTTATTTTCAGACATGCTAAAGAATATTCCGGCGGCACAGCAGAATAAGTTACTATTTGAGTTATGTCTGCACGCTACTAACATGCAACTTGCATGATACAGTACTCTAATAAAAATCACTAAATGCTGAAGCATCCGTTTCATTTCATTTTCGTCATTGAAAACCATATACATGACATTTAGATGATATTCTGCATAAAAAAATAAGTGAAATACTTGTAAATTTGGTTTCAGTAATCAACTGCTTATAGTGTTTAAATTGGCTCTGGACTAACATGATCATTATAAGCGGTTTCCACTGTAGTGAAAAATTACTAAAAATATTCAAAATCAAAATGAAATATTGATAACATGCAAAAGACCAAATATATACCATGAAGAGAATGAATATATTTAATATATAAAGAACACATAAGAGAAAATTGAAAAAAAAACAAAGGCAGAAATGAGTCCATCAGTCACTATCCAACCTTGTAGTTTGTTTTTTGGCAGTTTTTCTTCTTTTTTTCTGTTGTCTTGGTATCAGTCCAAGTCACCAGACTGCTGTACTGTAATCTGTACATCATCAGGAGGAAGTATTGGTATGCAGTCATCTCTTACTGCTCCTTTTATCTCATTGTCCTCCTTCCTTTTCCGTTTTCCTGTCCTCTCATCTCTCAGTCTGTATTCCTGTGTCTCCCTCACCCTGTATTTTTCCTGCTGCAGACCTCTGTGTTATCCCATAGGACAGCCCCCAGCTCCCTTTAATGATATAATTACAGCCGATGAACCGATGTGATGACTCAGTCTGATTAGCAGCATCAAAACAACACTGGCCCCAAATACAAGTTAGACACTGACAGAAAAAAAATACACATGATTAAATGGAGGAACAGAAGAAACACAAACATACAGGCACAGGAAACAGGCTCATAAAACAGTGTGGCGGTGGTTATTTTTTGTGCAACAAGTCGTGTATGAAATTCTGCATTTATATGTTGAGTTATGTGATTTCTCCCATATTTCCATCTGGGCATCAGAGCTCAGTGGCTACAATAATAAGCTTCTGCAGAAGGATCCCCACACAGGAAATGCTGATGTTCTGAATTAGTGACCCTCCCTGTTTCAGGATACCCTTGAGCATGGCACAGTGACAGCAGTTGTCCAGTAACCAACAGCAGGAGCTAGTGGTTGCATTCTATTAGTCCTACGATGAACTTGTAGCTTTTGTATCCATTCCCAGCACAAAAAAAAAGCTGCCTCAATCATCTCAATGTAAAACCAACCACCTTGTGTCATCTCCATGCTTTTCCAAGGTCTGAGCTTCACTAAATAAAACTTGATTGATTGCCTATTAATGTATGTGAAGGCAACTATGATTTACTTGTTCGTAGCAAACAAGACAGGCTCCATTTTTCTCCACTAATGGCGTCCGTCCGTGCCATAACTCTTCTTGTCTTCATGTATTCAAGCTCCATTACATGTGGCATCTATTTCTAAAGCAGTCAGTGTCTATCGGACCATTACTCGATGCTGTAGAGCTGATAAAATGAGCTGAAGAGCTGTGCGGTAACTAAGGCTAGCAGATCTTGCTGGAGAATTGTAAATAGTTGTTTGTGTATTGTAAATGGCCTTATGGATGGTATTTTATTTCACTGTTATTTGGATTATTTATCACAAAAGTAATTACACTTATACAGGAGAGAATCTGCAAGGCAGATACCAAAAAGCCCTAGAGAGCTGTTCCACTGCAACTGGTTGTTTGCTGATTTAAAATGGCTGTTTGGGTGCTGTAAACAACACAGTTAGAAATTAAACATGGGTAAGTACAAATCTCAGAACCACGTTTAATTCTGTGCTACAGTGATATTGTTGTAAAGAATTAATTTAGTGTTAACTCTATGAATATTGACAGTGGAATTATCACAAATAAAGCCCCTGTCTTTTTTCTCTTTTTTTTTTTCTTTTTTTTTTTTTTTTCATCTCACCAACCAACACACAATGCATGTGATATGATGTGACCTTATTTCCCATGAGTGTGTTGTTCAAACATTAATGTGGATTCTCTGTTTTGTCCCCTTGACAGAGAGCAAAGAGGTTTACAAGAGACAGGTGCTGTCAATCACATCCATCGCCATGGCGATCAGCCTCCTGGGAACCCTCTGCATGGCCCTCTACTGCCGCAACAAGTGAGATGGAGATGACACACACACACACACACACACATACACACAACATGCAAACAACTAGAGAAACTGTGGCAATTTAATAACTGCCACTGTGTAAATATTTGATGTATGTAAATTTATAGTATGCAAATACCTACATATATTGGATTTACATGCATGAAATATTTACAGGTTTAAAGTTAAATTTGAACATTTATTTGTGCAATGGCAGAAATATGTACTAAATGTGTGTATATTACCCTGGGCCTTTCATATATGTTACATACCTTTATCTTCATATGTCCTAGATGTCTCTATGTACGTATGTATGGAGGCAGCACCCAGAGGAGCATCACTCAGAATCTGTAGGGGTTTATGGGAAATACACAGTTTTATTAGAATCTTGAATCTTTAGACCTACAGTAAAATGTCAGGTTCAGGATTTTATACAATTGTCATTATTACTATGAATCTGAATAACATTTTATTCCCAAAGTAAAAGGTACGTCTTAGTAATGCACCTGTAAATGTTAGAGAACAGAACAGACCTTTAGAAAAGACACACACTTAATGTTACATAACATTGTAGTATTGTATGGTCTGTAGCTGTAGCAATGGTACCATAGGGGATTTACATGATTGAACCCACTTTTCTTGTTTTATACCCTGTCTGAGTGTAGAATTAGCTATGATAAGTTCACTGTCATCTATCAAAATGACCATTACACATGAACCGACATATTAGCTACACATATTGCAATTGTTCCTCACATGCAATATTTTCCTTAAATGACTCCAGTATTGTTATCATTTATAATTGTTTTTTTTTTTATTTATAATAAACTGTCCATGAATCTTAACATTAAAATGTACTGAACTGGTTAGGAGCTAAATGTCCCTTTTAGGATAGGAGACATATTCTGTGCAATTTAGAAGTGTTTGGACACAAATGAGAAGAGACATTTGTTAAATAATAATGACAAAGGGTGGTATTAGAATTAGATTAAACCCATCCTTGGCAAAGCATGTTAGTTTCTGTATAAGAGTGTTTGTAACTACCATAATAAGCAGTAACTCTGTGGTTACTGATAGAAAAGTGTTAAAGGTGTCGTAATAGCAGTAGTAGTACATTATATAGTCATGCATAAGACACCATTTAGTGATATATAATGACAGCAGAGCACTGGTATGCTGCTAATTTGGGTGCTGATAAGGAACTACAGTAGTTAAGGGTTAATATATGCACCTTAAGAGTAGTGCTGCTAACTCAACTTATAGGTTTTAATTCGAAGTGATGAAATAATCATGAGGTCTGATGCATGCAAACGTTCTGAATCCTTTTGTTTTCCCTGCAGTAAAGCTCCTAGCAGTGGATACAGCTCAGATTAAAGCACCGGGTGGACACACAAATCACATTTCAAGCGGTGTAATTGTGCATTTTTACACATATTTTTATAGTTGTCATTTCCCAGCCTGCCAGAGATGTGACATATAAAGTATTAGCATTAACGTATTGACTTAAAAAAAAAAAAAAAAGCTGCAGTGACATCCCAACCATCACTGTCATACTTTTCATGATAAAATTGTAAATAAATATCCAGTCATGAGTGTTAATCTAGAGGGTATGTATGTGAGGTTAGTTACCACGGTTACGCCCAATGAGAAGGAAAGAAGGAAATGAGTGGCACCAGGGTTGGCTTCAATACCATCTAAACTCATGAACAATATTTAATAAAAATGGGGAAGAGTTGTTGTACAATTGATTGTACAAACAGGTTTGAAAAGCAGTTTTGCAGACACCAAAAGCCAAAGAGAAGTAGATCGATCCCGTTTCCTGTCAGGTAATACTAATTTTTGCCGTGCTTTTAGTAAAATCATACCTTAAATTACGTATTGTTTTCACTAGTGTCACTTTTTAGTAAAGCTCTTGTTAGCAGCATCTTTAATGTTTTTTATCTTCATTTGTGTGATTCTCAACACGATTTATAAAGGAACTTAAACTGAGGCTAACCCAGTTTTTCAAAAACAGGGGCACTGGAACACAAAAGCCACAATGGTGTATTCAGGCCACATGAAAAAACTAGATCACTCTGAGAGCGCAGACCTCCGTGAAGCTGCGCAAGTCTGCAAAACTTTGGATTTGGATGTTCGTAACTTATTTGTAAACTAGTGTTCCATGTTTGCTAACGATTTATTTTATCGGTTTAAAAAAATTCTAAGAAAACCGCGGCCCCGTTGTTGAGATATGGCCATTTCAATATTCGACCACGTATGACGTCACTCTGATGTCATCACACAATGACCACATTTCACATGTTAGATCTAATGTTAAATATGAAGCACAGGATATTGTCAGATTTACCAAACCATGTCAATAACCCTACTTTAAGGTAAAGGTAAATTTTGCAAACATACCATCATGTGACGTCAAAATGTAACGTCATCGAACCTATCGTTGTTATCTCATCTGATGTCCAATGGTAAGATGAACGAATCCATAAAAATGCCTGATACTATCTTGTATGGATTCTAAGATATCACCACTTATGTGTTTTAGCGGTTGACCTTCACTTTGACCTTGACCTTTGACCTTCATAGATCAAAATGTAATGATTTCTTCCTTTATGCATTATCAATCATCTGAAGGTTTTATCAAAAACCATCCATAACTTTTTGAGTTATCTTGCTGATAGACAGACCGAAAGACAGACAAACGTGAGGTAAAACATTTTCATATGTTTACATTTCTTCAGGTTATTCACATTTTATTATTACATGATAGTTTTTAAATGTAAAAATGCTCATAATTTGATATTTTTTGCACTAAATCAAAGACACAAAAGGGAAGTTATTATTTTTAGGCATAATGTAATAATATTGTCCACATCAAACTGACAAGAAAATATGGAGTCATTATTTTTTTTTGTAGGCTATTCTGTTACTGGTCTGTATGTGGAACTGGAACTAAAACAAGTTCCACAGCCTTGTTTGTGGAATTTTTGCAATTTTGCAAATTCACCCCGTGGGCCACATTGGAACCTTGGGTGGGTTGCATTTGGCCCTTGGGCCACATGTTTGAGACCTCTGCTCTACAGTAAACTGATGTTATGTGTTGAATATGGACACATAAAATGCCCAAGGAGACATTTTGTCAATTTCACTACAACTCCAGATCAGATATTTGCAACAATTTGTAAATCTCATTATGTGCACAAAGTCTATTAGAACCAAAAGGTCAGCTCATGTGACTCTCACACTGCCTCTTCCATCTTTTTTTCCTATCAGCATATTTCTACACCACATGCTCTGTGTATGCACATTAATTGGCATATGAATTGCCTGCATCCATTTCTGTCTGTGAGGCCTTTACACAGCTTGGCAGTAGAGACTCTATATTCTAAAAAGGATGGGTCAAACATCCGGTATGTAACAGCAGTCGTTCAGGATCTATGGAGCGTGCATTGTGATAGATGGCACTGTAATTCCATAGCCTTCCCTTTTTAATATCATGATGTGACTGAGCGAGCAGCTTGACAACAAGATAATCAGATCAAAGCGTGATAGACAGGCACTTTCAATGAATCTGTAATTGAGTCAGGGAAGTAACGTTTTCACAGGAAAAGTTGCATATAGATCAGGTGTCAGTGTTCATGCAAATTAGACTGAAAAGAAAGAAGACAGAGGGAGGTTTGGCTGTCACCGTGAAGAGGTAATATACTAAACTGTAGTTATGTCTTCAGAGCAACATAGTGCTGTGTATAGGCAGTGACATGTTGACTATGTTTGCATGTGTGCTCTTATGTCACTGTTATTCTGAATATAATGGTATTCTGAATTGATCACATATTCCCATCCCTCTATTATATGACAGATCTTACAAACACACAAATGATGCCTATATTATAAATAAAAATATTCAGATGAAAACTGGGATATTGGTGGCGGGTCCTGTTAAATGATGCAATAGCCATTTGTGGATATTTATTGATGTTTTGATGTGTTTTGGACTACATTTGGACAATTTTTTGGTTTGTTTTGAATGTTTTTGTTGGACTATGACTGTGTTTGTTAGAATATGGTTCCTCTATGGATAATTATGAGACATAAAGGTTCAGATCAGCTGTTTGACATTTGTATTTTGAACAAATGAGTGATTGTACCTGCTGTGGATATTTTATCGGAAAGTGGTTTATATCTTCTGATGTTTGAGAATACAATAGGTCATGTGACATTTAGGACAGGTTTGGATGGTTTGATTAACATTTATATAATAATAATAATAATAATAATAATAATAATAATACCCCAAAGTTCTACAGCGCTTTACATAACAGACAAACAAGCAATGCATTAAAAAATAAATAAATAAATCGATAAAATAAAATAAAAACTAAGCGAAATCCAGTTTGAAAAGATGGGTTTTAAGACGGGATTTAAATGTGGACAGTGAGTCTGAGTTCTTGATGGATAGTGGGAGGAAGTTCCAAAGTTGGGGGGCAGTGGCTGCAAAGGCTTGGCCCCCCAAGGTCCGATGCTTGGTGCGAAGGGTGGGCATGAGGAGGTTTCAAATCGCAGAGCGAAGATGACGGGTGGGGCGGTACAGTTGGAGGAGGTCGGGCCAAGTTATGAAGGGACTTGAAGGTCAGGAGAAGGAGTTTAAAGTGTATACGGTAATGAACGGGGAGCCAGTGAAGCTGTTTGAGGACGGGGGTGATGTGTTCCCTAGCGTGGGTGTGAGTCAAAAGACAGGCGGCAGATTTCTGAATGTATTGTAATTTTTGTAGCTGTGTGGAAGGAGGCTGTTGCAGTAGTCAGGTTAAGACGTGACAAATGAATGAATGAGTTTTTCTGCAGTGGGGAGTGAAAGTGAGGGGCGGAGACGAGCAATGTTGTGGGAGTGAAAAAAGGAAGTTTTGGTGACATGATTAATGTGAGCTTTAAAGGAGAGGGTGGGGTCCATGATAATGCTGAGGTTACGAACAGAAGGGGAAGGAGTGACATGATGACCGTCGAGGTATATGTGGACCCTTGGAAGTTTCAAGGGTTCAGACTTTTGTATGAATTAGGGAATTTAGCACTGGTAACTTTCACATTAGAAGGTTAAACTTTGTGCATAATATTAACAGTGGGTGGTGCAATATGATGAATGATACAGCAAACATAAAGACCAGGATTCTTGTTTTGATTGCAGCAAAAGCTTATGCTTCTATTATAATGAACAAGCATAGGCTTTTTGCACACCACAGCATCGAACAAACACCAGATTGTAACAAGGCTTCAGAATAGATAATAGACCTATTGCATTAAGTAAATTCTTTCCCAAAAGAAGCGTGTATCAAATGTCGCAGACTTCTTCTAAGGAAATATAATTGAAGTGCCACAAAGGTTGAGAGGATAAGAGCTTACCATATGGCTGTTTGCAAACACTTCATTACACCACTGTCATTCAGACTTTCAGTGCCAGGAACTGTGACGACTTCATCAGATGTATCTGATAATGAGAACACCTCTGGCAGAGCAGGGGGAAGTCATGAGACAAGACTTTATTGTATTTTACTCCAAGTCAGTTTAATTGCACAGTCTCGGGTATGACGATTTCATTTCAAAACAGCAGAAAATGTGTGCATATAAAATGAAAAGATACAAATGCAGTCCACGAAGCACACGTCTTATGTGTCATCACTGTTTAACACTGTAACAGCTTTTTGATTGGACACTTTGAATACTACCCACTGATTTATAGTCAGATGCAACATTATATTTTGTTTAATTCAGTGTGTTTTTATGATGATAATAGACATAACATTTAGATACCCCTTGCTAAATAAAGATCGAAATTGACGTTGACGTGACGTAAAGTTTTTCTATTGAATGACATCAAAAAGAGTTGGAACAATAATAACCCCTGAGAAGTACATGCTAATCCTTTAGTACCTAAATCTATTTAAAAAATCATTTGTGCTGTTGTTGTCAAGCAAATGCTAAGTTAAGAATAAGATTGATAAATAAATAAATATAACACATACAATAGCTATGATGCTAATTTGTGGCATTAGGCATAATTGACATAATAGTCACTAATGATTTTAGTTATACTATTTTTTATACTTGGTGGAATGTTATGAAATTAATAAAAAAAAACTGTTCAAGAAACAGGCCTTTGAAATTGATCCATGAACATTAGGATTCAAAATATGGCCCAGTAACATACAAAGAACAGCACCAGGTTAAACAAAAACAGTGGGATTTTGAGGTGAATATGCTACCATAATGTACAAGTAAGTAATCTAAGTACCTGATTTTTATTTATAGAGCACTTTTCACAGACACAGAGATGCTTTATAGTGAAAAACAATTAAAACACAGTTTAAAACACAATCAAAATCCAGTTAAAATACAAGAGCTTAATAAAGGAAAGCTAAGTCGAGGTAAACTCTCCATTAAATGATTGAATATGCATCTATTGTTGCAATGTCTTTGCTTCTGTGTTAATACTACATGTATATACCTTACAGATGAACAGAATGCAAATGACTAAGGCATTATTTAATTCAGCCTGTGACATACGCTGTTAGTTTCTCACTCTTGATAGTTTTACCTCTAAAAACAAGGGGTCAGAGGTCAGAAACTGTAGATGTTGAAAGTGTTGAAGTAGGTGGTGTGACATCATCCACTTCTTCCATCTCCAAAGTGTCATTGCTCATCTTGCTGAATGATCGAGCACTGAGCGGCTGTAACTGCATATTAAAGGTCATAGTTCAGGCACATAGAGCTCTGTGTGTTTGGATCAAATGTCCAAGAACGATTTTTCCGTGTGCATGACTTAACTCTGGACTCAGGTGACAGTGTATTGTTAATACTGTCACTCCACCCTCCAAATGGGAGACAAGAGGAATTGTTTGTTTCAGTTTTTGTTAACGCTCTAGCATCAGAACTATTGGTTTAATTCGCAACAAATTAGGTATATAGATTGTTAGTGACCCGTAATAGAAGTCATTACATTTTGGGAAAAAGTAGGTCAAATATTTTCTTTTTAAAAATTCTCCTTCTCTCATAATGAACCAAATTTCAAATGTCTATAGCAGTAAAACTATTGGTTGAATTTGTACCAAATTGGGTTCATAGATTTCTATTGACCCAGAGTGCATGTCATTACATTTTTGGAAATGTAGCCACAAATTGTTATTTTTAACCCTTTAAACTTCCAAGGGTCCACATACAGTATAGGCTGGAAGTAGTCGCTCAAAAATGTTAAGAAAACCACCCAAACCCGTCCCAAATATCACATGACCTAACACAACAGAGTTGACAACGCAGATTCTCACACATCAGAAGATATAAACCACTTTCTGATCAAATAACCACAGCAGGTACAATCACACATTTGTTCAAATTACAAATGTCAAACATCTGATCTGAACCTTTATGTCTCATAATTATCCACAGAGGAACCATATTCCAACAAACGCAGTCATAGTCCAACAAAAATATCCAAAACAAACAAAAATAATTGTCCAAATGTAGTCGAAAAACATCAATAAATATTCACAAATGTTTTATCTATTACATCATTTAACAGGACCCGCCTCCAATATCCCAGTTTTTATGTTAATATTTTAATTTATGATATAATCAAATGTCATTTGCATATTATCAAAATGGTTCAAGAACAGCATTCAATTGACTTTAAGAAGTTTAGGGTAAATTGAGTGGAAGTTTAAAGGGTTCATCTTTTTTTTCCCCATTTAAATATAATGGGTGGAATTTATAATATCTATAAAAACATAGATTTTTTTTTTAAAATTCACATCAAACTTGCAACATATATAAAGGCAATTAAGATGCTGACAACAGCCATGATGACATCAGCTGGGTCGATGTCGAAATACGTTACAATCCACAGGAGAGGTGGGTTTGTTGTGACTGGAACCATTTGCTGTCAGATGGAAAACAGAAACAACTGTCTGCACCACAAGCATTAATTATTCCAGTTCCTCCACCATAATTTCCTGCAGACCTTCTGTTGTGACTGAGCCTTGTGTCGATGGAAGAAAACTAATCACTAAACTAATCACTGACTTCAGTCCTTTACAATGAATCCTACCGAAGTCCAACAAAACTGAATCAAGTCATGAAAATTCACTACTTGAGACATCTTCAAAATATCTTCTTTTTTTTTTAAGGGGGGGGGGGGTTAGAAAGATAAAACCTGAGCTCACTTCCTCTTTCTCATCACCACATGTCCACTAACTGCAAAAAAACAAATAGCAGAAAATAACTATTTTGTGGGAGTGACACGAGAAATAAAGATAAAGCTGTGAAACTGTTTAATCGTGGCAGTTGTGAATCTTCTTGAATGTTTTCTAATGAGCTGCTTGTTTCACACAATGTCATTGTTTTGCATTAATGATATAAATTAGACGCAGGTGGAAAAAATGTTAATTCCAGAACAATCCTGACACTGAAGGTTTTAGTGTGAAGTCTGGGGAAGGTGTTGCGATGGAAAAGTGTTTGTCTTTCTGAGTAAGAGCAGAAGATTTGAGTTGTACTGGATCAAAACTGAAGCCTCTTTAGCCACAGTTTCCAACAAGCGTTTAAATATCTGAGAATAGCATATGTCATGAATAGCTTCATAAAAAAAGACCACTGTAACAAACCTTTCTGTGCTAACACTAAACAGTTCTAACAGTACAAGGTGTCAGTCAAGTTTATTTCTACAGCACATTGAGGGAAAAAAAAGCAAAGTGCCCAAAGTACTGTACATATATACAGGTATGAATACAAGATATGCTAAAACTAGGAAAATAAGAATAAATACAAGATATTAAAAGTGTTTAAAATGGATACACAGCATAGCATCTGAAACACAACCAGGACGTAAAACAAATTAAAGTCACATTTATATTAAAAGCCAGTGGAAATAGGTGTTTCTTTAAAAGAGATTTAAAATATTAAATGCACTGTGCACATGTGATTTGTTGGAGCAGAGTATCACATTATTAATGCAATTTGCACTATTTTTTTTTATTTTTTATTTTTTTTGTATTATAGTGTCATAGGTTTTATACTTTATTGATTTTTCTCGCACTTTTAGACTGGACCTGCACCATGATTTAATTGTATTAACCTATAATGAAAATACAGACAGTCTATTCTAATCTATTTTATTTTATTTTATTTTAAAAGGCTGTGTTGTCTTTTTTTTCTTCAGATGGGTATTACAAATATTTCTGTGCCACTAAAACTCACTGAATGAGCCAAAGAAGAACAAAACTAAAGGTTGCTTTATAACTTCATTCAGACATATTTGGACTCCTCCTCTTTGTGTTCTTCTCATCATAACTCAGTTTGAGTGTGAGGCTTCTACTGTTGAGTAATTGTTGAAATGATTCCAACTAGAACTAACTGTCCAAAGGTTAAAGCATTACCTCATCTCTAGCTGAAGGTTCAATAATCAGTGACTGTAGGTAGTGGTGGTTGGAATGAAAAGCCGCAGACCCACTGCTGACTTTATGCATCAAGCTATTTTTTCTTTCTCCGTAGGAGGCGCAGAGAGAAGCTCCAGGCCCACCTGAAGGAGAACCGCAGTCTGAAGAATTATACTGCAAACACCCTGGATGCCAAGATGAGGGGTCCTAACAGCAACCTGCAAATGCATGAGGTGATGACTGCTGGCTTTTCGTTTTCTTTCCTCCTTTCAATTTGCTGTTGCTTTGGAGTCAGAGAAGCCTGCATATAAACATTAGGACTACATACATGTGGAATGCAGTTTTCATCTGTGTAAACCCACACAGTTTCTCTGGAGACCAGCAGTGTGGCGTTGTTTATAGACAATAGTACAGCTTGTATGTAATTGGCCATTAGAGAAACGCTGGCCAATCCTGTCATCAAAAATAAGTGCATGGGAGGACGGTCAAGCTTAAGAACAAGTGAAAATACCAATGAAGGAATTGTATAGTAACAGAAAAAAATATTAGACCACCTCTTGTTTTCTTCAATTTCTTGTTCATTTTAATGCCTTATACAATTAAAGGTTCATTTGTTTGGCCAACTATAACAATAATAACAAAAATAGCTCATAAAAGCTGATATCTATCAGTTTCCCATGTTTTCTTGATAATAACCGAAATTCCTTCAATTCTTTCATTAATTAATTAATGAAAGAATTAATTAATCTTAATTATTAATTAAGATTAATTAATTATTAATCTTACGGCATTGTACTGACAAAAACAGTGCTTTTAGGCATTCCATGTTTTGTTTTATTCACCTCATACACAGTACTTGATTGCATAATCATTCATTTCATGACTTTTGATAATCTAATAATCTGTTTCACAACTGTAGGTCAGAGGGTCATGTTGTATTTTTAATTTGTCTGGATGTTAACAGGTCAGATCTATTATAAACCGTATCAGAAAAGTTACTTGTAGGTGAATCCATCAATACTTGTCATGCAGAGATTCACTGAGAATTGTGGGTGTCCCCAACTAACCATGGACCGTGAATATATAGTTTAATGTGAGGACGTTTTAGATCTTGTGATGGGATTTTTCCAATATTATTGACAATATGGAGATGAAAGAAATAATACATATAGATAAGTAGAGACAAAAGAGCTACAGCCTGTTTGAGAGCTGCATCTATAATAGGGTGTAAATGAGATCAATCAAACGTCCTTGTTCACTCCAAGGCAGAATGCTAAATAACATTAGCTATAAAGGAAAACATGTTTGTCTTGTAACCATCATCTCTACTGTCTTTAGGCTATGTTGTATTAGTTATTAATATTTAGCCTTTATGTACAGAGCTAGCGAACCATGTTTAATGTGTTGCCTTGGAGCAAACACAGGTATTTTTATTGATCAAAGTAATGCTGTGTAGTTAACATAGCTTTAAAATGCACACTATAAGCACTTTGTTCACTATATTGTTTTAATGTTACTATATTTTAAACCAGGAGTGTCAAACATACGGTCTGTGGAGCCAAAAGTGGCCAATTTGGCCTGTGGTATTAATTTGTGAAATATTTTATTTGCCATATTTGAAAGGTTGTCTTAATATCTCAGTGTCTGTGTTCTGTTTTTGTAAGAAGAAACTGCCTCTACTACACAGTACACAGTACTAGTAATGTTTTTTATTGACTGGCTGAAACGTTTTGGGTCATATTCACTTAAACCTTTGAACCAAAAAGGTACATTTAGAGACACATATACAGTATATTTTGGTGCATTTATCATCCATATACAACATTGCAGAGTTGGTGTTTATACTTTTACAAAAGCTGTAAAAATCAAACATATGCATCTATTACAATGCCCTGGAAAATATAATCAGGAAGTAGACATAAGGCATACATATGCAGTATTAGCATCTATCATGATAGTCATTAGCCTCCTGCAGGTTGTAGCTGCATATGAATCAGGACGTCTTCTCATCTCCACCTGGCCACTTATATCAGACTCACAGGTCTTCCTGCGAGCCATCGTTCAGTGGTTTGGGAACACGGCGCTGGCTCGCCACGTCATTCATCATCTCCTCAGTGCTGTTTCTCTTCACATTTCTCCCAGATGTGTGTCCTGCAGTAGCTGGCATGGAAAACATTACCTTAATTTGAATGTCACTCAAAGCCTGGTCTTCTACTGCCTTGGGAGTCAGTGTGCATTTTCTGCATGTGTGCCTGTTCATGTATACATATACATATATATATATATTTATTTATTTATTTTTATTATTTTTTTTTTTTTTTACTAATATTACATGTTTTTAATGCAGGGCTCCAGTCTAGAATGACAGATGAGACACAATGCCTTATTAGATAAACTGTACATTTCCTTCAAGGGCAATATAACCGTGATTTAACATTAAAATGTGTCACAGCACATTTAACTGTATACCCAAGGTATCCATCATAAACAAATTAGCATACATCAGGAATTACAAAACACGTATCCTAAGATCTACAGATTGTCCATGAAGTCTGCTTATAATTCAACATATTTATGACAGAAACAAATGAATAGACACATTTGTGGAAATTATTACAAAATGAATGAGTACATATAGAAGAACCACTGTTTACTGATGTGAAATCTTTTAATACACCACTAATCCTATCAATGCATGTAAATAATTGGTGTCAAGTTATTCATCTTTTTGGTGGTCACCACAAATGACCCATGTGGACATTGAGAAACTCCATAGCTACCATGGAAACACCGGCATCTTCTGCAACATTGATTCACCAGTAAAATCCACTGAGTTAGATCAATGACAGTGGATGGTAGGGCATTAACAACTTCAGTTTTTTTTCAAGTCGACTTATCTGTCAATAAAGTCGGAGTTACGTCAATGGGTCGTGATGACGTCATCACATTGTCAGCGGAGAAAGAACACAGACACACGGCTAAAAAACCCCCCCAAAAAAACCCGGACACATGTGTGTCCAGTAATGAGCAACGTAACAATGTCCACTGACACAAACAGCATTTAACTGCAACAAAACAAAGGCTAACGTTAGCAAAGAGTTTTCTGTTAAATGTAACTGAACATCAGTAGGTGAACATATGTCTGCATTTGGTCTGGACCCACGGCTCTAAAACTGGACTGTCCACATGTCTGTCACACGTCCTCACTTTTTATATTATGTGTAAAAAGTTTAAGGTCAATAAGATGAACATAACACTGTCCATATTATGTGTTTGGAGGAAAAATAGCTTGTTGTCTTGATGCGGTTTGTCTGCGCTTCTCATCACACAGGTTAGCTAGCTAATGCTGCTGTATTACTAACATTAGCCGATACCTCTTCAGATACCGTGCGTTTTGGTTTTTTTTCATCTAAACATAAGTATTTTCACACATGCAGGTGTGTCTGTCACTCTTATTTTGTTAGCCCACCACAACTGTCTTACCTGGAGGTGTCTTGTTTAAGTCTGGTCTGTGTTTATGCACCGAGAGAGAGAGAGACAAAAAGAATAACACGCGACTTGACCACTCCTCCAAATTTAAGTCGACTTATGCTATGGAAGTTGACGTGTCGACTAGACGACATTGTAGTTAATACCTTAGTGGATGGAAACGCTGGGATAACATTTATTCAGTGATATATTTTGTTGAAAATGATTTCATGTAATAACTTCATGCAATAAAATTTACTCTGAGGTTTATTTTTACCTTTCATCTGCACATGTAAAATTAAATATAGGAAAATATATGATTTTCCTATATTATATATTTGTTACAACAAATGGTGATAAATAATTTGACAAATGTTAAATAGAGGGAAAAAAAATATTTAGTAACTGCCACAAAAGTAGCACTCGGTCTTTATGGGTTAATCCACCTCTATATGGCCACTATTCAGTAGCTTCAGGTCATTGACGTCCCACATATATGTGCTCAGTGACCGCTAGCTTTAACATAACTCCACAGAAAGAAATCTAGCGGAGTGATATTTAGTTGGGGAGGTGTCCAGGGAATGGACCATCCCTTCCAACCCACTGGTCTGGAAATGTTTAGGAACTCACCAACATACAGTTCCATATGTGGTGGTGCACCACGTACCTGGAAAAGCATGGTTGGTTGAAGGTCACCCAGTTGGGATGACCCATATTTACCCCAAAGGTCAAGGTCAACTTTTAACAGATTCTATTTATTAACAGGATACCTGAAATGCACAAATGCAAAAAAAAAAGCCCCACTTTATTAACCACTGAGTAGATGGAACAAAGGTGCTCTACATATCTTATTAATTGCTTTTTCATTGGACCACATCTGAATCTTATTAAACAAGATTTTCTCATTTTTAGTCAAAACGTCTCATCGTGGAATAACAGAAAATCTTATTTCAAGAAATCTTTAACATAGATAGTATTCACTTGTTCCATTGGCACCTTTTTGTGTAATTCAAGGTTTGTTTTGCCTCATTGAAGCAACAAACAAAAATAATCTACCAATGGAACAAATGAAAATGATCTTGGTATTTTGGTTTCTCAAAATAAAATTTTCCAGAACTATTGTCAAAAAATAATTTGTAAAGTTCTTCTTTCAGGTCATTATGCCTTATGATAAGTGTGATGAGATATTTGGATTAGAAAGGAGAAATATACACTTGGTAAGATTTGGATTTTTGCAGCGTTCATTAAATTGTAAAAACACACTGTGTGGATGTTTTGCACTTTTCATCTTTGCAAAATATACCAAATATATTCAGAGGATTCAGTCTGCTCTGCATAGTAAAAATAAGTGTCCACAGAAAGTGAGATTTGAAATACATTTCTATCTATCTATCTATCTATCTATCTATCTATCTATCTATCTATCTATCTATCTATCTATCTATATATCTATCTATCTATCTATCTATCTATCTATCTATCTATCTAGATCAGACTTGATATAAAATTTTACTATGATTTATTTTTAGAATAGATCTATGGTTGAATGAATAATTACTTTTATTTTGTTACTGCTTTTATAAATACACATTGTGTAGCCACATCTCCATCTTTTTCACCAGGACATGATCTCTAATAAATTACCTGATTAATATCTTCATATTTGACAAAAAAAAAATCACCAGGATATTTTGGGTATTTGACACCCAAAGGTCAACCGTACAATTCCCTGTGACCTCAGAAACACATCTTTCCCATAACTCAGAAACGATGCACTAATTATGATATGACATTTTATATCTAAAAGGTCAACATTCTTTAATCACCATAATTTATTTAAATATATAGATTTTTTTTTTTACTGAATACTAAAGGTCCTGACTACACCACAACTGCACATTATATGGTAAAAATGACAGTACTTTAACATATATCCAGAGATCAGCTTTGTTTCTATATTATTTAGTCAATATATTTCTAAATGAATTAATTAAAACAGATTTAATTCCATATTTTCTTGTGATGTTTGACCATAATAATTTTCTGGCCATTTGAAAAACAAAGACCAGCTTATCCTCCAATGGGATGCTGTGTTTGTCAATTAAAATTACTTACTGGAGTCAATATAGTCATGATGTTTCACTTCCATTCTGTTTAACTCTGGACCAGTTGGTCCAGGAACTGAAGGGTTGGTGGTTCGAATCCCACTCTGTCCTAGTCGGTCCTTTGTGTCCTTGGGCAAGACACTTCACCCTCCTTGCCTCCAGTGCCACTCACACTGGTGTATGAATCTGTGTGAATATTCGATGGTGGTCAGAGGCGTAGGCACAAAATGGCTGCCTGACAGGGCAGCTGTGGCTACATATGTAGTTTACCACCAACAGAGGGAGCATGTGAGAGTGGATGAATCATGAGTCACTAATGCGAAGTGCTTTGAGTGGCCAAAAAAGCGCTATATAAATCCAATCCATTATTATTATTATAAAATGCAGCCAACAAGGCTTGGTGCCTCGTAAACCCTTAAAAATGACTCCACATCTAAGTTGAATAAACACATCTCCAAAGTAGAAGGGATTGAACGGAGTCCAACGACAGAAGCACTGTCGACTTTAATCTCTGGGCCCGACTTTTAAATCATACAGACATTCCTGCCTGAGGAGCTCTGCTTGAGTTTCAGTTCACAAAGGTTTCAGTATATATCGGTTAAGATATAGCTCCGAGAGTTAACCTAAGCTTGAAAGCAATCTGTAAAATCTTGACTTAGTGAAGATGGTGTGTCAGGTGCGTCTCTTCATATTACCTTCAAACCCTGTGCTGTGCCGAAGACAAACAACCTGGCTTCCTAAAATCCCAGGCTGGAGACAATGGACATATCTGCAGTTATTTAAGTCTCATAAACCTTAACAGTCAACATTTGTCAGAAATTACAGTCATATGGAACTAAACTGCAGCTGATATTAAGAGTTATGATTATTCCTGAGCATCTCACAATGGAGCGATTTCATGTCTATTCTGTTGGCAATATCATGTCATTATCTTGAATTCTTGCTGTAAAAAGTGATGCCAGGCACAACAGGACAGCACGGTGGCTGAGTGGTTAGTGCTCTTACCTCACAGCAAGGAGACCCGGGTTTGATTCCCGGATCCCATTTGATAAAGCTTTCATTTCAGTTCATTGCAGGACTGACATGTACTGTAGAGACAAACAGTCACTGTCACACCTGTGGCCAATTTAGACTAAGTGATTGGTTATCAGTGCATGTCTTTAGATGGTGGGAGGAAGCCAGAGTACCCAGAGGGAACCCATGCAGACATGGGGAGAACATGCAAACCCCACACAGAAAGATCCTACCAACCTGGAATCGAACCCACAACCTTCTTGCTATGAGACACGATAACTATCCACCGCACCAATGTTTTGTATAAATTACATTTGGAATGAATTCAACCAATTGTTTTGCTGCTACAGACATGTGAAATTTTACCCAAGTAAATTGATTTTTTTAAAAAATGATAAAAAATATAAACTTTGACCTACATTTCCCAAAATCCAATGAAATCTATTCTGGGTCAGTGACAAAATTTACAAACCAAATTCAGTATTAATTCCACCAATGGTTTTGCTACGACAAATATTAGAAAAATACAGCTTATTATGAGTTAATGAAAAGAAAAAGATTTTAAAAATTCATAAAAAAAAAATTAAAAAAAAAAGCGAACTCTGACCCACTGTTCCCAGAATATAATGAAAACTATTCTCGGTCACTGGTAGTCTATAAACCTAATTTGGCATAAATTAAACCCTGTGTGAAGGTGTATTAAAAAAAAGAAAAGAAAGAAAGAAAATGTGCAACCAATGATATGTTGTCTTTAGTGTCATTATAGGATTAGGGTTGCCTCCGAGATACTAATCTTCAAATTCAGACATCATTTGCCTCATAGAATAATTTTCCGACAGTATATGGACAAAAGTATTGGAACATATTGAATGTGTAAATGTCATGGATGTATTCCATGATAACAAATGTACCACCATCTATTCTATTGGTTGTCTGTTTTGGTAAATACTTCATATAAAAATAAAATATTTAAATATAAGTGCTCAAGCCTTGCCCAATGTTTTATTCTGAAAATATTCACATCTTTTTGACATTAATAACATGTAAACTTACACTCAGCCAACTTAATTTTTTTGGCAGAAAAACTAGTATTTTAGAGTGGGACAGAAAACCCTTCTGGTACCTAATGATGTGTAAAACAGAAAAAAAAAAATTTAAAAAAGAAAGAAAGAAAATAAATGATTGCACATCTTTGTGATAGGAGTACCCTAATGAGAAAAAAAAGTTAATATACATGGATAGACGTGATGTGAATAGAACAGCAAGTTACTTGACTTTGAATATATTGAATGAATATATCATCTTGACATGCAGCAACTAATTTCTAATGGTCCTAAAAATACAGATACAAAGAAAACATAAAACACATGTAGTCACAGCAACAATATATATATATATATATATATATATATATATATATATATATATATATATATATATATATATATATATATATATATATATATATATATATATATAAACACAGAGCCCCCTCTACCACTCCCACCCACTACCCAAAACCTCAGTAGTGAACAAAAAATAATCAATAAATCTGTTTAAAAAATTATTATAGAAGTAAAAAAAAAAAAAAAATTGATATAGAAGACAAACTACACCAACATTTAGAGAATGTATGCAAGAGAACAGAGGAAACTATAAAAAGGTGAGAGGTTGTTCCAGTCAGATGGAGATGACATGGATCCTTATGGATTCTAGGATCAAAGAAATATATTTATAGTGTGTGTTCTGTGTATGATTTTTTTTCCAAGTACTGTATGAAGGTGCATACAATTGAATTACCTCTCAAGTAAATGCCCTACAAAGCAACAAGGCAGGAAAGACCATTACTGTGTTCTTACCAATGTCCATTTAGGACCCTACTCTAATAGTTTGTGAATCCCTGCATTAGACTGAAAGGTGTATTAGACTATAAGGTGCACTGTCAATGAATGTTTGTTTTTTTTATGAAGGTTTTTAAGGCGCATCGAAGTGAAGTCAAAATCATGAGATAAAAAGTCCAAATTATAAGATAAAAATGTAAAATGATGACATAAAAAGTCAAAATTATGTGATAAAGTCTAAATTCCCAGTCAGAATTAATCCATATATAAGGCGCACTGTGTTTTTTTTTTTTATAGAACTAGTTAATATGCAGTAAAAATAACTGTCTCATGTCTAATAATCTACCTACAACTACTGGGGCTGAACAACAAAAAAAACTTTAAGGTCATTTTTCTCAGTTTGGTGTGTGTGCAGTTACTGCTTTCTTACTTTGTAGAGCAGTATAGAGCTGTATAAATGACATATACTCCCTTTGTTTTGACTAAGAGACACCATGTGACAGAAAACACATTAACACACAATATGGAACAATGTGAAGAGATGCATGTTTTATATTTGCTTTGTTTCCCATTGATCATAACATTCCTTAAAAAATGAGCTCCTGTGCTGAACGTCTCAGGTACCATCCATTACAAAAGCCTGTGCTGAGTTCTATACGGTGGATTCTCTCGACAAATTAAAGAATATGACATCCTTTACTGAAGCAACGGTGTGGAACATGATCTACTGTTCACTGTAAAATGAATAGTTAGGTAACATCAACAAACATCCAGCTCCCAGTGCAACACAGAGTTTAAATATAAAGCTAACGTCCACACATCTGGGTCCACGTCCTGCAGAATAAAGTTGAACTTCTTTGCATCATGCGTTAATAGTGATACATTGTTCATCTTGTGTTGTCCTTGGATTAAATTTGACCCCATTTGTTGTTTATTATTCGGAAAATAATAATTGATTTGTCATATTTCATGACATTTGTTAATTTGATGGTTTAGTTGTATTGTTTTAACATTTATGCATTATTTATTACATTACAACACTTTCAATACACTTTAGTTTAAGTCTAACTTTTCAACTATAATACAAATTAAGGTGCTGTTGAAGGGGAAAATAAGAAAAACTCTGTGTCCATCAACATCTGTACACATGTGGATTTGGAAAGGTAGAGTTTAAAGCACCCGCACTTTTACTTTTGTCTCTACAAAACATTTTACTTTTACTTTTCCTGAGCAGAGTTATTCAAATACTGAGGTTCAGATTTCTCTGTAAATGGCTCTTTCATGCAAAGGTAATGACTCCACTTACTGCAAGTATTAGCATTAGTTTCACACAAAAGTAAAAGGTGATAAATATTAAAGGTTTAAGAATAGAATAAAAAGGATTCTGATTCTGATTCTTCTGATTCTAGATGTAATTTCAAGCAGTTTTTTTTTCCATCTGCTGCTTTAATCCTTTGTTGGTCACACTACAAAAATCTAAATGATCTTTTTTTTTTGCTTTTTCCACCTCACAAGGACTATTATAACATAAAACATGGATTTATTTTTTTACTGACCCTAAATTTTACTAAAATATTAAAACTCAAACATTACTCCTTACCAAAATAATTTGTGACTTGGTTCAAATTAGATGTATTAACTCTTTGTGTTTGTATCATTAGCGATTAGCATTAGCATTTCATGACCCTCAACTATCTCCTGTTGGTTCAGCATATTTTCAAAAAATATTACATCAATACCAAAGTATTTCTGAAACATGATGAGGATTATTTATGTAAAATATACTCTCTAAAAGTTAATAAAATGAAGGGGGGAAAAAACTCGAACTTTCCTACAGAGGTTTTGTCACGGTTATGATCTTCTTCCTCGGTGGTATATTATACTAGCATGAACTGAATATATCATCGACTGCCCAAGAAGTTTGAACTTAAATTTAGATTAGATATCAGGGTTCAAAGCTACCTCTACCAAACGGTTGAGCTGACCAACAAAGGGTTAATACTGGCCTGTGAAACACTGATTATGGTTTACTGTCTGTACAAAATCTATTGTTTGAACAAAACAAAGCTGATCTTTAGTATATAAATGTTGCTTTTAAATCTTGTTTTATTTATTTAGTTTCCACTGGAGCCTCTGGGAAAGTTAAATGCAAATGAATTTTATTTGTTTATTTTCTGCCTACACAACTGGAGTCACATTGATTTGTGTCTGCAGGCAATCAATTACCAAAATATCTGAACACAGAGAAACAAGCACAGGGTCAATGGTGTTTTAATAGCATGCACACAAAACTGTGTCATACACAGCAGGCAACGTGCTGCTGAATTCCTCCCACTCTTTGTTGCATTTTTCTACTTTGTTTATGCTCATTTAATGTCGCAAAATCAAACAGTATTTTTATTTTTGTTTTGCAAGTGTTCAAAGACCCAATTATTCATTTCAATTTGGGTTGCACATACAAAAAGCAATGTGTGTGTGTGTGTGTATTCCTATCTTTATGGGGACATTGATATGTTTACACAGTGACACCATGGGGACCTCTGACACTATGGGGACCAAAATTCAGGTCTCCACAAGGGTTAAATGTAGGTCCCCACTAGTAAAATAGAACTGATGTGGCGTGGCCCTATAAATACATTAATTAGTCTTTTCGGAAGGGTGTATTGTGGAGCATGTATTTTTCAATGTTTTTTTTTTTTATTTATTTTTAATTGTATGTATTTTTTGTAATCCTTATTGATTTTATTATTTCTTATTTATTAATAAAAAAAATTATTTAGTTGTGTACGTTTTATTATTATTAATATTAATAATAATAATAATAATAATAATAATAATAATAATAATGTAATTTATTATTATTAATTGTATTAATTAATTGATAATTTTTATTTAGTTTTAGTTTCTATACATTTATGATGTACTTGATTACAAACTTGGTCATCATGAGACATGTAAACAAGTGTGTATGTGTGTGCGTGTGTGTGTCTGTATATATTTTTTGTAATGGCTACTGCCACAGTATCATGGCACAACATATCAGGGTTTGTCTGTTACAACACCAATCCAAACTCTGCACTATCAACATTATCCCAGTAGAAGATTTATATATCATCAACAACCAAATTCCTCATATGAAGCAAAACTCAAAGTATGAAAAGATGCACAAACCAGCTTCCAGTATCTGTTTATCCAAGCCTCGTCCTGGCATGTGTGCTGCTTATTACCACAGTACTATGGTAACAGGGTGATAGGTTACCAACGACACAGCATAGAACAACAGCACTGAACGCTTCTGTGGAAACAGTGAATGAGAACGTAGTCCCCACAATACTGTAGTGAATAACTAGTTCACTGTTGGGTTTTTCTCCCTAAATACAAGATTTAGCTAACAAACAAATACACATATTTCTAAAATATTGGAATTCAACAAACAATATATATTTTTTGTCCTGCAAATGCAAATAATACATGCAGTGCAGAAGTCCACCTGTAGATCTATTATATTTACATATTACCAGTGTTGGGAAAGTTCACCTTAATTAGGAACTAGTTCAAAGTTCAGTTCATGTTACTCAATATGAATTAGTTCAGTTCATCGTTCATTCTTCCAAATTATGAACTAGAAGTTCATGGATCCCAAAATGAACTTTTTCGTTGTTTTTTTCTTTCTTTTTATTATTATTATTGTAAACTTATTATTAACCGTTCCTGACGTTATCCTGTAGTCAGAATTCTGGGGAAAATGCTGAAGTAAGTGCTTTACCTTCCTCTGCAGGTTCTTAGAACACAAGGAGCGGTTTCACTGAGCTTCGTTTTCAATGTTTATTTCCAAGAACTGGACAACACCTGCTCCGGTCGCCGGTCACACTCTGTACATTTAACTCATTTTCTTCTCTCTCTCTCTCTCTCTCTCTCTCTCTCTCTCTCTTCTCTCTCTCTCTCTGTCTCTGTCTCTGTCTCTCTCCCTCTCTCTCTCTCTCTCTCTCTCTCTCTGTCTCTCTCTGTCTCTCTCTGTCTCTCTCTCTCTCTCTCTCTCTCTCTCTCTCTCTCTCTCTCTCTCTCTCTCTCTGCCCCGCCCAAAAAGCACATTTGTGCAGAATAATCCAAAAATGACATCTATGATAATGCTGTGTTTTGATCCCATTTTTATACCTTATAGGACTCAATAAGTACAACGTGATAAGAACGAAATATGAACTACATAAGAGCGCAGTTCAATAAATGCCAGAATAACCGCGTTCACAACTTCCCGTTCATTTGGCAAAAGTGAACGAGTCGTTCACGTTCATCAAAAATATGATATAGTTCGTGAACGATCGTTCAATGACCTCGTTCAGGTACAACACTGACTATTACAAATGAACTTGATAGATAGACTGAGGACCATGGAGTGGACCATGCTCTCACTGCTGTGGATTTTATTCATTTTATTTGTTACAGTTACTGTTTTTTCCATTAATAAAGTCAGTAATGACATTTAATGCGTTCTACTTTTATTTGAAAAAGTATCGAAATACATGTTGGTACCGGTAATCGTGACAACACTACCACTTTTTTTTTTTTTTTTTTTTCCACTACTGTATATGTGAAATATTTCAACTGCTCTTTATCTCTCTATTTTATTTGTTTGTGGAAATATGTGTTGAATATGTTTTCTAATGCATATGATTGGTGCAGTTCATCAGCTCCATAACATTATATTCTTCTCCTTTTTATAACTCCACATACAGTCAGTCAGGATGATGGCAGCAGGACGATTCATCCTGCAGTGGGCCAGTTAGACAAAATGACTGCTCCTGATTAGCTCCACAGGGTCCTTTGTTGGAAGCATTTGATTAAGCCAGGAAACTAAAGAGCAGTTCCAAGTGAACAAGTCTTTCTCTATCAATCACATTTTACCACCCCTATCATGAATTCTCACCAATTTTCCACAGAGTCTATGTGTCATCGCTGGTATAATTAAAACTGCTGTGTCTATATCATGAACAAGGCCACCCTGAGCCAACCTGAGAGAAGGTTTTATGTGTAGCTGCATGTGTGTCTGTGTGTTTATAATGCTGTAAAGCTTTGTTATTGATGCCGCCATCTCTGCACGAATCATAAACATCATCTTGTGGTTCCCTCTGGATAAACTGTCAGTGTTCAAAAACCTCAGCACCACAGGCATTCAGTGCATGCTAGTCCCTATCTTGCAGATTAAAGCATCCATTACAGGAACCCCCTATCCACCCACACACACACACACACACACACACACATACATGCACAGCCATGTCGATTAATATGTGTGGTTATATGCTGTGGTCCCAAATGTCCAGACACGACATGCAGTCCCTGTCAAAGAGATGATTACTTTTGCCGGTTGTGTCCGTATGCATTTGTGGAGCTATAGAGCAGAGAGTTCCTTCACCTGCATCAGTGCAAGAACACATTATATTTATATTGATGACCTCTATAAATACTTGGTATTGCTGTATGACACATGGACACAGTTTGTGGTTTAACCTCCAGCGGTTTCCTGAAAGCTTCAATCTAATCTGGCTACGGAAACAAAATGGACACGGAATCTCATGCTGTGAACATTAACCCTTTTTAATGCATGAATTATCAAAACCTTAGTCAAGATTTTTTTGTTTTTATTCATCTTTAGGCCTGAAAAAAAAAAAAGCAATGTGATTGTCAGCTGGACAACATGTGTTTAAGCTTTGAAGTGAAAAAGTGTGTATTTAAAAGGAAGCATCAGAACACTATGAAATAAAACATTTTAGTGCCATTTTTGTTTAAGACGCCCCCCTACCTCACTGACCTCCTAACACCTCATGTCCCCTCCCGCAGCCTCCCATCCTCTTCCGCCCACTTCCTCGCCCCACCGCCCAAAACCAAGCACCGAACCTGTGGGGACAGAGCCTTTTCTGTAGCCGCCCCAAAACCCCTGGAACTCACTCCCCCCAACCACTCAACACTTTTAAATCCCTTTTAAAAACTAATTTATTCAAGATTTGTTTTAATGTTTGAGTACTTTTATTCTGTCTGTTGCCCTGTTTTCTATTGTTTGTTTTTATTGTTGTTGAGCTTTTATTGATCTGTTTTTACTGCATTTAAACCGTCTTTGAGTACCATGAAAAGCGCTATACAAATAAAATGTATTGTTATTATTATTATTATTATTATTATTAATTACACTCTAATAACAACACGCAAATGATTTAGACTGAAACATGTTAGTGTAGATCAGGTATTAACAAGAACCAATTTACAGTAATGATATGAACTGAACTAAAACAACTATCCTGGAAATACCAAAGTTCTTACATATATTAATTAATCAACACTATGGAGACAATAATTCACATACTCTGTTTTCAGGTATTAAAATATTTTCATTAACATAGCAATATTGAGACAAAACTCAAAGCATAGCGATAGCCAGTGGTTGTCTGAATCTTTCGGCAGTCGGCCAAGCCTCTTATACCTGTTCATGTTCCTAAATACAGGTTTGACCTTTTAACAACAGGACAGATACGACAAGTACAGCAGCTACAATTAATTTACAGACACGGTTTCAAAAGGCAAGTAACTGGAGTTACAGAGAAGAAAAATAACAAACTAGGAAAGTAGTGTGAGAGCACAAACCTCCGCCAAGGCAGACCCCCCCCCCCTCCTCCTCCTGATGAAGAGAGGTTATGTTTGTTTGTCTATCTGTTAGTTAGCAAGATAACTCAAAAAGTTATGGACTGATCTTGATGAAAATTTCATGATGTGTTGGGGATGTCACAAGGAACAACTGATAAGATTTTAGTGATGATCCAGATGAGATCCTGGATCCTGGATCACTATGAAATCTATTCTCCATTTACTGCAATGTAAAAGTGATCCAGAATCCAGGATCTAATCTAATCATTTGTTCCATGTGACACCCCCAACATGTTATTAAGATCCATCCATAACTCTTTGGTCTTGCTAACTAACAGACAGACAGACAGACAAACTCTTGTAAAAACATGACCTCCTTGGCAAAAATAATCAACACACTCTTAATCTGCAGCCATTGATTGACAAGTTCCGTCTGGTCACAGTAGAATGTCTTTGTCCTCTACACAATAAAACCCATGGACACACAAGAGAACAAGTGTAGAATAACTGTCCACTATAGTGACCAGTATACATCAAAGGGTTAATGCATCAGAATCTGCATCTGCGTCAGAAGCAGCTCTTTATGTATAGAAAAGTTACGTCACTGAAGCACAAGGCTTTTCTTTTTTTTTCTTCTCAAAACATCATTCAGTCATTGAACTTGGACATTAACTTCTGTTACAGGACGTCTTCACAATCATCAACTAATTAATCTTGTGTTTTGCGTTGGTATGATTGTGTCCCACTTTGTTGGGTGTCCCACTGTTAAGTTTTTTTTATATGTTTTCTTTTATCAAATGTTGAACTGTAAAAGTGGGAGCTTCTGTATCAATTAGCAGCTCAGATGTGTGCATGGTGTTCAAACAGCGGAGAGTGAAGGAGATGAGAGGCATTTTAGCAGTTACAGTGCAGACAGAGATGCAGAGGGTGATGTTGGATTTGACTAATTACTGCTTCAATATATTGGATTTTCAGTCTATTGTTATTGAATATGTGGAATCTTTGAAGAGGTGCTTTAGTGACTCATGATCAGCTTTAATGAAGACAAGCTGGGTAATGATTTATGTTGTTTTTTGTTTGTTTTTTTTTTTATTTGTGGAGTTTGCAGAAAATATAAATGTTATATGAAAAAAAAAATTAAAATTAAAACTGCAAGCAGTCTCAAAGGCCTTCGTCATCCCATGCGACCGCCTCATCATCATATGACAAACACGTGTACCGATTTTCATAGCTCTAACTTCACTAGGGCGTGATCTGGCCTAATACAAACTATTTAACCTTTTCTAGGGGGCGCTGTAGACACATTTTTTTACTGACTTTTATGAAACCTGTAAATACTTGCAATTTCTCAGACTTCCGATGTGTGTGCAAAATTTGGTGAGTTTTCATGCATGTTCAAGGGGTCAAATTAGAGCTCAAAGGGCTGAATTAGAACAAACTGCAAGCAGTATCAATAGGCCTTGCGCCCGACGTGGTACGCGGCGAAGGCCTAAATATAATTACCATGGCTTTAGGTTTGTATATTGGTACATCCTTTTGAGGCTACACTTGGAGAACTGAAGTTACAATCACCCTTATTTTCTGATGCATTCACAGCAGCACACACTGGTCTTTCTATGTCGACACATTTTGCATTAAGCAGCTTTTCTAAAGACAACCCCATGTTTCCTCGTACACTGTTTAGAGACAGGGTGCAATTTAACTGTAGAATGTTCATTATGTCTCACTGTTAAATTAAGTTAGTCTTTCATTATCTCAGACATATAGGTAGGTATATTTCAGCGTCATGTTTTGCTCACAGTGTAAGAAATGCACAAGTAATTTCACTGAGCACATACCAATAAATACGTCGCAATTTCTTCCGATTTCTGTTGCAAAGTTCACAATGGAACTGTGCTGAGCTGAGCTGTCATGTGATGGTTTTATATCTCAAGATACCTGTCAATCAAAACAGGATCCAATCATTATGAAGAAGCTCAGCATCCAGACCAGCTGAGGTTCTGTGCACAGCTGATTCACGTCCAGCATCCAGGGGCGGGACCAAATCATGTCAATCATCCAGTGACAGTGGAGTTAGGTGTGCGACAGGGCGCCATTTAATCCCATGGGTGCTGAGTGTTAATGGGAAAGTGAACATCACATGACCTTACTCTCATACCTGCGTTTAGTTCCGTGGTAAAATCTGATGTCATTGCTTGTAAATTAATATGTTGAGAAAATATGTTTGTCCTGCTTCATCATTCAAAAGTTAAACCAGGGGTCGACAACCTGTAACACCCAAAGAAACGTTCGAACCCAGTTTCTGCAGAAAATAAAACACTGGGAGCCGCTCATCACCTTTAAAAATTAATGAATGTCAGTGAATGTGTCCCAAACCTTACTTTTTTGTTTGTATATTTCCAGAGCTTCCACTCTCCCAACTTGACTTTCTCTCTTACTCCCTCCGTATCTGACATTGTACATCACCTTCACGGAAATTCAGTTAATAAAGCGTATTTACCAGGTTATTTTAATGTTTATTTCAAACGACCAGACCAACCACAACCTGAATATCATAAAAAATTAAAAATATTTTGGGCACTGATATACTGATATATATATATATATATATATATATATATATATATATATATATATATATATATATATATATATATATATATCAATAAACACCCAGCATTTAGTATCGTCATCATTATTATTTACACTCTGGTGAATAATGCCTGTTTGTTGTCATACAGTGTTTCTTCAGTTAAATACCAAGGAAGCCAAGTAAATTCTCTTTGGTTTTTAGAGTCACCAGGAGACATAAGCCACTTTTATGCAGAGATCCCAGAAAAATCTAACATGGTGATCCTACCTTTTATCCCCCCATTGGTTTCCACAGCAGAGTTAAAGGAGTGACAGAGGTGAGACTGGATGGACTTTTACACAGTGGACTTACATCCCACAGTCAAAGGCGTGGTGGTGCAGTGCAGGGTAAAGGATGATGTATACGTTGCAGATACCCCAAACATAGTTTGTTAGCTAACCTCTCCAGAGTCTGCCCATCTTTCACTGTTCCACAAATGTTAGCATGGATGGAGTCCTCTACCTGAAGTGACAACAGGTTACACACCTTTCTGAAATCATTATTCCACCTTTTCACAGCTTTGTTGCTTCGTACCTCCAGAGGCATTACACACCCATGATCACAGTAGGACCAAATAATTGCACCATTTTGTTTACACAAAACATTTTTCTGGAAAAAAAAAGGGGAAATATTCCTGGAAAAGAGGCTATAGATAAGTAGATATTAATGTTAACTCTAAACAAGTTAACATTAATATTCAGTGGTTATATTTGCTATAGATGTACTATACTGGTTTATCCTTAATGATCCTTATTTCAACCCCTTGCTCATTGCTTAGTACTTTTCAGTGTTGGTCATACAAGAAGAAACTAATTCATTATGTTATTATGTGGCATGAGAGTCTTGTTTGTGATGAGTGAAGGAGTGAGATACTGCACATCCTGTGTATGTCAATGGATGAAGGTACAGGATGTCATCATTATGAACTTCCCACAGAACGTTTCTAGCTGCTAGAATAATTAACTAATCTAACAGTAGCTACTAACAAGAGTAAATGTATCGGATATATCAAATTACACAAGAAAAAATCTATGTCTATAAGTTGAGAAACACAGATTAAAAAAAAAAAAAAAAAAAAGAGGGGGGGTATTCTTTAGCTTTGGGGACCTTTTGCTTTAGTTTAGACTTAATTGAAGAGTTAACCTGTAAAAAGCAGTTAAAGGTACCAATACTACTTAGTATTTCAAGTGATTCGCTCCAATTCCCTTTAGTTTCAGTAAAATATGATCAACGATGAGACATGAAATTACATCTGAGACAGACGCATGATGCAGTATTTTCATACTGAGAACAGAAAATAGGTTCCTCCCTTAAGACATTTGGCCACTCTTAAATTTGTAAATGTGAAGGATACAAACATCTCCATTTACATATAACATTATTTCCCATGAGAACACAATTTAAATTCACTCCTTTGAGTTAAATCTCAATCAGATTGTGTAGAACAACACCTTGGAACCAGTTTATGGCTTTTTTTTTTCTCCAAGTTTTGTTTGAAGCAGCTACAGGAAAATGTAATTTTTGAGCAAAGAGACTCGTACATCATCAGACAGAGAGCATATATATTATAAAACAGAGAAAAGTGTTGGACTAAAATTAAGGTAAGGAAGAGAGAAAATAATTGTGGAGAAGTGATCACAGAACAATGTGCAAAGATGGTGAAAATATATTAATTTAAATAGTGATGAGTGTTTTTTAATTACATTTTATTTATTTGTCCTAGAATTGATCTGCCTTGGATATTAAATGTGGTAAATGTTACATTAATAGCACAAAGAGAAATATAATGTGTAGAATGTAATATATTTCAAGCTTTTATTTATTTTGATGTTTTGATTTTACTAGGAAATACAACTTCAAAAAAGTCACTTTCAAGCAATATTCAATTTTTTTTAGGTTTAATAAACTCTAAACCATAATCAGCAAAATTACAACAAATAAATGCTTTATATACCCCTCTTTGCATGTCATGAGTCTATAAAATGTATTATGTATGTTAATTTACGTACATTTATACAATGAATTTAGAAATCTTCAACTCATATCAACCTGAAATGTCAGTGTAGTGTTATATACAGACAGTGTTTTAAAGTAAATCTAGTAGCTGTGAGACAAGCAGAGCTTTTCAATAAAATTATTAGAATAAATTAGACCATTTATTCTTCTAATTTTACATTTTCACATAAAACTGTATCTTGGAAACTATAGACAAGCAGCATTTTTGACTTCATTCTCTTTACTAGTGGTTCAAACTGGGTAAACTTTCTTTATTCTGTTGGCATTTTACAGCAGTGGAATTAGTGAATGGACACCACCTGATAACAATATGGCGTCACCATGTTAATGTTTTGGAACAAATGACCATATTTGGACATGAAGGCCAGAAGTAAAGGAGCCTTAGGAGCCAGAGGTGAAGTAATGCCAAAGTAGGATGTTGTTAACTTGGTAAATTGGTGATTTTAATCCTTCAAGTCATTGCCAGTGGAATCTAATAATCACACCAGTGGTGGAGCTGTCAGTGAAAACTGCCTGGTATTAAATAAACAGAAACTCCAAAGACCCGGCAGGTGTGTGAGCTGCCATACTGACCTGTCAATCAAAGCTCAACATGGCTGATATCAAAGCCCTGTATTTGGCCAGAGATTAAATTAATGGAAGAATAATTTATAGAGGCACCACCACATTTCTTATTAGAAGCTCCAGATAAAACATGAGACTGGAATGAGTCCTGGAAATAAATTGACTACGGTGTAAGTCTGAGAGAGAAATTGCTTTTTGGAGCTACCCCCAGTGGTCATCAGTAGTATTACAACGTTAACACTTAGCTCAGTATTGTCTTGATTTTTAGCTGAGATCCTTTGCTTCTTGCCCTTGAAATATTTGTTATTGTTGGTCACTGACAAAATAAATAAAGTCGCTAATTAAACCTATGTGTTTAAGCTTTGAAGAAAAAGACATGTGTATTTAAAACACAATATCAGACCACGATGAAATAAAACATTTTAATCCAGTTTTTGTTGAAGAAGACTATTTACTAAGCTTCGATCTAATCTAGCTACAGAAACAAAATGGACATGTTGTCAACATTAACCCTTTTGATGGATGAATTATGAAAACCTTAGTCAAGATTTTGTTTTTTATTAAGTGTTTTTATTCATCTTTAGGTCTGAAAAAAGCAATGCCATTGACATTTTATGAATGAACCTTTTTTTTTATGTTACAAAAATGTCCACTCAGCTGGACAACGTGTGTTTAAGCTTTGAAGCGAAGGTAAAGGTAAAGTAAACTACTTAATTTGTCATTATACACTGTACAGTGACATTTGTCCTCTGTGTTTAACCCATCCTTCATGCCATTGGGGATGGCAGAAAGATATCTTTAAAAACACAATATCAGAACACTATGAAATAAAACATTTTTAGTGCATTTTTGTTTAAGAACACTGTTAATAACAGTCTAGTAACAACAAGCAGGTAAAAATGTTAGTGCAGATCAGGTATTAAGAACAGACAAGTTACAGTAATGATATAAACTGACTGATATGGAACTAAAACAACAAAACACATGAATATACAAGAGAACATCTGTAGAAGAACTGTCAACTGGGGTGACCAGTATGCATCAAAGGGTTAAAAAAGAAGAAGAACAGAAAAAAAAAAAGGAAGTAATTTGTCAAAACTGAAATCTGAATGATCATAATCATATACTAGATGTTGGTCTATATCAAGCACACCTTACAAAAGGAAGTTTGTTATGGTTTCAGAAGTACAAATTATCCTGCAAATGTCTCATCGGTCACATAACCATAGCAGGATGTTTGACGCTAATGAGGCTGTTGTCCTGCAGAGGGTTCTTCGAAGGGATTGTGTCGGTGACAGCCTTGTTAGTCAAACATCAAAGTTGAAACTTAAAGAAACAGGAGAAAGAAAAAAAAAACTGATTTTAAAGCAGCAAAATCCTGTCATATTACAGAAGTCCAGCAAACTGTCTAGACAATGAGAGAGAGACGGAGAGAAAACTGTCAAACTATGCATCTATAGAAAAGTACCTGAGACATCAAACCAGCTGCAATCTCATATTCTTTCAAATATCAAACCCAAAACACTTCTCTTGTCGTGTGTTGTGTGAGGTTTGCTGCTGTAACTCAGTTAGTCTGCTTTGTGCCGCACAGTATCTTTGTTATATTGCATTTTTGTCTCACCAGGCATGAAGAGAGGTAAAGGAGAATAACCTGAGCGTTCGATTGTACCATTAAATATCCTGTCTTCAAGGTAGTGAGGATGAGAAAGGTGAAGGAGAGGCCATCAAAGTGGATGAGATGCAGATTGAAGAGAGGTAGAAAGCAACAAAAGGCAATGCTGTGGTATTAAAAGAGGGATGAATATCTGAACAAAACAAAGGCTATGTAACAGTTAAAGAAAAGAAAAAGAAAAAAAAACACCCTGACTTCTCCAAGCCTTTTAATCTCTACAAATATTCCACACAAAACATGTGAATTTGCAAAAAATTAATCTATTCCGATAAAACATATTTGACATTTTATTCTTTGTTTCTCCATGTATTTAAATCTCCATTTCCTCCTAATATTTCCTGATATTCCATAGAACAAAAGGAGCACTGAGAGCTTAATTGCATAGATTTACAAATGAACCTTCGCTCTGGGATGAAGCTAGGCTTATTAATGATTAATTTCATGGTAATTTGAAGCAGATGAGACCAACAGAAGAGATCGGGAAGACAGATGGGGTTGTGTGCAAATGCTAGACATATAGAAAAAGTCCATTTAAATGACTACTAATAATGTAGTCATGTTAGATTCACCTAAGATTGCTCTTGTCCGTGCTCTTTGTACCAGACATATTAAAGGACTAAATCTTTTGGCTCAAGTTTAAAAATTAAGATTAGACAGATTTAACTGGCACTACTGAATGTTACCACAGCAGTTTTTGTTTTTTTTTTTTTTGGGGGGGGGGGGGGGTACCCTCCGTCTGTACATGTATATCCAGTCTAACTTTTTTTCTTCACTGTAATAAGTTAAATCATGCATATGTGCATGTAAATATGTCCACACAATGATGTACTGTGCCTTAACACTGGATCCTATTCATTTAAAATGACAAACACAACACTCAGAGATACTACAGGAACATTATGGGTTCTGTCATACATTAAACTGCTCCCTCTGTAGATATAAGCTTCTATTGCAACCCTCACAGTTTGTCTATGGGGGACACTGGGGGTAACATAAAGGCTTTCTGCAAACACATCAACACTAATGCAACATTGAACAGCTGAAATCCCTGAGAGTCGTTGAAACTATATTTTATATACACAGAGTTGTAGAAGAAAATAACAACTACCAGTTAAATTAAGCCACTAGTTTGGGAAATCACAGTAAAAAAAAAAAAAAAAAAAGCTACAAAGAAGGACGTTGGCAAAATAATAAAAACCCACACTGACTTAGAAAGGAAACTAAAAAAAAAAAAAAAAAAAAAAAAAAGCGCTGGCGGAAAACAAAAGAAACAAATACATGAACTCCCTGGTTGGTTAGAAAACCAAAGAGAAAGTAATAAAATCAATGTTGGAGAACCCCAAACACTTCTCCACAAGCCTCAGAAGTGAGAGCGAACCATGGCTCCATAAAAAGACTGAGATTTCTAATAAATATGAAGCACAACAGGATCAGGTGTAAAGGCAGTTCCGTGGCCAACAGGCATGTCCAAGTGGATTTGATGGTTTATATGGACTTCAGTGTTGATCAGAGGCTCAGGTGGAGAAGGGCATGGAAGTCCAAAACACTAAAAGTCCTCCTCAGCTCCTCATTAGTGACCCGGAAATCGATCTTGGTGGTTATGTTTATTTAAACTATTTCGCTGAAGTCTTTCCAAAGTTGTTTTTTTTTCACCACTGTGTTTGGTTATTTTTCCTGTTGTGTGGTTTAAAATAAAAAACTCTAACCTCAGTAGGAGCATGGCATAAAAATTAAAGCCTTTTTCAATATTAAACTGTATTAATTATAGACAAACATAATCAAACATTTGTGTCAAGTCAATAAAAATAATCAAAAATATGTCTATATCACATACTGACACATTATGAATGAATTATGAACTGTAAATTAATCAAAAAGTGGAAAATTCAGTGTGATATTACATGGAAGTAACACACAGCTGTAACTGATATCTACTTATAATAGGTGAGGATGAGTCATGTTGGTAAATGCCTGTTTCTGTGGCACAATTATTCCAAGATAGATAGATAGATCATGAATTATCATTTTGATCATGATGATGAAAAAGTTCTGAATGGATTTTGATTAAACTTTCAGGAATGATAGATAATGGGTCAAAGAAGAACATATTAGATGTTGAGCAAAGGTCAAAGGTCACACATCAGTGGTTATATCTCAGGATTCAGACGTGATAGAATCTGGCGCATTGTCTCACCATCGGACATCAGATGGGTCAACACCTATGGCTCCATCATGTCATGTTTTGACGTCATATGAAGCCTTGGTGGAGGTCTGCTGCCTCTGCCTTGTTCAAGGAATGCTTTATTACTTAAACCTTTTAAGGCAACAAAGATTTTAAGGTTCTTTTATTAGTTTTTAAATGTCTTAACGGCCTTGCGCCTTCTTATTTTTCTGACCTGCTTTTGACGTATCGACCCTCGCGGACCCTCAGGTCCTCTGGCAGTGGCCTCTTAACTATCCCCCGAACCAGGACTGAGACCCACGGTGAGGCGGCATTTAGCCACTATGGCCCCCCGCCTGTGGAACAACCTGCAGGAGAACCTCAGGGCTGCAGAGACTGTCGATACTTTTAAAAGAAGGTTAAAAACTCACCTTTTTACTCTGGCTTTTAACTAACTTTAAGAAATGTTATGTTCTTGTTATTTTCTGTTCATTATTTTATGTGTTTTACTCTTTTAACCTCTTACTTATATTTTAGGTCTTTTACTGCATTTCTTAGCATAAAACTTTTATGTTTTACCTCCAGTGTTTCCTCAGGGGGGGTCCTCCACACTGGGGGTTGTATCTGGCTCGCTGCTGGGGGTACTGCCCGCGGGTTCCCTCGGTCCGGCTGGTTGGGGGGCTTCTCACCATGGTGGGGGGGCTCTCCCTGTCTGTCGGGGGTCTGTGTACCAGCGCACCTAGTGATCATGGCCTGGGGCCCCTCCCACTGTGGAGGACCCCAGGGTAGACGTTTCCATGATGCTCAGTGCCAGGTCATGTCTCCTATAGTTGAAGCTGAGAGTGTGTGTGTGTGTGTGTGTGTGTGTGTGTGTGTGTATGGGTAGGTGTGTTGATGTGCGTATGTGTGTTCTGTGAATATATGGAGGGAGGGGATGGGTACTTGTTTTTAATATTTTTAATGCTGTAAAGCACTTTGTGTTGCATTTCTTGTATGAAAAGTGCTATATAAATAAAGTTTGATGTGATTTGAAAGTTACCTTGCTTCTTTTTTTTTTTAAGTAGATTCTATAATATATTCTATTTTAGATTTAAGTAGGTTCTACTTATCTGTGGTTACAGTGGCACAATCAAAACGACAAATGTGGAGTTAACAAAGCTGTTAGAGGATAGAAATAACAATAACTACACATTACCAACTCTGACAATTCAAACAAAAGACACAGAGAAAAGGTAGTCCCCACTCTGAGGTGGAGTGTGGGAAACATTTGTGGGTGAATTTAACAGAGAATATCTAACAAATATCACTGGAGGAAAAGATGGTACTCAGTGGGAACGTAATATCCTCTCTGTTGGGTGAACACATAATGGTATTTAAAGGGACTGTGAAGCAGCATATTCATAATGACTTTGATGTTTGTTTCCTCAGTACTGCAAACGGTCCCCCCAGTCTCGCCAGGGCAGCGTCTCCGAGTCCAGTTTTGCACAGTGCAACATCACCACCATGGCGTCCCACAACCCCAGAGGCTCCTCCAAACACCATGGGTATGACATTTGGGAACACATTCAAATAGGCTTTTTATATGGAGCGATTTTTGGGACAAAATTAAGCGTATTCACAGGAAAGTAATCTGTACATATTTGGGATACGCATATGTCTTTAGTTGTAGTTAAGCATAAAATAAATATTTGCAAACTCTAAAATGTACTCATGATGTGTGTGTTTAATATTTGTCAGAATACAAATCCAAAAGTTATGACATTTAAAAATTTTAAAGTTACGAGTACACTGTCTTCAGCAGGAATACGAATTTCTCAGATGTAAAGAAAGTGGTCACAAATATGTTAGGTCATCACGCCACACACATAAAAGTCGATTAATATCAAGACTACACATGGAATAAAACAGATAGCTTTAAAAAAACTTAAATTCTTCGTCACAGCTGTTACAACAAACAGTCCTCAGCATTAAAAACACAGTGCTACAATTGAATAGATATTAATAAAAATGAAATAAAATCACATAAAATAATTAAAAACCTTAAAAACAGTGCAGATATTTTTTCCACATGCAAAGTGAAAGCCTACCTGACTTCCATCCTTCATCTTGCCCAGACTTTAGCACCAGATGAGCACATACGCTTAATTTTTTCCCAAAAATTGCTCCATATTTTCAACGTGCGATTGTATTTATTGACGTGGTTATTCTTATTGTTTATTGGGGATCACCATTAGCATCGCCCTAGTGATTGCTAGTCCTCCTGTGGTCCCAGTTAGTAACACATCAAAAAATATACGCATCATTCGCAATAAATACAGTGACATTGCAGTAGAATAAATACAAGTACAACTTTCATATACCCTGTAAAACGTGACTGTAACACTTGAATTTGTCTGAATATTTAAACTTAAACCGTCCATTCAGAACGTGTCAGCGCTGACGCATCAGGAGTTAAAGGGTTAGTGTTATTCAGGAGGTTCAAAAGTCACAAAAACAATCAAAATGCACATTCTAACAACAATAGATAACTTCTGTGCCCCTTCATACAATCAGCATAGATGCAGCCAAGAGAGAAATTGAATTATCCACATTACAGTGCAGCCAAAGCTAATTGCTGATTTACGGGAGGATGATAGTAATTATAATTAAAGCTATAAACATGTTAATAAGCATATCTATAACAGTCATGAACACAGAGCAGATAAGACAGAGATAAAATTGGAAGCACATGCATAGAGATTTATGAGCCAGTACATATGTGTACATCACACAGCTTTTTTTTTTCCCCACAATCCTCAGTGGTGGGCTGAGCTTTGGCGTGTTCATCACCAGAAACACTCAAGTTCCTTTCTTCTTCTTCTGCTTCTTTTTCTTTTTTTTTATTCAATTTATTTGAACATTTACAAAATGGAAAAGAAAAAGAAAACATACAATAAAAAAAAAAAAAACAACGCAAGCATTTTGAAAGGAGTGGGTGGAAGTTAACCCCTTCTTACTATATCAATTTTTCTAACTAAAATCCTAAAACGCTATATTTGTTAACTGTATCTGATATATATACGTACATACATATAAAATGAACAAACAATAACTACAGAAACAACAACAACCCTCAATAATAATAATAATAACAACAATAATTATAATAATAATTAATAATAAATACAGAAACAACAGCAACCCTCAATGATGATGACAATAATAATAATAATAATCATAATCATCATCATCATCATCATCATCATCATCATCATCATCATCATCATCATATTTGTGGGAAAAGAAATGGAAAAACACAAACAAAATTAAACCAAAAATGAAAAGGAATGAAAATGTGCTAACATTAATAATACAATATGGAGCCAAAATGAACCACTGTGAACAAAATAAATACAGAATTATTAATGACAGAACAAAGAAAACCTTCACACCTCCATCTCATTCTTATACTGTAGAAAGATATAGTGTTTATATTTTGTTTTAAACTGATCAGGGCGTCCAGCGGTCAGAGGAAAAGTCAGGGGATTTTGCTGGACGTCCTGTTGAAGGGATGATTAAGTATATTTTAAAGCTGTTGCACACCGTTGGAATTTGTTCATTGTTGGAATCATCTTTGAAATGTATGAACAGATAGATGGTGTGCAGGCATTTATACACACACCAGCTGATTTTGTATTTTTTTATAGTTTGTTTACATTTTGCACACCTTTGGTCGACTGCACATTCATATGTTCAGTTTGTTTATATTTTGCATAGTTCAGTTTTGCATCAGTTTAGGCCAGGGGTCTCAAACTTATGACTTTCAGGGGCTACATTCAGCCCAATTTGATTTCAAGTGGGCCGTACCAATAAAATAATAGCATAATAACTGAGAAAAAAAATGACAATTCCAAATGTTTGTCTTTGTTTTAGTGCAAACAAACCCAATTACCTTATGAAAACACTTACTATCCAACAAGAAAGGTGTGAATAATCTGAAAAAAACTGAAATATCTCAATAAAAATATGTGTAGTTCTAACAATATCATGCCTCAGTTAATCATTTACACACATTATGGATCAGATCTACTACAAAGACACTAAATAGTTAAAATTGTGCCTAATTTTCTTTAGAAATTTCAGGTTATTCATATTTGTTGATGTTTTTCACATTTTATTCTTACAGGATAGTTTGTAAATCTAAACATTTTCCTAATTTAATGTTATTTTTTGCACTCTGACTTTTTGCACTATAACCAGGCCACATTGGAACCTTTGGCGGGCCGCATTTGGCCCCCGGGCAGCATGTTAGAGACCCCTGGTTTAGCCATTTCGTGAGACTGCCCCTTGTGTGATAGCAATGAATTACACTGCATACTTCTCTAGATGCAACTTGAGCATAAATGAGAAATAACGGCGAAAATGTGACTGTTCCACTTTGTCTCAAGACTATGCAGAGGCCTTTAGAGACACAAAAGCAACAGCAAAAGTTTAATTTCTTCTTCTTTTTTTTTTGCCAAGGCTGCATGTTCTGTTACAGTACGTTTGAACAAACATATTGAGGGAAGTGAGCCAAAGACTAGAGCGTTCCTGTGCACATCCTACCATCTTTTGGTGCTTTGTTGTTAGACTTGACAGGATTTTTATTTTTTTAATGTTTAGGTTAGATAAACTTCTATCACAGGTGTGTGTTTGAATGCAGGGGAAACTGGAGTTACATGAAGGACAACTTTATTTTACACTTTAGCTTACCCAAAGGAATATGTAAAAAAAAAAAAAAATTAAATTAAATAAAATAAAAATGTGCACATAATGCTTTTTTCTAACTTTGCTCTCTTTCATTTAATCCATAAAGTTAAACATTTTCAATTGAGAGCTTCTCAGTGCACCTGTGGTTTTGTACTTCTGACTGTACAGTTAACTCCAGCAGAGCAGCTGGGGGTTAATCACCTTTTTTCAAGGGGCTCAAAGCATTAGATGAGAGGAGATTTTTTCCCAGAAAATACAACCTTACAACCTACAAACTCTGGCAACACTTTCCTTCGGCTATTTTTCCAACTTTCTCTTTGTGAAGAACCGAGTCGATCACAAGATTATTTAGTCTGGTACTCTGCTCTGAGTACAAATAACTACCCTAGAGTGTGATGGGCCTCTCCACTCACATCAGCTCAGGCAGGTAGTTGGCTGCTATTGAGCTGGGACACCCCTCTGCAAACAGAACCAGAAACAAATGGGCCAAAACTAACGCTGTGTTTAGAAAATGTCTTGTTTTAGTACCTATATGTGGAACTCTGCCAGCACAATTTACTGCTTGGCCAAAAGCTTCCACTTTTTACAGATAAAAATCCCATATTTAGGGGGAACGTTACCCCTAAAACAGCAAAAATAAATAAATAAATAAAAAGAGTTCAATGCAAATGAAAAGTATTGGGAGCTTTTCATCTTACGCTAATTTGTTTTTGAGGCGTCCAAATAACCATAAATATAAATATTCTGTATACAGTTTGGTTGAGTACATGGCTTCACATTTTCTTGCCCCAAATTTACATAGAAATTGAATGTAAATAAACTAAAGAAGTCATTTCACTGATAGCAGGAAGTTACACTGAAGATGACACAGGACCATATTCCAAAATTTACAATAGTAGTTTAGTGAAGCCTTGAAGTTTAATTAGTGTGTGTGTGTGTGTGTGTGTGTGTGTGTGTGTGTGTGTGTGTGTGTGTGTGTGTGTGTGTGTGTGTGTGTGTGTGTGTGTGTGTGTGTGTGTGTGTGTGTGTGTGTGTGTGTGTGTGTGTGTGTGTGTGTGTGTGTGTGTGTGTCGGTCAGTCGGTCGGTGGGGGGTGTACAGATTTTTTAATATGGATACATCTGCTACATTAACTCTATGGAAAAAATACTTTATAAATAATTTTGATTTATTGATTGATCAGCAGAGTTAGGACTTTAAAATAAAAAAAGAAAGCGTTGATACCCAGCGGTACCCCAGTACCCCAGTGTTCCCATTAAACAACAACAGCTTTTAAAAGTCTAAAAGCCATTAATATACGAAACACCTGAATCGTGCAATAAGTGCAATATTTTATGTAAATAATGTGAGTGAACTGCTGAAGGACCATTGTGTGAATGCTATATTTTAATCTGTATTTTTATTCCTATTTTATTCCTATATTATTATTTAAAATTATAACTTGCAATCTTTTATTTTTGTATATTTTTTATTTTTATCTTATCTTAGAGAGACGTTTTTAATTACACCTGATGCTGATGGCATGTTTCAATTTCGTTATACTTTTGTATAATGACAATAAAGACATTCTATTCTATTCTATTCTACTATATTCTATTACATCTTCCATAATAATAACTTCTACACTCTCCTTTTTGTTTCTTAGAAGTGGCTCTATGTCTCACAGCCCAGGCCAGAGGACTCGGGCAGCCCATTGGTCAGCTCCACGCAGGACCCCACCAATATCCAGAGGGCGACTAAATCCAATCGGAGGGTCCAAGTATTCAGGCCCCGCCTACCAACACCTGCAGGAGGTGGACTCATCTGAAAAGGAGGCTGAAGCACAGAAAGGGTGAGGAGACTGCATGAAAGACACTTTTCTCACCTCAAATATTTAATTCAACTGACTTTTATATTAGATATGATATTGACACCCAACATTCCAAAATGTCTGATGTTCATCAGTGCTTTTTTCACCAGTGAAAACTTTAACCGTAACCCTGACCAGAGGTTGCAACATGTTGGCTGCATTTTAATGGAGAGCTAAAGGCATTTTATTTTCACATATATCCTACAGTGTTCTTTGGAATATATTTCTTGAAATCTTGCATGGTAACTGGAACATCTGTGGATAATCACCAGGAAGACCCAGCATTCAAACACATTCAGTACTTCCACTTTCTTAATTTACATGACATTGAAATGAATTTGTAATTTTATTTAGCAGTGTGAAGGTGAGAGCAGTATTTGGAATAAACCATGATGGCTTGTTTTCTGTTCATTTGATGGTTGTGAAAGAAAACTCTAACCCCTACCCAAAAAATGTATTTCACTCATTTTTCATTTTTTAATCTGGTTTTTATGCATTTTACTAATCAAAATGGGCACTTGTTGCATACATTTCACCTCTGAAACAGATCAGTTCTAACATTGTAACGACAGGAATGGTTGAGTGATTGTTTCGTTATAATCGTTCTGTTTAGTGGGTTGGAAATACCAGGCAGTGAGTGAACATTTAGATCTTCATGTGTTGGAAGCAGCAAAATGAGCCACGCACTGATCTGAGTGGCTTTGACTCAGTCCATGTTGTCACAGTGATGACTGGGTGAGAGCATCTGCACAACTGCAGGTCTGGTTGGGTGTTTGTGGTCTGCACTTGAAATCACAAACAGACATTCACACGGAATTCGAATTATCACTGGACGTCTGTTTTTCACCAAATCACAGTAGGTAATTTGTGGCAGAATTATTAGTGAGCAAATCATGCACGAGACTAAGAACTCAGACATTATCTGTAATTGTTCAGTATTACCAGTGGTCCACAGGTAATACTTATATGTGAATAGGGCATGAGGAAGGACCTGTCATTCTCAGTACAATTGATCATCTAGGGCGGGGGGGGGGGGGCAACCCTGGTCCTCAAAGATACATCTAAAACTTGTTGGATTGTGGCTCTGGAGGACCAGGGTTAGCCCCCCCTCCCCCGATCTAGGGGTACAAAGGTTTGACATATTTGCCTCAAAGGTACATAATTATACCTTTTAAGAAAGGATTTCACTGTTTGATGACTACTTTGTGGTGCAGTGGTTAGCACTCGTGCCTCACAGACAGAAGGACCCTGGTTTGATTCCCACACCAGACCTTTCTATGTGGAGTTTACATGTTCTCCTCGTGTCTGTGTGGGTTTTCTCCACTTTCCTCCCACCATCCAAACACATGCACTGATAGGTTAACTGGTTAATCTAAATTGTCCATAGGTGTAAATGTGAGAGTGTTTGTTTGTCTGTATATGTTCAGCTCTGAGATGAACTCATACAGGGTGTACCCCGCTTTCACCCGTTGTAGCTGGATTAGGCCCCCAGTGACCCCCATGACCCTAGTGAGGATAAAGCGGGGTCAGATGACGAGATGAGACAATTAGTTTGTACATTTTACAACAGGTAAAAGGTACTTATTAGTACCTTAATGTCCAAATATTGGGGGTACATTGGTGTTTATTGTACCTTAGTCTACACATCTGTACCCCCACTGTACCTTCTTTTCTGAGAGTCCACCCTCAGAGGTCTGATGGAGTCTCTGCCTCAGATTTGAGCAGTTTATGTGAGAAAAGAGGAACCTACAGAATATTAGACAAATGTAATGTTATGGTCGGTTCTAACCACGTTATATTGGCAATGAACCAGATCTGGAGATGATTTGACGCTGTCTTTTTGCCACCACAATGTCACCCTTGTCAAAGTAACTCAGATCCCTCCTCTTGCCCATTCTGTTTCTAGCACATCAACTAAAGGTCCACTTTCTATTATATCCACCCACTGACATGCTTCAACGAGATGATCAAAATGAATAGCACTTTGTCTGTCAGTGGGCATAATGCTAGGGTCAATACATAATAATAATAATGAAGAATGTCACTCAAAGTTGCTCAGATGGACAAAGAAAAATGTATGGAGATGCAGAAAACCTTTAAGACCTTCAGTCCTATGGGTTTAAAGGGTTTTTTTTTCTGTTTCTCTTTTTTCCTGTCTCTGCTTCATTTCTTTTAGCTACATCCCTTTGCTGACACATTTCAAAGGAAACCACTAACTGAAAAATACAAGCCTGCCTTGGACAAAGCTTTGGATTTCATTTCAATTGGAGATATTTCAATGCCAATTTGATGGGGTTTTTTTTAAGGTGAAAAAAAAAACCACTTGCTGCATATTTTAACATTCCCTACTCCCCCACCATCCCTTTGTTTTCCAATCTGCAGAGCAAAGATAAAAACAAGGTTGTGTTATATTGTGGTCTGGACTATACAATGGCATGAGTTCAAAGCAAATGCTTTGCTTGGTGTTACTGCTTTTAAGGACATGATATAGGCAGCACATCCAGATCACAGGCACATTTTACTCTGGCTCACCCTCTGACAAGGTTTTGTGCCTATTCTCCATTCTAATTGTCAACTTTATTATTGTAATGGCTTATCAAGCACAACAACAATTAACTCATTCACTGCCATTGACGTGTTTTGGTGTCAATTCAAATCCAAATGAATAGGCTACACTTTATTTTGATGGGTGCCATATTTATGTAGTCTTAGAGTCTTTTATTATGTAAGTATTATATAATATTATACTAGCATATTATAATAGAGTATGTAGTATATTATATAAAATACTGTATAATATTGACTATGTTCTGAGTCAATATTCTCTTCTCATTGACCTGGCAGTGAGTGAGTTAAGTTGCACATCATGGGTTATCTCAGTAGATGGTGCATGTGCATACCACAGCAGTCAGGTGAAATACATACAATCACTGTCAATGATTATCATGACATGTAGTCAGTGGATAAATCCCGCCATTGGACTGACCCACTTCTGGTGGGTCAAGTGTCAGTGCTTTACCCACCTGGACTGGCACGGCTCACTTCAGGCACTCAGATCCCAGTGGTACCGGCTCAGGATAAAGCTCCACATGACCTACATACATACTAATATAAAAAAGAAAGAGGAGATAGACACGACTGAGAAAAAACACACTCCCATATACCCTGAGCTTGCATGAAACATGTCTTGAATCACTGGCGTGTCTATAGGGGGCTATGCCCGCCCTGTTTGATCTGACTACTTAAGTTCTCTTTTGTCTCAACGGTTATTTAAACAGGATATTTAACACCTCATTTTTGTCACTATCTAGGGATGTTTGAGCTGCATGAACCCTCCAGCTCTTAAACCACTGGGGGGTTTTTTGGCCAAAGCTAGTGTCTGCTTTGTTTTTATGTCCAGTAAGGAAAGACACAAAATCAACCCTCAAATAACCATCTGATGCAGTGCTCTGGTTTAACCACAATGCATCAGCTTGAAATAGGAATATAATACCACTGATGAACACTAGTTTATGGCTCCAGAAACTCCCATTAAAAACTACTTGGCTGTAATTCTTTTACCAGACTCATTCAGGTTTTAATCCCATTTGGGTCCTCTGATTACCTTTGGATCATTGTTTTAATAATATTTTACAGCTAATAGAAGAGTCTCATTTACAACATGCATAAATGAAACAATGTAAAATGTAAAATATAATCCAAAATCATAGAATATAATGATGTTTTTGTCACAGAGCCCTCTATTGTAGATCTATTGATAATTGCTGTTAACAATTTACACTCCTGTTTGTATAATTTATGCCATGTTTGTTCTACGTAGAACCAGTTTGGCTCAACTGGACTCTACTTGACTTGGGTACCAGGTACTATTCCTGAAGAAAGTTTCTATTATAGGATACTACCAACTTTTGAGTACCTCGACCTCATAGTGATGCACTGCTTTACTTGTGTAGCTTCTGCTCAGAGAGTTGCTGATGAACTCATTTGTTACGCGTTGTCTTGTCAGAATTTTACATGACCCACCAAGGACTGAAACTCCTCAACAGACCATGGTGTAGTTTTCAGGCTGATATTAAGTGCATTAACATAATGATATATTATATGATATACTTCTGCATCTATTTTTTTTGTAAACTGGCAGGCGTGTGTCTGTGCAGGATTTATACATCATGTTTTAATATTGCTTGAAACATTGGCGGAGGTGAAACCAAAAAACTGGTACCAGGTACCAGATTCCAGGTCTGTTTTTGTAATGGAAAAGCAAAAATGCTGAGTTGAGTCGAGCTGGTACCACGTAGTAGAAATATGGAATTATCTATAGAAGCTAATTCAGTGCTACTTTGAGACTTTGACGGTGTATCAGCTAGCCTGACAAACTGTGTTTATTTAGCATTAACATTAATAACACAGTGATATGTGTTAAGATTGAACAAGTAGTGGCAGTTTGTGTGACAGAACTAAAGCAACATCTAGTTTAAGGTGAAATGGCTCAGTTGATTGCATCTCTTCTCTCATGTGAAACATATCATCAACATTAACAGATCACCTAAATATTGTCTCATCTGAAAAATCCTGGACAACACCCCTCTATATGGTGACTTCTGACTTTAAAAAGTAAGATGGGACAGGGGAAAATGTCACAGTAGATACTTCAAAACCATAATCTAAATCAAATTTAAAAATTCAAGACTTTATTGTCATTACACAACAGGTTGCATAATGAAATTAAAGTGTCCACATCAGTGCAAGTTTACAATAAAATAATAGAAAAGAAATAATGCATTAAAATGTCTTATAAAATGTCATGTATTGCACTAAGGTAGTGAATTGTGTAGCAGCAATATGGTAATCCAGAGACCACTTTTTATGTGCAATATATTAGTTAATGCCAGTGTCTTTGTCCCACATAAAGTTTCCAAAGTTTGTTGGGACAAGTTGTGTCCATCTTATCCGCTCCTTCTGATAGATGGTAGAGGTGTTTTCTAGTCTAGTCAGGCTAAATGCTTTACCCAATGGTCAGTTTGTGTGTCCTTTAACTTGTTGAGTGTCATTCCTATTAGTCACAAAGTCCTATTGTTGACATTTCTGTAGTCTGTCCTCGCTCTTTAACTGTCTTTTAGTCAATTCAGGTATCACCGAAGCATCCTCTGGACACTCTAAGTGCTTCTGAAGTGCCCCTTCTGGTCACTCTAAGTGTTTTCTGGTCTGCCTTAGTGTCTATCTGGGCAGTCCAGATGTCCTCCCAACTGCCCCCGATAAGCCTTAGTCTATTATCTGACCTGTTGTCAACCCAAATGACCCATGGTGAGTGTGACTGCCTTATCTACGCGCCACAAGTTGAGACCTCTATACGACATGAGTGTTGGCACAAGTACCTCTCATGGGTCCTTGGGTCAGCTGCTCCACTCAGGCCAGCCTTGTCCCTTTTTCAGTGGTTCATTTTTGTCCCCCACATCCCTAGAGCATCTGTGCGGGCCACTGCGAAGGATGACTGCTGCCTCTCATCAAAACACACCCCAAATACGAGCACACACAGCTGCTGCTTCTAAATTAGATGTGCAGATGAACAGGTTGTGAATAAAGGCAGGAGGTCACGCTCACTTACTTACTCACATTTAGACCACACACTTATACAGACTGACTCACTAACACACACAAACACACACACACACTCACACACACACACTCACACACACATACTCACACTCTCAAACTTACTCATTTACTCTCTACTGTTCAGTTTCCCATAGCAGCAGATGGACAGACGGACGACAGCATCCCTTTCCTGTAGTATGGTAGCCTCAGTTGCCATGGATACATTTGACCATGATGGCAGACAGGGAATAAATACAGAAACAGGCACAGAAATAGAGAAATTCAGTTCAAATCTCTTCTGACACAGACGGAAAGAGCTCAAAAATATAGTAGAGGACAGAAAAGACAGGGGAAAAAATCAGCAGCAGGAAAGTAAAAGGTTGTGATAGAGGAGTGTGTAGATAGCATATGACAGTTTAGAAAATGCTTTAAAGAAAGGTTACCCTTTCTGTTGCATGCCTGTTAAAGAAGCCCAGTGTTATCTCAACAAAATGGCTGACAGACAGGACAGAGTGTCTTGTGTTGTTACTACTATTTTAAGATAAAGCTGTCTCCAAAATGGCTGACTTAGAGACTGCACATATTTTTCATATTTTTGTCCACTGTTGGCCATAATTTTCTTAGCGTTTCCCCATCAGTTTGCTTTAATACATATGACCTTCATTTCACTCGACGGCCAGTTGCTGTTTTTGTTTCCATACTCAGGTGTATGTTTACTATAAAAATATACTTTCTTTTTGGACACTGAATTTCACTACATTATAAATGTTGCTTTAAATATGATAGTAGACAGATGAGATTCACCAAGAAATTAACTATTAATGAATGATTAATAGAAATGGCTGCTAACACTTGTACATTTAATGGGTTCTCGTAAATGATAAAAGCCTGGTCACTTATCTCACCTCACTTTGCACATAGTCTCTTTGTAATACCCTTCTAGCTGCTCCCTCATCACTCCAGGGTCTATATTTGAACTGTGCTTCATAGATTTTTGCAATCTGATTGTGTTTCACCACATCAAAAGAGAGATTTGTCTGTGAATGTTATCTTGGGAATTAGCACCCTCACATCATCCTCTTATCGCAAAAAGGATCCTTTCTGTGGACTCGCTAAATCTCCAGTGTGGTTTTCGGTGTGGATTTCAATGTCTTGGAAAAATACTGCAGCGATAAGACAAGGATGTGATCTCTTTTGTAGTCTGAAAAAGCACCTTCTCCACCCACCACTATTTTTACTCACTTTGATGGGAGACCATGAGGGTGTGTGATGACAGTGTTACAAGACAGAGGGACTCCATGTTGAATTTAGCCGTGGTGGAAACAGTTAGAATTGCAGAGGATTATGCATTATTACGCAAAGACACACAATGCAGCTGGATTTAAACAGTGATAACGTTGGCATGTCATGCACCGTCAGACCCCAAAAGAATAAAAAGAGATTTTTGTGGACTGAGGGAAGTTAAGAACTGGATCATTTTAGTGGCTAAAGACTGTGCGATAACATGGTAAATGAACATTTGATGTCATCTTTTATGCGTTCAGATATGTACTTGATAAAGTAGTGACGTACATGGAAAATACACATGATAAAGGTTGTTCATTAAGACACTGATACATGGTTTTTGAATCTATCTGTAATGAAACACATCAACTGTGATGATAATGTAATTAAAAAGCATCATTGCTCAAATGTTCTTTGACACATTGGTTGTCTTCCCACCATACTGATAATGTACCATCATACTTTTGTGACATTTGACGACTTTATGAAGCTACTATTTGAACAAAGGGTGCCAGGTTTATTATTATTATTATTATTTTGGTAAATAACCCTGCCCCTTACATGCATTGTAGCTTATTTTGGCTGATGTCAGCATAGACCTAGACAGCTGTTAATAGTCACTGGAAATATATAAAAAACAATTTGATATGTATTCAACCAATAGTTTTGCTGATGTCAACCAAGAAACCAAACTGAACCAAAATCAGTATCTTCAAATTCTGCCATTTGTTATCACACTCACTGTGCAATATACCATGTACAGTATATAGAGTTTGGTTTTATATTTTCATAACTTTTTTTAATTTTCTGGATTTGTAAAAAAAAAAAAAAAAAAAAATTCTTATACTTTATATACATATTTTCTATCTATCTATAACGTTACCCTCTCGTTGCACTTGTTGCAATGACAATAAAGCAAATCTGAATCTGAATCATATGCCGATTTTGATTCATGAAACCATTTATCTCATTTGTTGACCAATAAGATGACAGAATATTTTAATTATTGCACATACCTACGTCTTAAAGTTCAAGATGAAACTTTATTCATCACTAAATTCAGTACAAAACTCAAACTAACACTCATCTGTCATATGAATGTCCCAGAACCTTTCCTGTCCCACAACCACACCTGGACCCTCATACACTGATCGGCTCATTCTCCTTTTTCTCATTATGTGCCACTTTTCAGAGTAATATGGTGGGTGGTGTTTGACACAGAACGAAGGGGAAGTTACACTTAAAAGACGATCACAAAAATATCAGACAGGTTAAATAAACCTATGAGGAAATCAGCAGAATTCTTCGCTGACAGCACATCTTTGTATGCAAAAGATTTCAAACCAGATAAATGCAAGTGCAGTAAAACTGACACTATGGAACAGAAAAGAAGCTTTAACAGTGGAAACAGTTTTAGTGACTTACTTAGGACATGGAGCAGAACTATATATAGACTAATGGTATTTCAATATACCACGTACAGTGTTCAACTCTGGATATTTTCATACATGTTTCTTCTTCCCACTCCTTTTCGGGTGTAAATATTATTATTTCTTTTCTTATGTATGTGTATATTGTGTGAATTGCCCGAAATAAACACATCAAATCAAATACTTGAGGTCATACATGCACAATGAGATAAAGAAACTCATGTTCTATCGCTGAAAAATGGCTGATGAGCAAACAGCATTGAAAATACAGGCTGTACAGTAGATCACCTGAGTATGTTTTAGGCTGGTGATGACAGTTACAGAGAAACAAGGGATTTAATAAAAGTAGCACAGGGTGTAGAAGAGCAGATAGATTAAAAACTATATTTTGTGAAGAATCAGTTTGTTTACACAGTCTCTAAGCAAATATCTGAAAACATGTACCGACAAAGAATACGGTCATGATCTTAACAACTTATGTCATTCACAGAAATGTTTAACATATGAGTGACTATAAGTTAAACTGTAGTAAACTATAAGCTCAGGTGCCCTTTACAGAAGCCTGCACTTGATAAAAATGAAAAGCATATTTAAAATCATTATAAAAACTGAACTCTGAGTCACCTCTTCCTTTATATAAGGAGGTGGGAGGTTTTTTTTGGAGATTTTTGTGCGTGTATGTGTGTGCACAGACATGGAGATGAAAGAAAGATGTCAGCTTCATCTTCTGTCTATGCATCCTCTGTTATCAGGTGAGATGGCAAAGGGTGGAGAGTTGTTCCTCTGTGTATTCTGTCGAGGTTTCAGCGTGGGAGTTTGAAAAGGCGATCGAGTTGAAATCACAAAGACACAATGACTTCATCTCGAAGTGAAGTGAATAAGTTTTACAGCTCAGTAACCTCTGTTCCATCTCACTTTTTTTTTTCTTTTTCAGTTTTATCTATTGGCTCCTTCCTGTCATGTCATGTAACAACTCATTTATATTCTAGCAAATTATGATGCTGTGTAATATGACTTAACTTTAACTGAATTTTTGTTTGGGTTTTTTTTTTTATAAGTGACCGTTTGAAATCAATTTTCAGTAGCTCTACAGCCGGTTATGTAACTGAACCATGACTAAATATGCATTTTTATAATTTTTTCCTATTTTATATTGTCAAAACCAAAGGTAAATCTGACTAAACTCACCAAATACATCTCATACTCTGAAACTCACTCCCTCCTGCACTTCGTAACACTGACTCTGTCTCTCTGTTTAAATAAAAATAATACATATATAAACATCCATGCATGCATATATACACAGCAGATGATAAAATAAATTCAAATCCTCAAATGCAAAAACATATTACTTAAAAGTCCTGATGTGCATACAAACTTTCAAATGGTTTTACACGTTTGACCGCCTGTTTGTGCGTGTGCCCATCGCGCTGAATCTTCTTCCAGAAGGGAGGGGGGGTGAACAGTGTGTGACCAGGACATTGTGGGGTCTTTGAAAATGGAGCTGGCTTTTTTGTGAAGCCTGCCAGCATAGATGTCAGAGGGGTACAATGTGGTCCCTATTACCCTCTCATGGTGATTCTCCAGAACAACAGTCCACAAACTAATATGTGTGAATACTGTGGTTTCATCCTTTTCTTGAATGTGTGTGTGTTTCTCTCAGTAGTTTCTCATGTGTTCCCGTTCTTTCCTCCTCAAGTATCCTCTTATAACTTGTCTACTTTCCTGAAGTGTCCACTAGTTGTTCAAAGCACTTTCCAAGTATCTTCTGGGTCAGTCGATGCATCATCTGACTCATCAAGTATCTCCTGACCATCCCAATACCACCCTCATTAGTTAGAGTATCCTGTTGTTGATTCTCCACAAGTCAATTCATTCTCTTTAACTGTCTTCTAAAAGTGAGCAAGTGTCTCCATCTAAATAAATTTTCACTTATCCTCTCATTTTTTTCCTCTTGTCTTCTTCCCTGTCTTACATAGTTGCCACATGGAGGGAAAGAACCAGTACGATGACCCCAGACGAGATGCCTTCCTTCATATGCAACCTCCTGTTTCCACGGAGACCTCACCTCCCTTTTCTCGGAGCGGCCACATGGAGGTGCGTTTAGGCTCGTGCGTTCTGTCTGAGCGCAAAGATCCGAATCCCACCACTCGAAGTTTGCGAAGGTCCAGCCACCACCACCACAGCCACTCCCCACCACCGCCATTTCGCTCCTGCTCGATCCCAATCATTCCCTCTGTCCAGTGTCACCACGACAACGAGGCATCTTGTATGCAAACTAGCATCACCCCAGCAACCACAACGATGTCAGCCACCTCTGAGGCCACACCCCGCAAAGAAGAGAAGGAGAGGGCAGTGAACGCCGCATCGTCCTGCTCATCCGCCATTGGCCAACAGCGGGATGAGGTGGCGCTGCTTTTGGAGGAAGCACAGGAACAGCTCAGGGCGCTGGCGTTGGCTCACAGGAAGCAGGAGGAGGTCGGGGTCAACACCTCCGCCACTGCCCTTGTGGAGGCCAGAGAAACTGTGTGTTTCCTCAACCTTAATGGAGGAGGAGCTGGAGCACTGGGCTGTAACGGACCCACGCAGACCCAGTTGCTCAGCCCCAGCCAATCACACAGAGACGTCGGCCAGAGCAGCCAATGAAAGGACACCATTTAGGACATTCACTTTTGGTTTGACAGTGTTTAATAAACTTTGGTGTTCTGCGTTTGTGGGACGTAAATGGAAATGCAGAACTGAAGAAGAAGAGAAAAAAAAAAAAAGTAATTTCATGGAAATTCTGAAAATGTGCTGACGATATGCATACTGTATGGATACAAACATGCAAACACTGCTCAAGTGGCCGCCTTTACACTGACTGACAGTACAGGAAAAAGAGAAAAAAAAAGATATTTACATGCATTTATTTACAAAACAAGAGAAACACTTCTACTTAGACAAAAAGAAACCAAATAGTCTGTCAAATCCATGGTGTTTTTAATTGTAAAAAGAATATATAAATATATATATATAAATATATATGGATATAAATATATGGAATTCAAAAAGTGACCAAGTACAAAGTTGAAGAACACAGGAATGATGTAACTATTTTTCTTTGTTTTCTTCTCCCTGTTTTGTATTAACTCTGTCATACTTTGGTTCTAACTGAAGAACTCCTTCAGGGTTTTTATCGACGTCCAACCACACGTTCACCATCTGCAAATATGACTCTGTGAGCACGCACGGAATCCAAAAGGAGCATCCACACACAGATTCCCCTCCTCTTGCCTTCTGAAAACCTGTCTACCCGAGCCAAGAATTACAGTACGGCCCTCTGCGGTAACCAACAACACTTTGAGGATTTACAACACTAAACTCAGCTGCTCTGTGTGTTATATCGTGTGCTGCAACGGAAGAGCGAGGTGTTAGAGAAAGACACACCGGCAACAATTTCTTCACACTTGGTTGGTGTTGAGACAGAAGATTGTTTAAGACATCTTAGCTTAGATGTTTACTCCCCTTTGACCAGATCAAACCAATTAAGATTATTTTCCATTTTTGTTACAAATTCTATTTTCACACATATACACACACAAACACACACACATTTGCACCTACACTCACCCTGTGCATTATTTTTCAGCTGGGTTTGATGATCAAATGACTGGACAAAAGGACAATGAAAGAACCGGGGGTTAATGGTCGACACAGGAGCTAACGGAACTGATTGATTTAATTTTGTTTGCCATTTTTGGTTGATAATGAACAACGCTGCTTTCTGGGGCTGATGGGAGGGGAAACTACATGGTTTGGGTAATGAAATAAGAAATAAATGTCTCTATGTTGTATCCTATGAATTGGAAGCTTTTGAATCTCTGTATGACGTTACAACCAAATGTTACTGGTGACAAAAAGTAAAAACTGGTTGCAATTCTGGTAAAGATTTCTTTAAATTACAAGTGTTTTGACTGGTTGTTTTGAAGATACTTTGACTCCCTGGCATCATCCTGATTTACACCAATGACACTTTACCAATACCTTTTACAAACATAACATAGATTACCCAATCTTAAAGGTCTCATTCCAACGTTATTTCATTAATATTTCTGTGTTTTCCATTGTTATTGAATGCATTGTGCGTTGGTTCTATTTAAAAAAAAAAAAAAAAAAAAAACATCTGGGTTGCTTTGTTTCCAGCTGTTTTTGGACTGTAGAAAAATTACTTGAGGTTGAACAACAGATTTTACCAGTACCCGTACATGTCCATGACGCAGTGATGAAGCATCAGAGAATGAATGTGTGAAGGAACACTCCCCCCCTCCCCTCTCGTTAAGTGTGTCTTTATCTTCCCAGAGTAGCAACCAGCTAGGTTTTGTTCCGTCGCTTGTTTTGAAAACTTGCAGGAAAAAAATGACTTTATTTCCACAGAGAGCACATGAACCAGTTTGGTCCGCCATTGTTTTTCAAGTTTTTCAACTTTCTTGTTGATGCTAATGCTACTTCAGATTCACTGCAATGGGGGACAGGCTGGGGGGAGTGTCACCTGCCTTCCGTGGGCGGGTTTAACCCCAAGTGGGTGATGCCAATACCCACATGACGTATTGAGGACAGGTTTTTTCTGACTCACTCTTTTCTCTGTTGTTTTCTATGAATGTGAAATACAGCCAGAGGTGAAACACCACTTTCAAATATAGCATGTGATGGTAACTTGGGGTGACCCATTCAAAAAGGAGCAGGGAACAATGGTTTTCAGCAGAATGACAAATTTGAGAAACCTCCAACAATCATAAAATCTATATTATTCATTCATTTCGTCTTTATTGATGATCCTCTTTAGCTGATGCACACATGCCAGTCTAGTCTTCCTGGAAAAACAGGTTCTGGATGTACAATCACAACATACAGATCCAGTTACAATATATACAGTCATCCATTTACAGTATAAAGAAAGGAGGGAAAATATTAAATAAGTTACCTGTAATCCCCAATTTTCTACATTAAAAAATATAATGTAATAGATTAACTTGTGGTAATATCTTGTTATACACATGCCAAAATTCAACACATTTTTAGTCCATAGATGCTATTTCATTGACAAAATGATTTGTAAACCCATCATAAGCTATTTTTGTTTTGAGGCTGAAAAGTAAACTGGTTAGTGAAGGTTTAATTAAAAACTACATCAAGAGAGTAATTAAATTTTAAAGAGAGACAAATGGAAAACAATGCTTTAGATAATGAAAATCATTCTCCTCGCAGTGAAACTGACATCATCAAATCAAAGACAAAGAAAAAAAAGACTTTGGGATTTCAAAAACCAAAAGCAACAATCTTGCAGAAGCACTTTCAGACTTTTCAAATGATTTAACATCTGTCTTTTCAACAGAATCAAGTCCTGCTATTGTCTGTTTCTACAAACCATGAATATGTATAAGTTCTGCATTTCTCAACCAAATATCCTAAAGTTGCTTATTGTCAGGGTGTAAGATATAGTATCATTTAGTGGCAAGTTTGTAGAAAACAAACTCACTCACCTTTGTGGTTTAAAAAAAAAAAAGGGGTGGGGGGGGTATCATTGTCAGTTTGTTGTACTTGTTCTAGACTTTGTGGTTTTCTCTTGTGGATCATTTATTTTGAATAGTGACATTTTCGAGTCAAACAAGCCATCATATAGCCTAGCCGCGCTAGACTCCTAGCGGCAGCACATGTAATGTACTACAGTAGTAGTCTAGTTAAACTTAATTTAAAATGTGGCTAGATTTCCTTGAAACTGGTCGATGAATCACAGTGAAGTATAGAGTCAGAGGGCGGGTCTAACAAACTGACGCTGCAACGATTCCAACTCAGAGCCAAACAACCAGAAGCAACCATAGAAGAAGATTTCCTTTTATCAAAGATGAGTGAAGAATGTGAGAAAATGTCAACAATCTTTAAATTCTTTTTACAGAAGTGACAACAGTCGTTAAGATCCATAATCCAACCGTTTTGTTTTGTTATTTCTTCATAACTTTCTCCGGACTCCTGTGTGAACTCTCCGGCGTCTAAACTACATCATTGTAAAGATTACGCTGATTGGTTGTAGTACCGGGGTAGGGCTAACTAACCTCTAAATGTGCAGCCATATGGTCCAGTAGTGGAAGAATGATAACAATGACTCAGTTGGAAACCAACTTAAAACTTACCTCAAAAACTTACCACACACACACACACACACACACACCCGTATGTGTCACTCAGTTGAAAGATGTTTATTCTACTTTTCTTGTTCACATTTTCAATAATTGCTCATTTTTCAATCAAACATGTCAATCAACTGGGGCAGCACTGGCACCTGAGGGGTCCAATCAGGTTCCAGAGGAGGAGATACAAATATTCTGAATAACATGAACTACTGTAATAGAAACAATGAAAATGATTTTCTATATTAACACATTTAAAATCAATAGTTTCAGGTGACGTTTGCATCTGTGCACCAACACAAGGCAAAAACAGTGACCATATACTGTATATATATTTGTACTTGACAATAGTTAGTTATTATTGAATCATGTCTAATAATTTTTTACAGGAAAATACACCCTAAAATACACCCTAATAACCCTAAACCCTAACCCTAACCCAGCACAGACAGAAAACTAATTTAAGCACAAGCCTATTCAAAAATGGTTTTACACACGCCATTAACTGAACGCTCAGTGTGGAAACTTCAAATCTTGGTGGTGTATTAAAAGAAGCAGAGCAATAATTGGAGAACATGTCTGCCCATATGTGTACTGGAGTGTGAGGGACGTGACGGATCAGTCTAAACATAATTAATGCATGTGGGAATATAGCATTAAGCAAAATGCATACAGCTCATTATTTTATTTATTACCTCTTATGATAAAGTAGGAATTCACCTATGCATATTAGCAGGGAAAGTTTAACAGAAGCTTAAAAATCCATAAAATGTAATATATAATGCAGATTCTAAAACGCAATAAACCAGTAAATCATTTAAGGAAGGTTTTAAAGAGAGAAAAAATAATTTGGGGTTGTAGTCAAACATGGAATTTCTGTTTTTACACTGATTTGTTTCCACATGTTTTATTTTCATGACTTTTCTTGCTTTTTATGACCTTTTTATATCATAACACTACTATCAATATCACAAAAAACACCATAAATGGAAATGCCTCCATCATGTTTAACCTAACCATGCATTTATAACAAGCACATTCACATCAGTATTTCAACCTCTGACTCCCTGGACTCACTTTTTTTCCGAAAAAAGCCCCAGCTGGAATCGTCTGTCCTGTCGTTTAGCTGCTTCAGCTCTAGTCAGTCAGATGGCAAAAAAGTAAGACCATCAGTCCAGTCTCTGTCTGTGTGTGAGTGTGTATGTGAATGACTGATGGCAGAGAGGAGGAGTTAGACCATCAGGCCAGAGAGATAAGAGCTACAGCTTGATCCTCCAAAAGCACTGGCCTGCCAGACCCAGCTACCCCATCAGACCTCGACTGAACTCCACACCAGTTCATCGTCAGTGAGCCCAGATACTTTGGGCATTTCTGTGCACATGTGTGTCTGTTTGTGTCAGAGTACATGCATTTATTTCGGCTTATGTGCATGTTCATAGTGTGTTAAGGTCTCTTTCTTTGCAGTTTCCACTGTATGCCCTCCTGTATTAACTCCTGACCATTCTGGGGTGATTTTGCTTAAAGGGATAGTTCACTATTTTTCACATGAATCAGTATAGAATCAGCGTCTTTACTCTGGTGCACCCACAGTGACTTACCCCTCGACAGTGTCCTGTGAGCCGAGTTCTGGTCCGGTTTTGATCAAAGCTAAAGTAGTCCCAGCAGATTTCCTGGGGTCAACAAAATAAAACACATTTCTTCGCAAAGTATTTAAAGTGTTTGAATAAGTGATTTATTAGCATAACAAAACCATCACGGGAAAAAAAACCTCACACCTCATAATTGCTTGGAGCTACTTTTTCTCAATAGCGATCAATGTGCGTCATCAATGCTAACAGCTGTGTGCCTTAGCAAACTACTTTCATCTGTTGTTCTGCAGTGTTTGCAGCTGCTACGTGCAGGTGCACAGCTGTTAGCAGTGACAACACACATTGATCACGATATTGAGGGGTAGTATTTGGGGCTTTGGAACGAATCAGGCCTTTTACATGTAAAATGCGACTCTATTTATGAAAAATTCACAGTATGAAAACACTTCTGGAATTAATACATTTCGTAAGTAAAGGTACTACTGTACTGACATTAACGTCTTCCATTTTATTTGTCTTGTTGTTTTTACCTCCTGATGAGATTTGTGTAGTGAGATCATACAAGAGTTTATTGTTGAGACATATTATAGGAATATTCTCCTCATCCGTGTCATTTTAATGTTAAAAAAGATATACTTGACTTGTGGAGAATGAACCCAAGTTTTATTTTGGTGAATTCGAGATGAAAGAATGAGCTGAAATCTGTCACTCGCATTCACGTCTCCCTTTAGAAAGAATGGGCCATGGTCTGCCTATGGTATAATGAACTATAAAAATGATATGGTGATGATGTATATTATGACGTCCATGTAGGAAAATATATATAAAACATCTGAAATCAAGTTTTTTTTTGGCCAAAATATAAAGCTTTTGGTCATATTTTGTTCCGATTAAACAAACTTTATGGATAATAAAACACTACCCAGATAGCAAATGGGCATTAACATAATATAAAATCAACACTGTATTGTCAACATTAGATCAGTGATTTAATTTTGGATTTCAATGTTGATGCTTCTTCAGTTGGTACCCTCTCCTAAAGCTCCACGATACTGGAAAAAAAAAATGACCTTGCAATTTTCATAGCATTGTAATATCCTGTATATTACCATATGAAATAGCTGTGTTTTGCTAACAAACTGACAAACTAATTAATTGTGTTTCCTTTCATTGTGGCAACAATTTCAAAGCACTATCATCACAGAACATCCTTCTTGTAGCTCAAATAATTCCACATACATTAACTGCTGTTGATTTTCATTTTTGGCACCACTTCTTCATTTTCAGTGATTTTCTCTTGTTCGTTGCTAATTTTTCAATGTTAATAAGAAATTACTCGATGTGCAGGGGCGTGGTCGGCTTCTGGATCACTGCACGCAATGTGTGTCAGGTACCCTTGAAATTAGAGAGAACACTTTGAGTTCATTTGCTTCTTACATTGTAGGACCTGTGACGCACATATACATCACTATGACAATGTGCAGCTCTAGTCTAGTAATACTGAAACAATGTACAGTGTAAATATAGAATAGTAGGGGTTCCCAAGGTGGGAATAATTAATTAAAATAATATTTCTTGCAGAGTACCAATAACACTAGATTGAATATATTATGATTTTATTTCTAATTTGACATTAGAAGATATAGATTTTTTCACTATTATTTACAACCAGAGTATGATGCTTTCAGGTGTTGTTCTGGCTAAATGCTACTGTACCTCTCAGTGGGTTATATTTGTACTATTTAGTGCATGTAACCTCACTGACCTGAGTCGACGTCACATGCGTACCCTTTACACTCACCTGGTCTTGAACTCTCGACCTGGCGTTCAGCTCCTGCTGTAATTCACCATAAATACATTTATTTTCTAAATGAGCGGATGGAAAAATGTGCCTGAATGACTTTTATGCAGTAGGAGACTTAACGGTAACATATAAATAAATCATCATTACAACATTCTTTTCGGGGGGAAAAAAAAAAAATGAAAAAGAAAAAAAAAACATAACTGGATTTCAACACCCACAAATTTGCACAGAGATTAACCTGTCATTCATGACAGACTATTCTTTTTTTTTCCTTTAATTTGCAGGCTAAATTTGCCAGTGTCAGAATCAGCCAGAAGCAAATCCATTTGCATCTGCAGAGCCACTAATCTTCACACTCTTTCACTAGCCCATAATGAGTGGTTGCAGGGCACACTGAATACGCTTGCATTAAGTTTAAATGAGAGCATGTGTGTGGCTGTGTAATTATAACATTACTATACGGGTCAACTGGGTCACCAGCTAAAGATAGATCTCAACCTTTGTGGAAATTTACAGTTTGCTACTTTTTTTCTCCAGCTATCTTTCATCTTTTATTTATTTTTCACCTGAGGTACTTCACCATTAAAGCTGGAGTTTTTCAAGTGTGTATTAAAAGAAAAAAAATCTGACAATAATCAAAGACCTAAAAAGACAAAGCTACATTTTTACAAGTCTTCATCAAAAAAAAAAAAAAAAAAAAAAAAAAAAAAAAATATATATATATATATATATATATATATATATATATATATATATATATATATTTAAAGCAACTCTTCATGAAAAAGTCCTACATTCATAATATAAATTAGTCCCAAAGTGATTTTCTTCTGTCTTGTCCTCATCAGAAAAGTGAGAGGGCCAGTTTCCTGAGGGGTTTGTGAGTATATTTAGGATTTTTGTGATATATTTAGTGATTGTCAGGACTAGAACATAAACTACTGCAGCAGAAAATACTAATACAAAGAATATATGTATATATAACATTTCTGTTAATGCCCTAGTTTGTTGTTTTGTTTGTTCCTAAATATTTACACTTCCCTCTGGTGCAGTGCACATCAAAAATCACAATGGTCACTAATAAGACATTATGTCCACACACGGATTGACCTCAACAATGTCCAGATCTAAATATCACTGAGAATCTTTGGGATGTGATGATGAAGATTTTACACACACTTCATTAAAATAAGATCTGGCTGTTATAACAACCACAGGGTGTGTGTGTGTGTGTGTGTGTGTGTGTGTGCGCGCGTGTGTGTGTGTCCTATAATGTATGTTTATTGCTATTGATTTATGCCTTTATATGGGCAGGATGATGCACATTAATGAACACATTTATACATTTAAACATTTAAATATGCTACAGTTAGCACCAGTGCTAACATGGCTTCAATTGTGTATAATGTGACATTATTCTGATTATAATTATCATTAATTATAAACTCCATACTACCATCTCAGATGTATTTGAGTCTAAAATTACCCAGATATAATCACCTTTAAGAGCATTTTTTGGCTAATTATCTTTATTTTAATTAATTATGTAGTATGCTACTTGTTTAATATTAGTTTACTTTAGTTTAGTTTAGCTCAGTTCATTTCAGTTTTGTCATTTCATTCATGAGATGAATTTGCTTTTTGATGTCAACAAAATGATCATTATGGACTAAAAGGAGAAGTTCTTGTTCTTAAAGAAGGGAACTTTAAGTAATTTTAGTACTGGAAGAGGGCTAGTACTTTAAGTACTTGTGCTTTTACAGTAGCTATGTCAAAGAGAATTGTGAAATCTGCTTTTTAAAACAATATCTGCCATCATGTGCTGCTGTCATTCATTGTTTACAATCCACATTGTCATTCCTATTTAGTTTTGTTATATTTTTTTTTATTCAGTTAAACGTCATTGACCCTTATTCAAATTTAGAAAAAATGTTGCGATTAAAAATACATGTAAAAGATAAATAATTTTTTTCTTTAATAACAGAATATTCATAGTTGTAAGTATATAGTGGGTAATGTTTCACTGTGAGTCATGTACGACAGCTGCTCCTCTGGTTGGTTCCACCATCTGATAACTGATAGCATTAAAGAAAAAAAAATGTCAGTAAAAGCTTGTTTACAAGTTTGTAATGTGCAGTTTAACGTCATCACATTCACCTTCAACAAAATCACTGAACTCTATTAAAGCGACATGAACTGATGTTCCTCTTTTAAATCTTTTCAGACTGAGGTTAAGGCCTTCAGATGCTTTTTCCAAAGCACCTAAAAACATTCAGTAGCAGCCTGTCTTTGATAAAAATAAATAAATAAATAAAACTGTCCTCTCCTACAGTTATTTTTGTCAGTGAACATAACATGACATGTTTTCTCCTGACTTTTTGCACAGACATTCAAAGGCATCAAACAACCAACAGGATTCATTCACACTCAATACATTTACATACACATCTGAGTCCAGCTATTGGCAGGAATGGAATTAAAGACTTAACTGAGTTTCCCAGAAGTCCAAGTTTACGTTTATAGAAGAAATTTGAATTATTTAGTGAGGTACGTTGGACTCCCAGACACTAGGACGCTCTTTCACATTAGCATTCTTCTGGTTGGTGCCTTAGTAGAAGAAGAATAACTAAAGAAAAGTGGCAGACGCCGTCGAAGGAGGACAACACCAAGCGAGAATATTATAATAATAATAATAATAATAATAATAATAATAATAATAATAATAATAGCAATAGCAGCAATAATAATAATAATAATAATAATAGCAATAATAATAATAATAATAATAATAATAGCAATAATACTAATAATAATAATAATAGCAATAGCAGCAATAATAATAATAATAATAATAATAATAATAATAATAATAATAATAATAATAATAATAATAATAATAATAATAATAATAGCAATAGCAGCAATAATAATAATAATAATAATAATAATAATAATAATAATAATAATAATAATAATAATAATAATAATAATAATAATAATAATAATAATGGTTTGGATTTATATAGCACTTTTTTGGTCACTCAAAGTGCTTCACATTAGTGACCCATTATTCATTGGTGTCTGTGTGGGTTTTCTCCAGGTACTCCAGTTTCCTCCCACCATCCAAACACATGCACTGATAGGTTAATTAGTTCATGTAAATTGTCCATAGGTGTGAATGTAAGAGTGATTGTTTGTCTATGTATGTTCAGCCCTGAGATGAACTGGAGACTCATACAGGGTGTACCCCGCCTTCACTCATTGTAGCTGGATTAGGCCTCCAGTGACCCCTGTGACCCTAGTGAGGATAAAGCGGGTTCAGATGATGAGACGAGACCATATGTCATCATTTATGTAGAAAAATACATTTGGTTATTGATATTAATTTCCCAGATTCATATCTGACACAAAAATTTAATACATCAAACATCTTGTGGTTCTGATTCAGTCGCCTTTGATTATCCAGTAGGACAGTAGCCATGAAGCAAACACGAAGCTTCGAGAAATGAACCTTTTCTCAAACCATTTGGCTCAAGTGGTTTGATGCTTCATAAGGCTTCATCTCACCATCATTAATTCAAACATGCTAACAGTTCTTTTTACCTGAATCCATATTAATGGCAGATTGAGATGGAAATGTGAGTGTGAAGGGTAGACTTTATGATATGACAACCACCAGTCCATCCATTAGCACTGAGGGATTAGGATAGAATCCAAATATTAATAAAACAATGCATGTATGTATGTGTATGCACATGGTTTAAAGCAGTGATGAAGTAGATTTCTCTGTCCATGTATTCTTGAAGAAAGTCCAGGATACACTTCAGACATGTCCAACTATGTACGTTACATTTGACAGGTTAATATTTAATGATGCCTCAGGTGTCATTAAATATGCAGTATCCCTGGAGGTCTAGGTCTACTGACAAGCATATGAGATGAATGAAAATATAATATAATTATGGGTCAGTTTCAGGATAAAATGAGTGTGTTCTTTAACAGCATTGTTAGCTTAGTCCTTAGTTATTTCCTGTTTTTCTTGAGTACTGTTAAAATTTGGCTAATCTAGGAGGACCTGGATGGTTTTGACCTGGGTCCTGCTTCAGGAATAAATTAAGACGAGCCAATGACGAAGGTCCAGATCATCAAGGTGTCAGGTTCTTGCGGTTTATTGCCATCACATGTCAAATACACAATTGATCAGTGCTAATCCCCAGCCAAAAGCCTAATGTATCTTTGTTTACATTAAATGCATTAATATGTTGTCCCATAGTCTGTCTCCCCACTCACAGGTGGAGCTTAAGATACTCCTGTTCATTCTAAGCATGTGTACCTTTGTTTGTGTCAGCCTCTTATTTCTGCTATTTATATATTTTAACCCAAACAATCATGGTCTGTCATGGTCTATTGTGGTCTATCGTGGTCTATCGTGGTCTATCGTGGTCTATCGTGGTCTGTCGTGGTCTGTCGTGGTCTGTCATGGTCTGTCGTGGTCTATCGTGGTCTGGCTCCGGGACTGTGTCCTCGTCTCATGGCTACAGATCCATTTGTTCCCAAACAATGTTTTGTTTTTCTTCTAATAGTTTTTGGTCTGACTCTTGGCTTCAGCTGACCAATGGAGACAGTACAGTACAGACAAGTGAAACCAGCCTGCATGGAAAATGACACCCTGGAACAACAGAGGGTGACCAGTACCAGTGTCTGTGGGAACAAATCACTGCTCGGGACATTAAGTCAAATTGGTCTATGGTGTAAAATGGTGCCCTGAGACTGAAAGGGAAGGAAAATGGTGAAGTTCTACAAAACCTGACTGAAATCTGCTAAACTTTTGCTTAGCATTAATAAAATACACCCACTGATAAGAAAAACTTCAGATACAAAAAGGGATTTAAATATATATCTGTGATCTCTTGGGGCAAATTCCTCTCGTTAAATTTTTTAAGAAGGTTCAAGAACATGTTCAAAAAAAATAAAAATAAGAACCAGAAGCCAAGTGACGATTAATGATTGATCACATATTTTTGACCATCTGTTCCAATGATTTGTTTTTTTTTGGAATTTAATTGGAAACACATCCAGAGGGCAGGATGGGATTTTCATGGGAAATTCAGTTTTCTTTCAGAGGAAGAAAAGCTTCAGTGCAGCTGAATGTGTTTCACAGAAGAGGAAAGTATTTTCTGCACTAGATAATGATCTTTTTTTGTTTGTTTGTTTAAACATTCAGACAATATCGAGTAATTCATTAATTTTACAAACCACATGGCCCTTAAAGGGGTTATATTTTGCTAACTCACTTTTATTAATGTTTGGTTCTTTGTATTTGGACCATAATAGTTCAAAAAGTTAGAATTTGAACCCACTAGATCCAGCAAAGCATTGTCCGACCGATGGTGATGACGTCACATGTCATATTTGTGCCATACTCACGTACTATAGACTGTTTTCTAAAGTGGTTGCGCATAGTGTCTAACAGTCTATGGAAATTAGACTAAACTCACTGCTAACACACATATATGAATCAACAAACCAACAAAGTACATTCCCTCTGTCCATCTGACGTCAGATGGACGTTAGCGTCACCCAGGTGGGGTTAAGCCCGTCCCTGGCAGTGAATCTGAAGTAGCATTAGCATTAGCATCTGTAAGAGAAAATGGCGCCACAGTAGCTGCTGCACAAATAGGAAAAAAATGGTGGATTAAACTGGTTCATGTGCTCTCTGTGGAAATAAAGCCTGTTTTTTTTTCCCTGCACGTTTTCAGAACAAGCAACAGCACGAAACCCAGCTGGATGCTACTCTGGTAAAGGTAAACACACGGAAAGCGAGAGGGGATGGGAAAGTGTTCCTTCACACATTCTGAGCCAATCAGAGACGCCTCATCACTGCATCATGGACATGTATGAGGAAGTACCAGTAAACTCTGTTGTTCCACCTGAAATCATTTTTCTATCGTGCAAAAACAGCTGGAAACAAAACAATCCAGAGGGGTTTTTTTTTAAATAGAACCAACACACAATGTATTCAATAACAGAGGAGAACACAGTAATATTAATGAAATAACCATGGAACGACAGCTTTAAGATGAATAACTCATCTTTTGTTCTCCCAGGACTGTGTTTTTTGTGTTCTGGTGTCCTCTGTTTGATCCAGACTCGTACAACACTAACCCTCCTCTAATCACCTTGAGAAAAAAAGGCTAAAAGTGCAATGAGTAAATTACATTTTCCTTCAAAGTCTTTGCTGACGAAAGGACCTTGGACTGTACTGCTCCTATAGGTGTGGGCTCGTGTAAATGTATTGAGAAGGCAAAAATGATGCAAAGAAAGCCCAGAGGAGTGAAAGAGTCTGTATATTTAGCTGCAGCTGCAAAAGCCTGACAGGATCTGATAACTGAGGCTTTGTTGTCACATAGGATTAAAAATGTAGAATTAGGAGATTTTCAAAAGGTCCTGTCTTTACATCTGATCCATCCTGTCAACATTAGATTTGCTTTGTGAAACTAATGATGCACTTGAAGGCCTCCGCTCAGACTAAATCGTTCTGTTAATTTCTTAATGAAGGTCTCTTTATAGGCTAATGACATTTAGTGACATTTACGGCGCATGTGTTGATCACGTTTGAGAATAATAAGTACATAAATGAATGAGTTATGATTCCTGTTATTGCTGTTTAAGGTCTAAAAAAACAACCAAAGTACAGCAGTTGAAGAAATTTAAACGGTTGGTAAGAAAGATGAATTAAAAATGTATTAATCTGCTTTTTGTTCCAAACTACACAGGCTGACATGGAATATGTTTATAGCTTTCAATGTTTTAACCCTTTTAGCTCCTGAGGCTAAAAAGTCAAAAATTTATAAAATAAGTAACAAAATGGACAATAACAGCCAAAAATTTATAATAAACCAACAAAATATTAAGTAACATGAACAAAATTAGACACAAATGGCACAAAACTGAAGAAAAATAATAAAATACATTATTAAATGTAGAAATATAAAACAAAATAAGGAATAAAATTAACAAAACTACTAATTTTTCACAAAATAATAATATAAGTTACTTAAAATAAACCAAAATGAAATATAAATAAATGAATAATATTGTAATTTGGTTCCAATAGTTTTAGTTTGGGATTTTTCTTTTTGCTAAATTAGTTGCTTTCTGACATTTCCATATATCAGATCCATGAACAAAACTCAGTAAAATCACAGTAAAAAAAATAATTTTAAAAACTGATTTTTTTTTCTCCCCCGAACATTGAAACTAAACCATCCTTTCACAACACGTCATCACTGACACATCAGGGGTTAAAGGAAAACACAGAAATGTGATTTCCCTTAAGTTCAGTCTTACAATAAAAATTAAAAATGGACACATCACCTGAAGAGCAGCCCTATCATTTGACGACACACAGTCGGCCTCTTCATCCACTCAGAAGAGTCGATAAAATATTAACTTTGTAATTACGCTGCTGGAGTCCTGCAAAATATGCTGCAAAGACGACAAGGTGAGTTGATAAATTATGTCTCCCACACGTTTGATCAAAATATCAGCTCTAGCATAAGTCTTCATACTCTACCTGCACAACATTAAACTGGCTTTATTTAGATTGCCTGTAGCATTGCCAATAATTACATGTCAACTCTATGCTGTATAGGGAGGTTGTAAAAATAAAACTAGCAAAGAACAAAGGGTGGGTGTTGATGAGCAGATGCAAACTGTGAACCTTAAGCTCTGAAAATGAGCTTCACTATATAAGAGTGGAGCGTGCTCATTATGCACATGTGTTTTGGAGCCTGTTTCCTTGTTTGTACAAACCTCTATATGTAAAGTAACTACTGTCTTATAAGTGCCGACAACTTTCACAATGGTTTCTATTTTGAGGACTCATGTAGGTGTTTGGAAAATAAATCTTCTTCTACTCCTGGAAATGCACATGTATGTTTGTTTTGTGGCAGTAAATATGTATGTCGGTGTTAAAAATACTCACATTCTGTACTTAAGTAGAAGTACAGCTACTTATAGAATAGAATAGAATGTCTTTATTTTCATTCCATATAAAATCCAATGAAATTAAAAGCTGCTCCAGTAAAGTGCTTAGGTCACACATGCATCACATACACACCAAGTAATGTAATAAATATAACAAATAATAATGTTAAAAAGATAGAACTAAAACTACTAAAATACTAAAACACAAAAGCAGTGGTTTGATTAAAACTAATTAATTATCCAGTTATTTGTGTGTGTTGATGGCAGCTACAGCTTCTGGAAAAAAAAACACTTCCTAAATCAACTTGTTCTGGTTTTTAGACACCTGTAGCGCTTTAAAATATTATAGTAAAAGTAGAAGTACTGATTCAGCTCATCTACTTAATGCCACACCACCACCAAAGCACCCTGACGCTGCAAAATGTAATAAATTATTACATAACGTGACAAATATTTTTACAAAATGCGGCAGTTTATTACAAAATGAAATGAAAAAGTTATTACATTTTGGACATTTATTACAAAATACACCCAACAGGATATGTACTGAATATGGAAACACTGTCATCTTCTACAATATTGATTCACAGTAAAATGCATTGAGTTGGATCAGTGACAGTGGATGACATAATATCCCTTCATTTTAATCTACATAATCAGTGTATTAAATATAGAAAAATACCAGATTTTCACTGAAAATACACAAAATATTGTAATAAATAGTGAAAACTCACTTAGGAAAAGACAACTATAGAGAAAAAGCAATTTTGGAACTGCCACATAAGTAGCACTGGGTCTTTATGGTTTAAACTCACTTTCCAAAGGGTTATAAAGACAATATTCTCTAAACTATGTCTCAAAAGACCCTAAGAAATGCAATGAAAAAAACTCATCTTAAAAAATCCTCTTAGTTTTAGAATTGTGACTGCTCTGTGATCTCATAAAGTTAACCTCCTAAGACCTAGCTATTGCTTTTCAAGAGTTTCATAGCAAAAAAAAAAAAAAAAAAAAAAAAAGAATAATAATGAAAGAAAGAAAAAATGTCCACTGGAAAGAACATTCCATAAAAATGATAATGCATCTGAAAAAACTGTTGTGTCATGATTTTTCCATTATAGGCCAATTTTTATTTTATTTTTAAAAAGGCAAAAGTCATACTTTCTTGGGTCTCAGGAAGTTAAATACAATCTTAATTAAAACATATTTTAAAAACTCTAAATACATTTCACCCTTAGCCTAAATTTGAATCATAAAAACAATGTAAAAAATATATAATAAATTTTTAATATTAATGCATGAAAGGGTTCAACTGTATGAACAACACTAGTAACATTATTAACACGTACAAATGTGGGTATTTCAAGAACATAAAACTTTAACCCTATTCCATAAACTTATGCCACACATCAACCTGGTCTTTGTATAGAAAGTTAAAATGGATTTGAAATATGTGTTTGTGTATTTTATGACATAAATTGATAGTTGGGAGGGGGGGGGGGGGACCCTCCTATTTTCACATTTTGATGACGTTTCGGCACCTTACAAAAGGTTAATAAATAAATAAATAATTTATTCCATATGAAACATAATGCATTAAGAAGTGGGCAAAAAGGATCCAAAGAGCTTTCATTTATTTATTTTTTTACATTTAAGAACCTCTAAGAAAAACTGGAAATGATGCTCACCAGTTTGTTGGACGTTTTGTCATGTGTTGATCTGTAACATGTACAACTTTTTGGTTCACGAAGGAAGCTGTTGAACTGCAGGCCAGTCTTATCTAGTCGATTTTAGAGACAGTTAAACTGAGCTACAGCAGCTTCTGTGGCCTGGGGGTCTTTTATTCTGGGATGTGGCAGAGCATACCAACTAACAGCAGTTAGCCACAGAAGGAGCTCCTGAAGTCGTGTTCAGTTCAGGACACAAAGGTTTCTTTAGTCACATCCAATGGATCAGTGAAGTGAACATTGACATGTGGATTCCAACGGGTGCATTTCCATTAATGTTTTGAATGGAATTAGAGAGAAATGAATAAAGACATTACATTATTTTTGTTATAAGAAAGAATAAATAATTATATTTTTTTAATGTATTATTTATTATGTATTAACTTTTGTTGGTCACACTACAAAAAACACAATGATTTTTTTTTTTGTTGCTTTTTCCACCTCAAAGGGACTATTATAACATAAAACATGTATTGATTTATTTATTTATGAATTTTACTGATCCTAAATTTAACTAAAGTATTAAAACTCAAATGTTAAACCTCCAGCAATTTGTGACTTGGTTCAAATTAAATGTATTAACTCTTTGTGTTTGTATCATTAATGATTAGCATTAGCATTAGCGATTAGCATTATCATTTCATGACCCTTTACTATCATCTCTACCGTTTGATTGAGCATATTTTTTAAAAAAATTATTACATGAATACCAAAGTATTTCTGAAACATGATGAGGATTATTTATCTAAAATAGACTCTGTAAAATTTAATAAAATTAAAAAAATTTAAAAAAAATCAAACTTACCTGCAATTTTGTGTCCAAAAGAAAAGGTGAGGTGTTGTCACGGTTACCATCTTCTTCCTTGGTGGTATATATACCAGCATGGTGTCAAAGGACTTCAATTTAGATTAGATATCAGGGTTCAAAGTTACTTCTACCAAACCAGAGGTGTCAAACAGGTTAAAGGGTACTTCATTAAAACAATCACAACCAATCATCTCAACTAATTTGGATCCACTACACAAAGTTATGAAACAGTCCAGTAAATCTGCCTGTCTGTCTGACGCCCTCTCTCTCTCTCTCTCTCTCTCTCCTTGCTTTGGGACAACACATTGGACCATAATGAAATCAATTACATTAATGAGGTTTTTTTTTTTTATTGTAAGAAATACCAAAATCAGAAAGCTACAGTAAGGTCATCACAGGGGTGTAGTGGTTAGCACTCATGCCTCACAGCAAGAAGGTCCCTGGTTTGATTCCCACACTAGACCTTTCTGTGTGGAGTTTGCATGTTCTCCTTGTGTCTGTATGGGTTTTCTCCAGGTACTCCAGTTTCCTCCCACCATCCAAACACATGCACTGATAGGTTAACTGGTTAATCTAAATTGTCCATAGGTGTGAATGTGAGAGTGACTGTTTGTTTATATATGTTCAGCCCTGAGATGAACCCATTGTAGCTGGATTAGGCCCCCAGTGACCCTTGTGAGGATAAAATGGGTTCAGATAATAAAACAAAATGAAGATAATTCTTCATTGTTCCTTCTTGCAATATTGCATTTGTAAATTTGGGTTTTGTCATATATATAGTATATAATGTTGTCAAGAAAGCATATTTTAGAATTATGTTTTGCCTCCAGTTCATATAGCCAGAAATAATTAAAATTGTCCATGACATCAAATAAAAAAGATAAATTTTTTTACCGCCCACCTGTAGCTGAGATGAAAAAATAGGAATAAGGAAATTAACATAGGGTATATATACAGTATATATGAAATTAAATGAGGTCACATTAATGTAGCCAAGGTTCATGTAAATGTATAAAAGGAAAACTTCCCTTATTGGAACCGTTTCACAGTGACACAATGACACAGATGATGGTTCAATATTCAATCCCTGAGCCAGTCAGATGAGTGCATAAGACAAAACATTTCAGAGCCACTTTTTGACTACATGGGGTGACCATGGGGTGTTTTATTACACATATGACTCATAGACATTTCCCTCATTTTCATATGTATGAGCCATTTTCTTATTTCCACTGCTGAGACCATAAACAAGACATTACTGTCAATTATTCATGAAGTATAAGTCTATTTAGCTCATTCCTGTCTTTTAATCTTCCATGTGTTTAGAAATTCAGACATTTCAGTTCACCCCATCGCCCCCTGCCTCCAAAAAAAAAAAAGCCATTTCAAGTTACAAGTTGCAAAGAAGCAATTCATTTTAGTCATTAAATCAAATGCGCATTATCTCGCAGTCCCCAAACAAACATTAATCACTGGGCATAATCTCGACAGGTAATCTCCTCTCTCCTCTCGAACTTGCCTGCGAAAGAGATAAATAAATATATTTACAGCGGCCGCTCAGGAGAGAGAAGGCATCCTTGCAAAATGATGTCATTAGTACTGAACGATAGCTCCCACTACTGCTGTTTGCTGTTGAAAAAACAAGTTGGTCCATTCAATAGGCCGTAGCTCAAGATCAAAATCAATAATAATATTCTAGGGCGAGTGAGTCTAATGGTTGGAGAGTCCCATCACCAAGTAGATACCTTCAGGCACCCACTGGTCCATCACTCAATCAACTTTCCTGAGGTTTTTACACACATGCACGAGAACACGTTAACACACATGCTGGATACATATAAACATACAGCAAATGTTTTGTTTAGTCAGTATCAGTAATAGATAATAAAAGGAGCCATTTCGCTGTTGCCTTCTGGTTTCCGCAGAGATTGAAGTAATTCCTGAAGATGACAGTTTAGATGCTCCAGTTGGAGCTCAGTGAGAACTGAGTCAAGACAGAAGCTTCCCTGCTGGATCTCAACTGAACACCTCTCATGATGATGCCGGATAATGAGACTGTCGTGAAGGCGCTGCGCTTTAGAAACTTGGCACAAAGACAACTCTACTTCTTTAAAGCACAGTGAGAGAATAACATCTGGCAGTTTAGCATCGCCACAAAAATAGGAATTTTTATACACATGGTTCAGTTCAACAAGTTACCTGTGAACTGAATACAGTCTGATCAAGTTTATCACATCTGCTGTGACGTGATATTGATAAGTGTGAAGCCATTATTTCAACTGTGGGATTTCATTATTTTATTTAATAATCAGAAGCCTTTTGTCTAATGTTGTGAATGTGCATTGCTGTACAAACCCTGATTCACCTTTTTCATTTACAACACCCATTCTGTCACTAGTTGTTTTTCTTTTCAGTCAAATTGCGCCAATATAAGTTATTCATTGAATAAAAGTTTTTGCACTGGCAAGAATTTTTATTGTATTTTTTCCTGGAGTAGTGCAATTGGTATTATACAATAGAAGTAGATGTAAATGTAGTGTTATGTAATTACACATTCATATTTTCTTATTTCATCATGACATTAGCTTGATTAGTTGGCTGTTACAATATTTTTCATTGATGCAAGTCTGGTAAGCTAATATGTTAGCTAATGCGTTTCAGTGAACATAATTATCCTTATCTTACCATGAAATATGGACCAGGATCCCTTTTTATGTTTTTGATCCATTCACACTGAAGTGCCTTATCTTTGAGGAAACGATGAAAGGTCTTGTCCATGGTACGATTTTTATTCTCTTTGAGGATGTACATTTCAGGACGCAGCAGTGACGCCCCATTGCTGTCTGGAAAGTGTTGTGTGTAGCAACAAGTGTACCCCTCAACATCATTTGGACGTTCCAGGTCAATAAGGCGAATTCATTTCTTCCATAGCAGCGGCCAGGGTCTGTACTGTACTGTATTTTTTAATAATTGGGGTGGGTTATTTTGTGTAAAAATCACCATGCTCATGTTATCTGTAATAAAACATTGTATAATAGCACTGAGGAGCTGCATGTTTGCTTGTTAGCTGCATGTACGTCTGACGTGTGCATACAGCCTACAAACTGTTGGGGTTTGAGGTTCTAAAAATGTTCTCCCTACTCTGATATCTAGTCCCTCCCCAACCATTGACTTCACCATCGCTGCAACTAAGTACTATAAAGTCAGTACTAACCTGTAATGGAAACACTACTTGAGTTGAGTTGAGTTGAGTTGAGTTGAGTTGAGTTGAGTTGAGTTGAGTTGAGCGGTTACTAGTGGAAATACGGAATTAATGAGGTTCCATTATTATTTATGATTTACGTTGAAATCAGCTATAAAATTAGCAAAATGTCCAAGTGAGTTCTTATTCCATGGGAGCAGCCATGTTGGAACATGTCACACCATTTGCAGCTTCTGATTGATTGTCTCATTTCGAGGAATACTTGTGGTGGTGCTTGTAGCATTTTGGAACACACTCAATATAGTACATAAATGAACTGATGATGAAGGGGAATTTTCCACATTTTCAGATTTGGCATTTATTACATTTTGAAACCAAGCTCTTTATATAATTCACCGTAATTCTGGATGCACAAAACAGAAAAACATGGGGGGAAAAAATCCCAGATGATGATGATGATGATGATGATGATGATGATGATGATGATGGTGATGATGATGATGATGATGATGGTGATGATGATGATGATGATGATGATGATGATGATGATGACAGTGGCTGCATCCATATATTTTTTTCAATGTAGGCAGGTTTTATATCGGCTGTTAGTACTAAACGCATGTGTTACATTCAGGAAACACTGTCTTTAAATGCAGTAAAGCAGGTTTATTTTGAAGTGTGGATGGATGCTGCTATAAGTATAACCCTTCACACATTTCTGTTGCTAAAAGCTCAAAGCAATAAGACTTTCAGCACAGTAAAGTCATTGTGAGATTAAAGTGGGTCCCCAGATACTCCAGTACTAGACCTAAACGAATGCAGGCACACTTTTGGTGCACACAAAGCTTTTTTTCTCCCCACTCTGTCTCTCATAGAGCCAGAAAGGCTTTCCTCCAATTGGACCCCCAGAGGAAACGTATGTCCTGACTCAAATCATACAATGGGCTGGGCTTCAGGAGACTCGTTGTCCTCCTCCTCCTCCTTTTTTCCCTCTTTTCTTTGTCATCACGAGCCCTGATTCTGTGGATGTATGTGAAAGCAGAAGCAGGCTCAGGCTTGGCCATATTCCTCAACTTCTCAGCCTTTCACTTTCTCGTCAATCTGTTATTATGCCTTGGATCTGACATTTTCGTTCAATGTGGTTACTAACACAAACAACCCACAGATAAATATAACTTCATTATTCAGGCTAAAACCATAAGAATGTAGAATGTAGAAAGGCAGGGGCGTAGAGAGAGGCTTCTAAAGGTCTTGGTGGGGTCTACATATAGGCCACATAGGCAGAGGCCGAAAGAGGCAAAAAAAAAGGGTTGTAAAAGCTTTTGAAGGATTCGAATGTCATGTCTGTTCTCTGTCTGATCTTTTCTTTCTCTCTCGCTCACATCCTCTGTCTGTGTGTGACTTCTGTCCTAATTTCCTATGCAAGCCACCTGAGTAACCACACCTGTGGTTAATCAGGTGGCTCTATATAAGCCTGTCCTGCCAGTCTGCCTGTTGCCAGATCCTTCTTGTCCCTACAAGACCTTCCAGCATTTTTCTCTGCCTGCTTTCGTGGTTTTTGACTTGCTCCCTACTTCGACCTTTTTCCACCTGACTTTGTCTTCTGTCTGCACCCTTTGGATCTGTTGTCTGTCCTCCCCAGAACCCGAACTGCTCTTTGGACCCCGACCCATCTTACGGTCTGTCTCTGCTGGATTTCTGGTTACCGAACCCTGGACTGGACTGTTTTCCCTTTTTGCATATCCCCACCTGTTTTTGAATTTTACTCCTGGACTGATGTCTGCATTTGGTCCGATACTTGATCGACACATCTAAAGGCTTCTAAAGGCTACAGGTGTATCAAGGTGAGCTCTACATATAGGCCACATAGGCGGGAGCGTAGAGAGTCAAAAAAAGGGTTCTAAAGGCTTTTGAAGTATTCTAAAGGCTTCTAAAGGCTTTTCACAGCTACAGGGAAACCGAGGTGAGCTCTACATATAGACCACATAGGAGGTGACCAAGAGAGAGCGCCTAAAAAAGGGTTCTAAAGACTTTTGTGGGATTCTAAAGGCTTCTAGCGGCTACAGGGGTACCTACAGGTGCTCTACATATAGGCCAGATAGGCGAGGGCCTAGACAGAAGCTAAAAAAAGGTTTCTAAAGACTTTTGAAGGTTTCTAAAGGCTTCTAAATGCTTCTAACACCTACAGGGGTACCTACGTGAGCTCTACTTATAAACCACATGGGCGGTGGTCTACAGAGAGCCCAAAAAAGGGTTATAAAGCCTTTTGAAGGAATCTAAAGGCTTCTAACGGCTGCAGGGGTACCTACGTGAGCTCTACATATAGGCAACATAGGAGGTGGCCTACAGAGAGCCTAAACATAGTTCTAAAGGCTTTGAGGGATTCAAAAGGCTTCTAACCGCTACAGTGGTACCGAGGTGAGCTCTACATATAGGCCATATAGGAAAGAAAGAAACTAAAAAGGGTTCTAAAGGCTTCTGAAGGCTTCTGAAGGCTTCTAAAGGCTTCTAAAGGCTTCTAAAGGCTTCTAAAGGCTTCTAAAGGCTTCTAAAGGTTTCTAGCGGCTAGAGGGGAACCTATGTGAGCTCTACAGATAGGCGGGGGTCTAGACAGAAGCTAAAAAAAGTTTCTAAATACTTTTGAAGTATCCTAAAGGCTCCTAAAGACGTCTAGCGGCTACAGGGGTACCTCCGTAAGCTCTACATATAGGCCACATATGCAGGGGCCTCGACAGAAGCTAAAAAATGGTTTCAAAAGACTTTTGAAGGATTCTAAAGGCTTCTAAAGGCTTCTAACTGCTACAGGGGTACCTGCGTGTGCTCTACATATAAGCCACATAGGCGGTGGCCTCGAGAGAGAGCCTAAAAAAGGGTTCTAAAGCCTTTTTAAGGATTTTAAAGGCTTCTAAAGGCTTCCAATGGCTTCTAACGGCTGCAGGGGTACCTACATGAGCTCTACATATAGGCCATATAGGCGGGGGCCTAGAAAGAAGCTAAAAAAGGGTTCTAAAGGCTTTTGAAGGATTTTAAAGGCTTCTAAAGGCTTCTAATGGCTTCTAACAGCTGCAGGGGTACCTACGTGAGCTCTACATATAGGCCACATAGACGGTGGCCTGTAAACAGCCTAAAAAACATTTCCAAATGATTTTGAATGATTTTAAAGGCTTCTAATGGCTTCTAATGGCTGCAGGGGGTACCTACGTGAGCTCTACATATAGGCCATATAGGCGGGGGCCTAGAAAGAAGGTAAAAAGGGTTCTAAAGGCTTTTGAAGGATTTTAAAGGCTTCTAAAGGCTTCTAACGGCTGCAGGGGTACCTACGTGAGCTCTACATATAGGCCATATAGGCGGGGGGCCTAGAAAGAAGCTGAAAAAGGGTTCTAAGGCTTTGGAGGATTTTAAAGGCTTCTAAAGGCTTCTAACGACTGCAGGGGTACCTACGTGAGCTCTACATATAGGCCATATAGGCGGGGGCCTAGAAAGAAGCTAAAAAAGGGTTTCTAAAGGCTTTTGAAGGATTTTAAAGGCTTCTAAAGGCTTCTAACAGGTACAGGGGCACCTACATGAGCTCTACATATAGGCCATATAGGCGGGGGCCTAGAAAGAAGCTAAAAAAGGGTTCTAAAGGGTTTTGGAGGATTTTAAAGGCTTCTAATGGCTTCTAACGGCTACAGGGGTTCCTGCATGAGCTCTACATATAGGCCATATAGGCGGGGGGCCTAGAAAGAAGCTAAAAAAGTGTTCTAAAGGCTTTTGAAGGAATTTAAAGGCTTCTAAAGGCTTCTAACAGCTACAGGGGCACCTACGTGAGCTCTACATATAGGCCATATAGGCGGGGGCCTAGAAAGAAGCTAAAAAAGTGTTCTAAAGGCTTTTGAAGGATTTTAAAGGCTTCTAACAGCTACAGGGGCACCTACGTGAGCTCTACATATAGGCCATATAGGCGGGGGCCTAGAAAGAAGCTAAAAAAGGGTTCTAAAGGCTTTTGGAGGATTTAAAGGCTTCTAAAGGCTTCTAACGACTGCAGGGGGTACCTACGTGAGCTCTACATATAGGCCATATAGGCGGGGGCCTAGAAAGAAGCTAAAAAAGGGTTCTAAAGGGTTTTGGAGGATTTTAAAGGCTTCTAATGGCTTCTAACGGCTACAGGGGTACCTGCATGAGCTCTACATATAGGCCATATAGGCGGGGGCCTAGAAAGAAGCTAAAAAAGGGTTCTAAAGGCTTTTGAAGGATTTTAAAGGCTTCTAAAGGCTTCCAATGGCTTCTAACGGCTGCAGGGGTACCTACGTGAGCTCTACATATAGGCCATATAGGCGGGGGGCCTAGAAAGAAGCTAAAAAAGGGTTCTAAAGGCTTTTGAAGGATTTTAAAGGCTTCTAAAGGCTTCTAACAGCTACAGGGGCACCTATGTGAGCTCTACATATAGGCGGGGGCCTAGAAAGAAGCTAAAAAAGGGTTCTAAAGGCTTTTGAAGGATTTTAAAGGCTTCTAAAGGCTTCTAATGGCTTCTAACGGCTGCAGTGGTACCTACGTGAGCTCTACATATAGGCCATATAGGCGGGGGCCTAGAAAGAAGCTAAAAAAGGGTTCTAAAGGCTTTTGAAGGATTTTAAAGGCTTCTAAAGGCTTCTAACAGCTACAGGGGCACCTATGTGAGCTCTACATATAGGCCATATAGGCGGGGGCCTAGAAAGAAGCTAAAAAAGGGTTCTAAAGGCTTTTGAAGGATTTTAAAGGCTTCTAAAGGCTTCTAATGGCTTCTAACGGCTGCAGGGGTACCTACGTGAGCTCTACATATAGGCCATATAGGCGGGGGTCTAGAAAGAAGCTAAAAAAGGGTTCTAAAGGCTTTTTAAGGATTTTAAAGGCTTCTAAAGGCTTCTAACAGCTACAGGGGCACCTATGTGAGCTCTACATATAGGCAATATAGGCGGGGGCCTAGAAAGAAGCTAAAAAAGGGGTCTAAAGGCTTTTGAAGGATTTTAAAGGCTTCTAAAGGCTTCTAATTGCTTCTAACGGCTGCAGGGGTACCTACGTGAGCTCTACATATAGGCCATATAGGCGGGGGCCTAGAAAGAAGCTAAAAAAGGGTTCTAAAGGCTTTTGAAGGATTTTAAAGGCTTCTAAAGGCTTCTAACAGCTACAGGGGCACCTATGTGAGCTCTACATATAGGCCATATAGGCGGGGGCCTACAAAGAAGCTAAAAAAAGGTTCTAAAGGCTTTTGAAGGATTTTAAAGGCTTCTAAAGGCTTCCAATGGCTTCTAACGGCTGAAGGGGTACCTACGTGAGCTCTACATATAGGCCATATAGGCGGGGGCCTAGAAAGAAGCTAAAAAAGGGTTCTAAAGGCTTTTGAAGGATTTTAAAGGCTTCTAAAGGATTCTAATGGCTTCTAACGGCTGAAGGGGTACCTACGTGAGCTCTACATATAGGCCATATAGGCGGGGGCCTAGAAAGAAGCTAAAAAAGGGTTCTAAAGGCTTTTGAAGGATTTTAAAGGCTTCTAAAGGATTCTAATGGCTTCTAACGGCTGCAGGGGTACCTACGTGAGCTCTACATATAGGCCATATAGGCGGGGGCCTAGAAAGAAGCTAAAAAAGGGTTCTAAAGGCTTTTGAAGGATTTTAAAGGCTTCTAAAGGATTCTAATGGCTTCTAACGGCTGCAGGGGTACCTACGTGAGCTCTACATATAGGCCATATAGGCGGGGGCCTAGAAAGAAGCTAAAAAAGGGTTCTAAAGGCTTTTGAAGGATTTTAAAGGCTTCTAAAGGCTTCTAACAGCTACAGGGCACCTACGTGAGCTCTACATATAGGCCATATAGGCGGGGGCCTAGAAAGAAGCTAAAAAAGGGTTCTAAAGGCTTTTGAAGGATTTTAAAGGCTTCTAAAGGCTTCCAATGGCTTCTAACGGCTGCAGGGGTACCTACATGAGCTCTACATATAGGCCATATAGGCGGGGGCCTAGAGAGAAGCTAAAAAAGGGTTCTAAAGGTTTTTGGAGGATTTTAAAGGCTTCTAAAGGCTTCTAATGGCTTCTAACGGCTGCAGGTGTACATACGTGAGCTCTACATATAGGCCATATAGGCGGGGGCCTAGAAAGAAGCTAAAAAAGGGTTCTAAAGGCTTTTGAAGGATTTTAAAGGCTTCTAAAGGCTTCTAACAGCTACAGGGGCACCTATTTGAGCTCTACATATAGGCCATATAGGCGGGGGCCTAGAAAGAAGCTAAAAAAGGGTTCTAAAGGCTTTTGGAGGATTTTAAAGGCTTCTAAAGGCTTCCAATGGCTCCTAACGGCTGCAGGGGTACCTACATGAGCTCTACATATAGGCCATATAGGCGGGGGCCTAGAGAGAAGCTAAAAAAGGGTTCTAAAGGTTTTTGGAGGATTTTAAAGGCTTCTAAAGGCTTCTAATGGCTTCTAACGGCTGCAGGGGTACCTACGTGAGCTCTACATATAGGCCATATAGGCGGGGGCCTAGAAAGAAGCTAAAAAAGGGTCCTAAAGGCTTTTGAAGGATTTTAAAGGCTTCTAAAGGCTTCTAACAGCTACAGGGGCACCTATGTGAGCTCTACATATAGGCCATATAGGCGGGGGCCTAGAAAGAAGCTAAAAAAGGGTTCTAAAGGCTTTTGAAGGATTTTAAAGGCTTCTAAAGGCTTCTAATGGCTTCTAACGGCTGCAGGGGTACCTACGTGAGCTCTACATATAGGCCATATAGGCGGGGGCCTAGAAAGAAGCTAAAAAAGGGTTCTAAAGGCTTTTTAAGGATTTTAAAGGCTTCTAAAGGCTTCTAAGAGCTACAGGGGCACCTATGTGAGTTCTACATATAGGCGGGGGCCTAGAAAGAAGCTAAAAAAGGGTTCTAAAGGCTTTTGAAGGATTTTAAAGGCTTCTAAAGGCTTCTAAATGCTACAGGGGCACCTATGTGAGCTCTACATATAGGCCATATAGGCGGGGGCCTAGAAAGAAGCTAAAAAAGGGTTCTAAAGGCTTTTGGAGGATTTTAAAGGCTTCTAAAGGCTTCCAATGGCTCCTAACGGCTGCAGGGGTACCTACATGAGCTCTACATATAGGCCATATAGGCGGGGGCCTACAAAGAAGCTAAAAAAAGGTTCTAAAGGCTTTTGAAGGATTTTAAAGGCTTCTAAAGGCTTCCAATGGCTTCGAACGGCTGCAGGGGTACCTACATGAGCTCTACATATAGGCCATATAGGCGGGGGCCTAGAGAGAAGCTAAAAACGGGTTCTAAAGGTTTTTGGAGGATTTTAAAGGCTTCTAAAGGCTTCTAATGGCTTCTAACGGCTGCAGGGGTACCTACGTGAGCTCTACATATTGGCCATATAGGCGGGGGCCTAGAAAGAAGCTAAAAAAGGGTTCTAAAGGCTTTTGAAGGATTTTAAAGGCTTCTAAAGGCTTCTAATAGCTACAGGGGCACCTATGTGAGCTCTACATATAGGCCATATAGGCGGGGGCCTAGAAAGAAGCTAAAAAAGGGTTCTAAAGGCTTTTGAAGGATTTTAAAGGCTTCTAAAGGCTTCTAACAGCTACAGGGGCACCTACGTGAGCTCTACATATAGGCCATATAGGCGGGGGCCTACAAAGAAGCTAAAAAAGGGTTCTAAAGGCTTTTGGAGGATTTTAAAGGCTTCTAAAGGCTTCCAATGGCTCCTAACGGCTGCAGGGGTACCTACATGAGCTCTACATATAGGCCATATAGGCGGGGGCCTACAAAGAAGCTAAAAAAAGGTTCTAAAGGCTTTTGAAGGATTTTAAAGGCTTCTAAAGGCTTCCAATGGCTTCTAACGGCTGCAGGGGTACCTACATGAGCTCTACATATAGGCCATATAGGCGGGGGCTTAGAGAGAAGCTAAAAAAGGGTTCTAAAGGTTTTTGGAGGATTTTAAAGGCTTCTAAAGGCTTCTAACGGCTGCAGGGGTACCTACGTGAGCTCTACATATAGGCCATGTAGGCGGGGGCCTAGAAAGAAGCTAAAAAAGGGTTCTAAAGGCTTTTGAAGGATTTTAAAGGCTTCTAAAGGCTTCTAACAGCTACAGGGGCACCTATGTGAGCTCTACATATAGGCCATATAGGCGGGGGCCTAGAAAGAAGCTAAAAAAGGGTTCTAAAGGCTTTTGAAGGATTTTAAAGGCTTCTAAAGGCTTCTAATGGCTTCTAACGGCTGCAGGGGTACCTACGTGAGCTCTACATATAGGCCATATAGGCGGGGGCCTAGAAAGAAGCTAAAAAAGGGTTCTAAAGGCTTTTGGAGGATTTTAAAGGCTTCTAAAGGCTTCTAACAGCTACAGGGGCACCTATGTGAGCTCTACATATAGGCCATATAGGCGGGGGCCTAGAAAGAAGCTAAAAAAGGGTTCTAAAGGCTTTTGGAGGATTTTAAAGGCTTCTAAAGGCTTCCAATGGCTCCTAACGGCTGCAGGGGTACCTACATGAGCTCTACATATAGGCCATATAGGCGGGGGCCTAGAGAGAAGCTAAAAAAGGGTTCTAAAGGTTTTTGGAGGATTTTAAAGGCTTCTAAAGGCTTCTAATGGCTTCTAACGGCTGCAGGGGTACCTACGTGAGCTCTACATATAGGCCATATAGGCGGGGGCCTAGAAAGAAGCTAAAAAAGGGTTCTAAAGGCTTTTGAAGGATTTTAAAGGCTTCTAAAGGCTTCTAACAGCTACAGGGGCACCTATGTGAGCACTACATATAGGCGGGGGCCTAGAAAGAAGCTAAAAAAGGGTTCTAAAGGCTTTTGGAGGATTTTAAAGGCTTCTAAAAGCTTCTAATGGCTTCTAACGGCTGCAGGGGTACCTACGTGAGCTCTACATATAGGCCATATAGGCGGGGGCCTAGAAAGAAGCTAAAAAAGGGTTCTAAAGGTTTTTGGAGGATTTTAAAGGCTTCTAAAGGCTTCTAATGGCTTCTAACGGCTGCAGGGGTACCTACGTGAGCTCTACATATAGGCCATATAGGCGGGGGCCTAGAAAGAAGCTAAAAAAGGGTTCTAAAGGCTTTTGAAGGATTTTAAAGGCTTCTAAAGGCTTCTAACAGCTACAGGGGCACCTATGTGAGCTCTACATATAGGCCATATAGGCGGGGGCCTAGAAAGAAGCTAAAAAAGGGTTCTAAAGGCTTTTGAAGGATTTTAAAGGCTTCTAAAGGCTTCTAATGGCTTCTAACGGCTGCAGGGGTACCTACGTGAGCTCTACATATAGGCCATATAGGCGGGGGCCTAGAAAGAAGCTAAAAAAGGGTTTTAAAGGCTTTTTAAGGATTTTAAAGGCTTCTAAAGGCTTCTAACAGCTACAGGGGCACCTATGTGAGCTCTACATATAGGCCATATAGGCGGGGGCCTAGAAAGAAGCTAAAAAAGGGGTCTAAAGGCTTTTGAAGGATTTTAAAGGCTTCTAAACGCTTCTAATTGCTTCTAACGGCTGCAGGGGTACCTACGTGAGCTCTACATATAGGCCATATAGGCGGGGGCCTAAAAAGAAGCTAAAAAAGGGTTCTAAAGGCTTTTGGAGGATTTTAAAGGCTTCTAAAGGCTTCCAATGGCTGCTAACGGCTGCAGGGGTACCTACATGAGCTCTACATATAGGCCATATAGGCGGGGGCCTACAAAGAAGCTAAAAAAAGGTTCTAAAGGCTTTTGAAGGATTTTAAAGGCTTCTAAAGGCTTCCAATGGCTTCTAACGGCTGCAGGGGTACCTACATGAGCTCTACATATAGGCCATATAGGCGGGGGCCTAGAGAGAAGCTAAAAAAGGGTTCTAAAGGTTTTTGGAGGATTTTAAAGGCTTCTAAAGGCTTCTAATGGCTTCTAACGGCTGCAGGGGTACCTACGTGAGCTCTACATATAGGCCATATAGGCGGGGGCCTAGAAAGAAGCTAAAAAAGGGTTATAAAGGATTTTGAAGGATTTTAAAGGCTTCCAATGGCTCCTAACGGCTGCAGGGGTACCTACATGAGCTCTACATATAGGCCATATAGGCGGGGGCCTAGAAAGAAGCTAAAAAAAGGTTCTAAAGGCTTTTGAAGGATTTTAAAGGCTTCTAAAGGCTTCCAATGGCTTCTAACGGCTGCAGGGGTACCTACATGAGCTCTACATATAGGCCATATAGGCGTGGGCCTAGAGAGAAGCTAAAAACGGGTTCTAAAGGTTTTTGGAGGATTTTAAAGGCTTCTAAAGGCTTCTAATGGCTTCTAACGGCTGCAGGGGTACCTACGTGAGCTCTACATATAGGCCATATAGGCGGGGGCCTAGAAAGAAGCTAAAAAAGGGTTCTAAAGGCTTTTGAAGGATTTTAAAGGCTTCTAAAGGCTTCTAACAGCTACAGGGGCACCTATGTGAGCTCTACATATAGGCCATATAGGCGGGGGCCTAGAAAGAAGCTAAAAAAGGGTTCTAAAGGCTTTTGAAGGATTTTAAAGGCTTCTAAAGGCTTCTAACAGCTACAGGGGCACCTACGTGAGCTCTACATATAGGCCATATAGGCGGGGGCCTAGAAAGAAGCTAAAAAAGGGTTCTAAAGGCTTTTGAAGGATTTTAAAGGCTTCTAAAGGCTTCTAATGGCTTCTAACGGCTGCAGGGGTACCTACGTGAGCTCTACATATAGGCCATATAGGCGGGGGCCTAGAAAGAAGCTAAAAAAGGGTTCTAAAGGCTTTTGGAGGATTTTTAAGGCTTCTAAAGGCTTACAATGGCTCCTAACGGCTGCAGGGGTACCTACATGAGCTCTACATATAGGCCATATAGGCGGGGGCCTACAAAGAAGCTAAAAAAAGGTTCTAAAGGCTTTTGAAGGATTTTAAAGGCTTCTAAAGGCTTCTAATGGCTTCTAACGGCTGCAGGGGTACCTACGTGAGCTCTACATATAGGCCATATAGGCGGGGGCCTAGAAAGAAGCTAAAAAAGGGTTCTAAAGGCTTTTGAAGGATTTTAAAGGCTTCTAAAGGCTTCTAATGGCTTCTAACGGCTGCAGGGGTACCTACGTGAGCTCTACATATAGGCCATTTAGGCGGGGGCCTAGAAAGAAGCTAAAAAAGGGTTCTAAAGGCTTTTGAAGGATTTTAAAGGCTTCTAAAGGCTTCTAACAGCTACAGGGGCACCTATGTGAGCTCTACATATAGGCCATATAGGCGGGGGCCTAGAAAGAAGCTAAAAAAGGGTTCTAAAGGCTTTTGGAGGATTTTAAAGGCTTCTAAAGGCTTCCAATGGCTCCTAACGGCTGCAGGGGCACCTACATGAGCTCTACATATAGGCCATATAGGCGGGGGCCTAGAGAGAAGCTAAAAAAGGGTTCTAAAGGTTTTTGGAGGATTTTAAAGGCTTCTAAAGGCTTCTAACGGCTTCTAACGGCTGCAGGGGTACCTACGTGAGCTCTACATATAGGCCATATAGGCGGGGGCCTAGAAAGAAGCTAAAAAAGGGTTCTAAAGGCTTTTGAAGGATTTTAAAGGCTTCTAAAGGCTCCTAACAGCTACAGGGGCACCTACGTGAGCTCTACATATAGGCCATATAGGCGGGGGCCTAGAAAGAAGCTAAAAAAGGGTTCTAAAGGCTTTTGAAGGATTTTAAAGGCTTCTAAAGGCTTCTAACAGCTACAGGGGCACCTACGTGAGCTCTACATATAGGCCATATAGGCGGGGGCCTACAAAGAAGCTAAAAAAGGGTTCTAAAGGCTTTTGGAGGATTTTAAAGGCTTCTAAAGGCTTCCAATGGCTCCTAACGGCTGCAGGGGTACCTACATGAGCTCTACATATAGGCCATATAGGCGGGGGCCTACAAAGAAGCTAAAAAAAGGTTCTAAAGGCTTTTGAAGGATTTTAAAGGCTTCTAAAGGCTTCCAATGGCTTCTAACGGCTGCAGGGGTACCTACATGAGCTCTACATATAGGCCATATAGGCGTGGGCCTAGAGAGAAGCTAAAAACGGGTTCTAAAGGTTTTTGGAGGATTTTAAAGGCTTCTAAAGGCTTCTAATGGCTTCTAACGGCTGCAGGGGTACCTACGTGAGCTCTACATATAGGCCATATAGGCGGGGGCCTAGAAAGAAGCTAAAAAAGGGTTCTAAAGGCTATTGGAGGATTTTAAAGGCTTCTAAAGGCTTCTAAAGGCTTCTAACGGCTGCAGGGGTACCTACATGAGCTCTACATATAGGCCATATAGGCGGGGGCTTAGAGAGAAGCTAAAAAAGGGTTCTAAAGGTTTTTGGAGGATTTTAAAGGCTTCTAAAGGCTTCTAAAGGCTTCTAACGGCTGCAGGGGTACCTACGTGAGCTCTACATATAGGCCATATAGGCGGGGGCCTAGAAAGAAGCTAAAAAAGGGTTCTAAAGGCTTTTGAAGGATTTTAAAGGCTTCTAAAGGCTTCTAATGGCTTCTAACGGCGGCAGGGGTACATACGTGAGCTCTACATATAGGCCATATAGGCGGGGGCCTAGAAAGAAGCTAAAAAAGGGTTCTAAAGGCTTTTGAAGGATTTTAAAGGCTTCTAAAGGCTTCTAACAGCTACAGGGGCACCTATGTGAGCTCTACATATAGGCCATATAGGCGGGGGCCTAGAAAGAAGCTAAAAAAGGGTTCTAAAGGCTTTTGAAGGATTTTAAAGGCTTCTAAAGGCTTCTAATGGCTTCTAACGGCTGCAGGGGTACCTACGTGAGCTCTACATATAGGCCATATAGGCGGGGGCCTAGAAAGAAGCTAAAAAAGGGTTCTAAAGGCTTTTGAAGGATTTTAAAGGCTTCTAAAGGCTTCTAACAGCTACAGGGGCACCTATGTGAGCTCTACATATAGGCCATATAGGCGGGGGCCTAGAAAGAAGCTAAAAAAGGGTTCTAAAGGCTTTTGAAGGATTTTAAAGGCTTCTAAAGGTAACAGCTACAGGGGCACCTAGGTGAGCACTACATATAGGCGGGGGCCTAGAAAGAAGCTAAAAAAGGGTTCTAAAGGCTTTTGGAGGATTTTAAAGGCTTCTAAAGGCTTCTAATGGCTTCTAACGGCTGCAGGGGGTACCTACGTGAGCTCTACATATAGGCCATATAGGCGGGGGCCTAGAAAGAAGCTAAAAAAGGGTTCTAAAGGCTTTTGAAGGATTTTAAAGGCTTCTAAAGGCTTCTAACAGCTACAGGGGCACCTATGTGAGCTCTACATATAGGCCATATAGGCGGGGGCCTAGAGAGAAGCTAAAAAAGGGTTCTAAAGGTTTTTGGAGGATTTTAAAGGCTTCTAAAGGCTTCTAATGGCTTCTAACGGCTGCAGGGGTACCTACGTGAGCTCTACACATAGGCCATATAGGCGGGGGGCCTAGAAAGAAGCTAAAAAAGGGGTTCTAAAGGCTTTTGAAGGATTTTAAAGGCTTCTAAAGGCTTCTAACAGCTACAGGGGCACCTATGTGAGCTCTACATATAGGCCATATAGGCGGGGGCCTAGAAAGAAGCTAAAAAAGGGTTCTAAAGGCTTTTGAAGGATTTTAAAGGCTTCTAAAGGCTTCTAATGGCTTCTAACGGCTGCAGGGGTACCTACGTGAGCTCTACATATAGGCCATATAGGCGGGGGCCTAGAAAGAAGCTAAAAAAGGGTTTTAAAGGCTTTTTAAGGATTTTAAAGGCTTCTAAAGGCTTCTAACAGCTACAGGGGCACCTATGTGAGCTCTACATATAGGCCATATAGGCGGGGGGCCTAGAAAGAAGCTAAAAAAAGGGGTCTAAAGGCTTTTGAAGGATTTTAAAGGCTTCTAAACGCTTCTAATTGCTTCTAACGGCTGCAGGGGGTACCTACGTGAGCTCTACATATAGGCCATATAGGCGGGGGCCTAAAAAGAAGCTAAAAAAGGGTTCTAAAGGCTTTTGGAGGATTTTAAAGGCTTCTAAAGGCTTCCAATGGCTCCTAACGGCTGCAGGGGTACCTACATGAGCTCTACATATAGGCCACATAGGCGGGGGCCTACAAAGAAGCTAAAAAAAGGTTCTAAAGGCTTTTGAAGGATTTTAAAGGCTTCTAAAGGCTTCCAATGGCTTCTAACGGCTGCAGGGGTACCTACATGAGCTCTACATATAGGCCATATAGGCGGGGGCCTAGATTGAAGCTAAAAAAGGGTTCTAAAGGTTTTTGGAGGATTTTAAAGGCTTCTAAAGGCTTCTAATTGCTTCTAACGGCTGCAGGGGTACCTACGTGAGCTCTACATATAGGCCATATAGGCGGGGGCCTAGAAAGAAGCTAAAAAAGGGTTCTAAAGGCTTTTGAAGGATTTTAAAGGCTTCTAAAGGCTTCTAACAGCTACAGGGGCACCTATGTGAGCTCTACATATAGGCCATATAGGCGGGGGCCTAGAAAGAAGCTAAAAAAGGGTTCTAAAGGCTTTTGAAGGATTTTAAAGGCTTCTAAAGGCTTCTAACAGCTACAGGGGCACCTACGTGAGCTCTACATATAGGCCATATAGGCGGGGGCCTACAAAGAAGCTAAAAAAGGGTTCTAAAGGCTTTTGGAGGATTTTAAAGGCTTCTAAAGGCTTACAATGGCTCCTAACGGCTGCAGGGGTACCTACATGAGCTCTACATATAGGCCATATAGGCGGGGGCCTACAAAGAAGCTAAAAAAAGGTTCTAAAGGCTTTTGAAGGATTTTAAAGGCTTCTAAAGGCTTCTAATGGCTTCTAACGGCTGCAGGGGTACCTACGTGAGCTCTACATATAGGCCATATAGGCGGGGGCCTAGAAAGAAGCTAAAAAAGGGTTCTAAAGGATTTTGAAGGATTTTAAAGGCTTCCAATGGCTCCTAACGGCTGCAGGGGTACCTACGTGAGCTCTACATATAGGCCATATAGGCGGGGGCCTAGAAAGAAGCTAAAAAAGGGTTCTAAAGGCTTTTGAAGGATTTTAAAGGCTTCTAATGGCTTCTAACGGCTGCAGGGGTACCTACGTGAGCTCTACATATAGGCCATATAGGCGGGGGCCTACAAAGAAGCTAAAAAAAAGGTTCTAAAGGCTTTTGAAGGATTTTAAAGGCTTCTAAAGGCTTCCAATGGCTTCTAACGGCTGCAGGGGTACCTACATGAGCTCTACATATAGGCCATATAGGCGTGGGCCTAGAGAGAAGCTAAAAACGGGTTCTAAAGGTTTTTGGAGGATTTTAAAGGCTTCTAAAGGCTTCTAATGGCTTCTAACGGCTGCAGGGGTACCTACGTGAGCTCTACATATAGGCCATATAGGCGGGGGCCTAGAAAGAAGCTAAAAAAAGGGTTCTAAAGGATTTTGAAGGATTTTAAAGGCTTCCAATGGCTCCTAACGGCTGCAGGGGTACCTACATGAGCTCTACATATAGGCCATATAGGCGGGGGCCTAGAAAGAAGCTAAAAAAGGGTTCTAAAGGCTTTTGAAGGATTTTAAAGGCTTCTAAAGGCTTCTAACAGCTACAGGGGCACCTATGTGAGCTCTACATATAGGCCATATAGGCGGGGGCCTAGAAAGAAGCTAAAAAAGGGTTCTAAAGTGTTTTGGAGGATTTTAAAGGCTTCTAAAGGCTTCCAATGGCTCCTAACGGCTGCAGGGGTACCTACATGAGCTCTACATATAGGCCATATAGGCGGGGGCCTACAAAGAAGCTAAAAAAAGGTTCTAAAGGCTTTTGAAGGATTTTAAAGGCTTCTAAAGGCTTCCAATGGCTTCTAACGGCTGCAGGGGGTACCTACATGAGCTCTTCATATAGGCCATATAGGCGGGGGCCTAGAGAGAAGCTAAAAAAGGGTTCTAAAGGTTTTTGGAGGATTTTAAAGGCTTCTAAAGGCTTCTAATTGCTTCTAACGGCTGCAGGGGTACCTACGTGAGCTCTACATATAGGCCATATAGGCGGGGGGCCTAGAAAGAAGCTAAAAAAGGGTTCTAAAGGCTTTTGGAGGATTTTAAAGGCTTCTAAAGGCTTCCAATGGCTCCTAACGGCTGCAGGGGCACCTACATGAGCTCTACATATAGGCCATATAGGCGGGGGCCTAGAGAGAAGCTAAAAAAGGGTTCTAAAGGTTTTTGGAGGATTTTAAAGGCTTCTAAAGGCTTCTAATGGCTTCTAACGGCTGCAGGGGTACCTACGTGAGCTCTACATATAGGCCATATAGGCGGGGGCCTAGAAAGAAGCTAAAAAAGGGTTCTAAAGGCTTTTGAAGGATTTTAAAGGCTTCTAAAGGCTCCTAACAGCTACAGGGGCACCTACGTGAGCTCTACATATAGGCCATATAGGCGGGGGCCTAGAAAGAAGCTAAAAAAAGGTTCTAAAGGCTTTTGAAGGATTTTAAAGGCTTCTAAAGGCTTCTAACAGCTACAGGGGCACCTACGTGAGCTCTACATATAGGCCATATAGGCGGGGGGCCTACAAAGAAGCTAAAAAAGGGTTCTAAAGGCTTTTGGAGGATTTTAAAGGCTTCTAAAGGCTTCCAATGGCTCCTAACGGCTGCAGGGGTACCTACATGAGCTCTACATATAGGCCATATAGGCGGGGGCCTACAAAGAAGCTAAAAAAAGGTTCTAAAGGCTTTTGAAGGATTTTAAAGGCTTCTAAAGGCTTCCAATGGCTTCTAACGGCTGCAGGGGTACCTACATGAGCTCTACATATAGGCCATATAGGCGTGGGCCTAGAGAGAAGCTAAAAACGGGTTCTAAAGGTTTTTGGAGGATTTTAAAGGCTTCTAAAGGCTTCTAATGGCTTCTAACGGCTGCAGGGGTACCTACGTGAGCTCTACATATAGGCCATATAGGCGGGGGGCCTAGAAAGAAGCTAAAAAAGGGTTCTAAAGGCTATTGGAGGATTTTAAAGGCTTCTAAAGGCTTCTAAAGGCTTCTAACGGCTGCAGGGGTACCTACATGAGCTCTACATATAGGCCATATAGGCGGGGGCTTAGAGAGAAGCTAAAAAAGGGTTCTAAAGGTTTTTGGAGGATTTTAAAGGCTTCTAAAGGCTTCTAAAGGCTTCTAACGGCTGCAGGGGTACCTACGTGAGCTCTACATATAGGCCATATAGGCGGGGGCCTAGAAAGAAGCTAAAAAAGGGTTCTAAAGGCTTTTGAAGGATTTTAAAGGCTTCTAAAGGCTTCTAATGGCTTCTAACGGCGGCAGGGGGTACATACGTGAGCTCTACATATAGGCCATATAGGCGGGGGCCTAGAAAGAAGCTAAAAAAGGGTTCTAAAGGCTTTTGAAGGATTTTAAAGGCTTCTAAAGGCTTCTAACAGCTACAGGGGCACCTATGTGAGCTCTACATATAGGCCATATAGGCGGGGGGCCTAGAAAGAAGCTAAAAAAGGGTTCTAAAGGCTTTTGAAGGATTTTAAAGGCTTCTAAAGGCTTCTAATGGCTTCTAACGGCGGCAGGGGTACATACGTGAGCTCTACATATAGGCCATATAGGCGGGGGCCTAGAAAGAAGCTAAAAAAGGGTTCTAAAGGCTTTTGAAGGATTTTAAAGGCTTCTAAAGGCTTCTAACAGCTACAGGGGCACCTATGTGAGCTCTACATATAGGCCATATAGGCGGGGGCCTAGAAAGAAGCTAAAAAAGGGTTCTAAAGGCTTTTGAAGGATTTTAAAGGCTTCTAAAGGCTTCTAATGGCTTCTAACGGCTGCAGGGGTACCTACGTGAGCTCTACATATAGGCCATATAGGCGGGGGCCTAGAAAGAAGCTAAAAAAGGGTTCTAAAGGCTTTTGAAGGATTTTAAAGGCTTCTAAAGGCTTCTAACAGCTACAGGGGCACCTATGTGAGCTCTACATATAGGCCATATAGGCGGGGGCCTAGAAAGAAGCTAAAAAAAGGGTTCTAAAGGCTTTTGAAGGATTTTAAAGGCTTCTAAAGGCTTCTAACAGCTACAGGGGCACCTATGTGAGCACTACATATAGGCGGGGGCCTAGAAAGAAGCTAAAAAAGGGTTCTAAAGGCTTTTGGAGGATTTTAAAGGCTTCTAAAGGCTTCTAATGGCTTCTAACGGCTGCAGGGGTACCTACGTGAGCTCTACATATAGGCCATATAGGCGGGGGCCTAGAAAGAAGCTAAAAAAGGGTTCTAAAGGCTTTTGAAGGATTTTAAAGGCTTCTAAAGGCTTCTAACAGCTACAGGGGCACCTATGTGAGCTCTACATATAGGCCATATAGGCGGGGGCCTAGAGAGAAGCTAAAAAAGGGTTCTAAAGGTTTTTGGAGGATTTTAAAGGCTTCTAAAGGCTTCTAATGGCTTCTAACGGCTGCAGGGGTACCTACGTGAGCTCTACACATAGGCCATATAGGCGGGGGCCTAGAAAGAAGCTAAAAAAGGGTTCTAAAGGCTTTTGAAGGATTTTAAAGGCTTCTAAAGGCTTCTAACAGCTACAGGGGCACCTATGTGAGCTCTACATATAGGCCATATAGGCGGGGGCCTAGAAAGAAGCTAAAAAAGGGTTCTAAAGGCTTTTGAAGGATTTTAAAGGCTTCTAAAGGCTTCTAATGGCTTCTAACGGCTGCAGGGGTACCTACGTGAGCTCTACATATAGGCCATATAGGCGGGGGCCTAGAAAGAAGCTAAAAAAGGGTTTTAAAGGCTTTTTAAGGATTTTAAAGGCTTCTAAAGGCTTCTAACAGCTACAGGGGCACCTATGTGAGCTCTACATATAGGCCATATAGGCGGGGGCCTAGAAAGAAGCTAAAAAAAGGGGTCTAAAGGCTTTTGAAGGATTTTAAAGGCTTCTAAACGCTTCTAATTGCTTCTAACGGCTGCAGGGGGTACCTACGTGAGCTCTACATATAGGCCATATAGGCGGGGGCCTAAAAAGAAGCTAAAAAAGGGTTCTAAAGGCTTTTGGAGGATTTTAAAGGCTTCTAAAGGCTTCCAATGGCTCCTAACGGCTGCAGGGGGTACCTACATGAGCTCTACATATAGGCCACATAGGCGGGGGCCTACAAAGAAGCTAAAAAAAGGTTCTAAAGGCTTTTGAAGGATTTTAAAGGCTTCTAAAGGCTTCCAATGGCTTCTAACGGCTGCAGGGGGTACCTACATGAGCTCTACATATAGGCCATATAGGCGGGGGCCTAGATTGAAGCTAAAAAAGGGTTCTAAAGGTTTTTGGAGGATTTTAAAGGCTTCTAAAGGCTTCTAATTGCTTCTAACGGCTGCAGGGGTACCTACGTGAGCTCTACATATAGGCCATATAGGCGGGGGCCTAGAAAGAAGCTAAAAAAGGGTTCTAAAGGCTTTTGAAGGATTTTAAAGGCTTCTAAAGGCTTCTAACAGCTACAGGGGCACCTATGTGAGCTCTACATATAGGCCATATAGGCGGGGGCCTAGAAAGAAGCTAAAAAAGGGTTCTAAAGGCTTTTGAAGGATTTTAAAGGCTTCTAAAGGCTTCTAACAGCTACAGGGGCACCTACGTGAGCTCTACATATAGGCCATATAGGCGGGGGCCTACAAAGAAGCTAAAAAAGGGTTCTAAAGGCTTTTGGAGGATTTTAAAGGCTTCTAAAGGCTTACAATGGCTCCTAACGGCTGCAGGGGTACCTACATGAGCTCTACATATAGGCCATATAGGCGGGGGCCTACAAAGAAGCTAAAAAAAGGTTCTAAAGGCTTTTGAAGGATTTTAAAGGCTTCTAAAGGCTTCTAATGGCTTCTAACGGCTGTAGGGGGTACCTACGTGAGCTCTACATATAGGCCATATAGGCGGGGGCCTAGAAAGAAGCTAAAAAAGGGTTCTAAAGGATTTTGAAGGATTTTAAAGGCTTCCAATGGCTCCTAACGGCTGCAGGGGTACCTACGTGAGCTCTACATATAGGCCATATAGGCGGGGGGCCTAGAAAGAAGCTAAAAAAGGGTTCTAAAGGCTTTTGAAGGATTTTAAAGGCTTCTAATGGCTTCTAACGGCTGCAGGGGTACCTACGTGAGCTCTACATATAGGCCATATAGGCGGGGGGCCTACAAAGAAGCTAAAAAAAGGTTCTAAAGGCTTTTGAAGGATTTTAAAGGCTTCTAAAGGCTTCCAATGGCTTCTAACGGCTGCAGGGGTACCTACATGAGCTCTACATATAGGCCATATAGGCGTGGGCCTAGAGAGAAGCTAAAAACGGGTTCTAAAGGTTTTTGGAGGATTTTAAAGGCTTCTAAAGGCTTCTAATGGCTTCTAACGGCTGCAGGGGGTACCTACGTGAGCTCTACATATAGGCCATATAGGCGGGGGCCTAGAAAGAAGCTAAAAAAGGGTTCTAAAGGATTTTGAAGGATTTTAAAGGCTTCCAATGGCTCCTAACGGCTGCAGGGGTACCTACATGAGCTCTACATATAGGCCATATAGGCGGGGGCCTAGAAAGAAGCTAAAAAAGGGTTCTAAAGGCTTTTGAAGGATTTTAAAGGCTTCTAAAGGCTTCTAACAGCTACAGGGGGCACCTATGTGAGCTCTACATATAGGCCATATAGGCGGGGGCCTAGAAAGAAGCTAAAAAAGGGTTCTAAAGTGTTTTGGAGGATTTTAAAGGCTTCTAAAGGCTTCCAATGGCTCCTAACGGCTGCAGGGGGTACCTACATGAGCTCTACATATAGGCCATATAGGCGGGGGCCTACAAAGAAGCTAAAAAAAGGTTCTAAAGGCTTTTGAAGGATTTTAAAGGCTTCTAAAGGCTTCCAATGGCTTCTAACGGCTGCAGGGGGTACCTACATGAGCTCTTCATATAGGCCATATAGGCGGGGGCCTAGAGAGAAGCTAAAAAAGGGTTCTAAAGGTTTTTGGAGGATTTTAAAGGCTTCTAAAGGCTTCTAATTGCTTCTAACGGCTGCAGGGGTACCTACGTGAGCTCTACATATAGGCCATATAGGCGGGGGCCTAGAAAGAAGCTAAAAAAGGGTTCTAAAGGCTTTTGAAGGATTTTAAAGGCTTCTAAAGGCTTCTAATGGCTTCTAACGGCTGCAGGGGTACCTACGTGAGCTCTACATATAGGCCATATAGGCGGGGGCCTAGAAAGAAGCTAAAAAAGGGTTCTAAAGGCTTTTGAAGGATTTTAAAGGCTTCTAAAGGCTTCTAACAGCTACAGGGGCACCTATGTGAGCTCTACATATAGGCCATATAGGCGGGGGCCTAGAAAGAAGCTAAAAAAGGGTTCTAAAGGCTTTTGAAGGATTTTAAAGGCTTCTAAAGGCTTCTAACAGCTACAGGGGCACCTACGTGAGCTCTACATATAGGCCATATAGGCGGGGGCCTAGAAAGAAGCTAAAAAAGGGTTCTAAAGGCTTTTGAAGGATTTTAAAGGCTTCTAAAGGCTTCTAACAGCTACAGGGGCACCTACGTGAGCTCTACATATAGGCCATATAGGCGGGGGCCTACAAAGAAGCTAAAAAAGGGTTCTAAAGGCTTTTGGAGGATTTTAAAGGCTTCTAAAGGCTTACAATGGCTCCTAACGGCTGCAGGGGTACCTACATGAGCTCTACATATAGGCCATATAGGCGGGGGCCTAGAAAGAAGCTAAAAAAGGGTTCTAAAGGCTTTTGAAGGATTTTAAAGGCTTCTAAAGGCTTCCAATGGCTCCTAACGGCTGCAGGGGTACCTACATGAGCTCTACATATAGGCCATATAGGCGGGGGCCTACAAAGAAGCTAAAAAAAGGTTCTAAAGGCTTTTGAAGGATTTTAAAGGCTTCTAAAGGCTTCCAATGGCTTCTAACGGCTGCAGGGGTACCTACATGAGCTCTTCATATAGGCCATATAGGCGGGGGCCTAGAGAGAAGCTAAAAAAGGGTTCTAAAGGTTTTTGGAGGATTTTAAAGGCTTCTAAAGGCTTCTAATTGCTTCTAACGGCTGCAGGGGGTACCTACGTGAGCTCTACATATAGGCCATATAGGCGGGGGCCTAGAAAGAAGCTAAAAAAGGGTTCTAAAGGCTTTTGAAGGATTTTAAAGGCTTCTAAAGGCTTCTAATGGCTTCTAACGGCTGCAGGGGTACCTACGTGAGCTCTACATATAGGCCATATAGGCGGGGGCCTAGAAAGAAGCTAAAAAAGGGTTCTAAAGGCTTTTTGAAGGATTTTAAAGGCTTCTAAAGGCTTCTAACAGCTACAGGGGCACCTATGTGAGCTCTACATATAGGCCATATAGGCGGGGGGCCTAGAAAGAAGCTAAAAAAGGGTTCTAAAGGCTTTTGAAGGATTTTAAAGGCTTCTAAAGGCTTCTAACAGCTACAGGGGCACCTACGTGAGCTCTACATATAGGCCATATAGGCGGGGGCCTAGAAAGAAGCTAAAAAAGGGTTCTAAAGGCTTTTGAAGGATTTTAAAGGCTTCTAAAGGCTTCTAACAGCTACAGGGGCACCTACGTGAGCTCTACATATAGGCAATATAGGCGGGGGCCTACAAAGAAGCTAAAAAAGGGTTCTAAAGGCTTTTGGAGGATTTTAAAGGCTTCTAAAGGCTTCCAATGGCTCCTAACGGCTGCAGGGGTACCTACATGAGCTCTACATATAGGCCATATAGGCGGGGGCCCTACAAAGAAGCTAAAAAAAGGTTCTAAAGGCTTTTGAAGGATTTTAAAGGCTTCTAAAGGCTTCCAATGGCTTCTAACGGCTGCAGGGGGTACCTACATGAGCTCTACATATATAGGCCATATAGGCGGGGGCCTAGAGAGAAGCTAAAAAAGGGTTCTAAAGGTTTTTGGAGGATTTTAAAGGCTTCTAAAGGCTTCTAAAGGCTTCTAACGGCTGCAGGGGTACCTACGTGAGCTCTACATATAGGCCATATAGGCGGGCGCCTAGAAAGAAGCTAAAAAAGGGTTCTAAAGGCTTTTGAAGGATTTTAAAGGCTTCTAAAGGCTTCTAAAGGCTTCTAAAGGCTTCTAATGGCTTCTAACGGCTGCAGGGGTACATACGTGAGCTCTACATATAGGCCATATAGGCGGGGGCCTAGAAAGAAGCTAAAAAAGGGTTCTAAAGGCTTTTGAAGGATTTTAAAGGCTTCTAAAGGCTTCTAACAGCTACAGGGGCACCTATGTGAGCTCTACATATAGGCCATATAGGCGGGGGGCCTAGAAAGAAGCTAAAAAAGGGTTCTAAAGGCTTTTGAAGGATTTTAAAGGCTTCTAAAGGCTTCTAACAGCTACAGGGGCACCTATGTGAGCTCTACATATAGGCCATATAGGCGGGGGCCTAGAAAGAAGCTAAAAAAGGGTTCTAAAGGCTTTTGAAGGATTTTAAAGGCTTCTAATGGCTTCTAACGGCTGCAGGGGTACCTACGTGAGCTCTACATATAGGCCATATAGGCGGGGGCCTACAAAGAAGCTAAAAAAAGGTTCTAAAGGCTTTTGAAGGATTTTAAAGGCTTCTAAAGGCTTCCAATGGCTTCTAACGGCTGCAGGGTTACCTACATGAGCTCTACATATAGGCCATATAGGCGGGGGCCTACAAAGAAGCTAAAAAAAGGTTCTAAAGGCTTTTGAAGGATTTTAAAGGCTTCTAAAGGCTTCTAATTGCTTCTAACGGCTGCAGGGGTACCTACGTGAGCTCTACATATAGGCCATATAGGCGGGGGCCTAGAAAGAAGCTAAAAAAGGGTTCTAAAGGCTTTTGAAGGATTTTAAAGGCTTCTAAAGGCTTCTAATGGCTTCTAACGGCTGCAGGGGTACCTACGTGAGCTCTACATATAGGCCATATAGGCGGGGGCCTAGAAAGAAGCTAAAAAAGGGTTCTAAAGGCTTTTGAAGGATTTTAAAGGCTTCTAAAGGCTTCTAACAGCTACAGGGGCACCTATGTGAGCTCTACATATAGGCCATATAGGCGGGGGCCTAGAAAGAAGCTAAAAAAGGGTTCTAAAGGCTTTTGAAGGATTTTAAAGGCTTCTAAAGGCTTCTAACAGCTACAGGGGCACCTACGTGAGCTCTACATATAGGCCATATAGGCGGGGGCCTAGAAAGAAGCTAAAAAAGGGTTCTAAAGGCTTTTGAAGGATTTTAAAGGCTTCTAAAGGCTTCTAACAGCTACAGGGGCACCTACGTGAGCTCTACATATAGGCCATATAGGCGGGGGCCTACAAAGAAGCTAAAAAAGGGTTCTAAAGGCTTTTGGAGGATTTTAAAGGCTTCTAAAGGCTTACAATGGCTCCTAACGGCTGCAGGGGTACCTACATGAGCTCTACATATAGGCCATATAGGCGGGGGCCTAGAAAGAAGCTAAAAAAGGGTTCTAAAGGCTTTTGAAGGATTTTAAAGGCTTCTAAAGGCTTCTAACAGCTACAGGGGCACCTATGTGAGCTCTACATATAGGCCATATAGGCGGGGGCCTAGAAAGAAGCTAAAAAAGGGTTCTAAAGGGTTTTGGAGGATTTTAAAGGCTTCTAAAGGCTTCCAATGGCTCCTAACGGCTGCAGGGGTACCTACATGAGCTCTACATATAGGCCATATAGGCGGGGGCCTACAAAGAAGCTAAAAAAAGGTTCTAAAGGCTTTTGAAGGATTTTAAAGGCTTCTAAAGGCTTCCAATGGCTTCTAACGGCTGCAGGGGTACCTACATGAGCTCTTCATATAGGCCATATAGGCGGGGGCCTAGAGAGAAGCTAAAAAAGGGTTCTAAAGGTTTTTGGAGGATTTTAAAGGCTTCTAAAGGCTTCTAATTGCTTCTAACGGCTGCAGGGGTACCTACGTGAGCTCTACATATAGGCCATATAGGCGGGGGCCTAGAAAGAAGCTAAAAAAGGGTTCTAAAGGCTTTTGAAGGATTTTAAAGGCTTCTAAAGGCTTCTAACAGCTACAGGGGCACCTATGTGAGCTCTACATATAGGCCATATAGGCGGGGGCCTAGAAAGAAGCTAAAAAAGGGTTCTAAAGGCTTTTGAAGGATTTTAAAGGCTTCTAAAGGCTTCTAACAGCTACAGGGGCACCTACGTGAGCTCTACATATAGGCCATATAGGCGGGGGCCTAGAAAGAAGCTAAAAAAGGGTTCTAAAGGCTTTTGAAGGATTTTAAAGGCTTCTAAAGG